>LKEA01000033.1:92234-133509 GCA_003795315.1 Cytospora schulzeri | reverse complement strand
CCGCTCGTTCTCGAGGGAGATCTCGGCTAGGAGGTCATGTGTGTCGGCCAGGCGCTCCTTGATGTGTCTGAGACCAGCGCCGCTAGGATCGTCGTCGCCATTCTCGGCCTTCTCTTTGCCCTTGCCCTCTGCCGCGTCCGTAGCGAGTTTCTCCTCTAGCTGCTTCTTCAGCAACACGCGCGCCAGGTCCAGAATCTCGAAGGCTGTGGCGAGGTCGTCGTCTTCCTCGTCGTCCTCGTCACCCTCTGCTGCCTCGCCGGTCTGCCAATACACACGAGAGTTAGCACGCTCGCAAGACTGAGGGCAAATCAAGAACAAAGTGATCAATGCAATATCGCCAACTAACCTCCTCCTCCTCCTCATCGGAGTCATCCCAGTTCTCATCCCCCGTGAACTGGAAAAGCGACTTCTTAGTCTCAGCCTCCTCCTTCTCGGCCTTCCCGCCACTCGTCTCATCAGCAATGATCTTGACCGCCTCCTGCGCGACCCGATCCGCCTCAGGCGTCTCCTCAGCCTTGACCTCCTCCCCCTCCTTCTTCACCGCGCCGCCATTGGCCGCCTTCTTCCCCTTCTTGTTCTTCCCCCCGGCTCCAGCCGCCTTCTTCCCCTCAGCAGGCGCCTTGCCCCCCAGGACATCACTCTTCCCCTGGCCGACCTTGAACAGGCTGCGCCCGTAGAGGAACAGGATCTCGGCGTTGTCGGGCGACATCTCGCCGTTCATCTCGGCCTGCATCTCGGCCGCCTGCGCGTACACCTCGGCGGCCTCGTCGAACTTCTTATGGTTGTAGAGCGCGCCCGCGCGCGCCGCAAGGTCCGCGAGGGACACCTTGAGCGAGAGGGAGCGCTGCTCCGCGTTGAGCGGGAAGGAGGCTGCGGACTGCGGGGTGGCCGTGCCGGTGGCCGTGTCGGGCGCGAGGGTCGGGGTCGCGGTGCCCGTGTTGGCGCCGCTGGTGGGCTGTGGGGTTGCTTCGTCGGCCATGGTTGTGTTTGTTGGTCTGGATTGTTTGGATGGCGATGTGTGTTTTTGTTTGCGTGAGTGTGGTTGAGTTGGTGAGTGTGGTGGTGAAGGTTTTATGCGCTTGTGATGTCAGTGGCCAGAGAAAGAGAGCTGCGCGAAGTCGTCGCGCAGATTGACTTGTAAGATGGATTGATGGGTTGGGAGGTCGCAGGTATTAGCTGGGATTAGTCAATTGGGAATGGAAAAGTGACGCCAATGAGGTTGGCTGGATGTAATGGATAAATTCGACAAAAACTCTCTGGGCTTCATAAGTAGAGGGAAAGGAAGTAATTGGTGTGGTATGCTTCTTCTTTTGGATTGGGGACCCTGAACCTTGAAGAGCTTATGACGCGACTCGCAGCTGTCATAACTACTACTTCAGTAAGTAATCAGGCCTGGCGAACGCGTCTAATTGGTAGGTGGAACCAGTGATGGTCCTGGCACCTGGAAGCCCCAGCGCGCCTTGCTACAGTGTACCTAGGTAGTTGTAGTTTACCTACAAGCTCGTACCGGTACCTGGAGCTTGCTGAAGCTCCCGAGGAGAGCTCAAGTGGATCCGAACCACTGAACCACTCATCAGCTTCAATCAATAAATCAATTAATTAAATGATTGATCTGCCAATAACCTTGGAAGTTCCCCCGGGTAGGTACCTAGGTATGTATAGTCACGAATGCAAATAGGTTGCAAAGACTTCTGGACTTGAATATATTCCATTTCATAAATTCCATATACGCCCCAGGAGCTTTCCTCCTTACCTTACTTATCCTACGGTATCATACCCTATCATACGTTTCCCTATCCCATATTATCCCATCCCGTCCTGTCAACACCCCTATCCATCCAACCCCAAGTGAAAGAAATGTAAACCAAAGCTTCCTCCTATGTGTCCCATTCAACGAGAGAGAGAGAAACGACCTCAATATATCCTATCATCCCACCAATCCAATAGAAAAAAGTCACTTGTACACTGGGGAACACCCCTCCCCCTCTTCATATGATGTTACAAGTAAACAAATGTTAAGAAGAAAAAAAAGAGGAAGAAAATTCAATGGTAAAGAACGTCAACACCCCTCATTGTCGGCAGTTGTCTGTACTGTATTCCTCTGCCTCCTCCCTCCCCTCTCCCTCCTAAAAGGAAAACGCCGCCTCATGCCTTGCCACGCCAAAAATGTTGCGAAAAGCGACGACAGGTTAAGCTTTTGTCTTCCATTTCAAAGAAGAAGAAAAAAAGTCTTCAAATTCAAGGCTTGCTTGCGATGCTGCGAAAGACAGTAAAAAAAAAGGTAAAGAAGGTAAGAGAAAGTATAAAAGATTCAACACGAACACCAACACAACCTCCGCCACGGCCTCAACCGTAACAGCACGTTCCGCTAGTCCGTGTGAGCCTCACCATCATTATCACCACCACCACCACCACCACCTCCGCCGCCAACAACAACAACAGCCGCCTGGTCGCTACTACCACTGCCCACACCATCGCCACTGGTGGTGGTGGTGCTGCTGCTGTCCTCACTGCCGCAGCACTTGGGGTGCACCACCTTGACGTTCGCCTTGGCCTTCTCCTGGCTCTCCACGAACTTGACCCAGTACTCCGGGTCCGTGTCCCGGCACGCGTCCACGATCATCTGCCTGTGCTCCTGGAACACCCGCACGGCCCCCTTCTCCTCCCGCAGCCGGTTGATGGCCTCGTCGTCGAGCTCGTCGATCAGGTCGTTGAAGATGCGCATCTGGTGCGTGTCCCTCTCCAGCTCCTCGATCCCCGCCGACGACAGCAGCTGGTACTGCTCCGACGTCATCCACCCCGACCGGAACTTGTGGCCCGTCCGGAGCGCCCGCCCCTCCTCGCGGTTGAGCGCCTGCGACGACAGGGAGAGGTTCGAGCTGGTGCGGAACAGGCCCGGCCGCCCGAGGTCCAGGTCCAGGTCCAGGTCCAGGTCGTGGTCTTCCTCGGCGTCGGATCCCCCGGCGGCGTGTTCGGGCTCCATCTCGGCGGAGGATAATGAGTTGTGGGTTGTGGTCCTCGCGAGCTGGCTGTCGGGGGGAGATACCGATACCGCGCTGTCTGCCTCCTCCTTCGTCTCCGGGAACTCGTCCTCGAAGCGTCTGATGATATTGTCGAGTGTCTTCTGCAGGAAGGCGAGGCGGTAGTAAGTTGCTCGGTCCGCGGCGGACTTGTCGGCCATGAATCTCGCCTTGGCGAGACCGGGCTCCAGGCGGTGTCGGATCTTTCTGGCGCTGAGCAGCAGGTGCTTGGACACGTCCTTTGCTTTACCAGCGGGCAGGTTGGACCTCTTAGGCAATGGGACCCCTGACTCCAACTCCCGGACAAACTCTCCAGAGTTCCTCCTCGAAGCGACGCCGCGGTTGTTCAGGCAGCAGGCCAAGGCCTTGGCAACACCGGTGCCGCCAACAATATAATCGTCGTCGGGAGCAAGCTCCTCGTCCGAGTCGTCGAACTGCGTGACATCGTGCCCAACAAGGTGCTGGAGCACGTCAGGATATTCCGGATCTTTGACCCCGTGCGCAATTGCCTCGTGGAGCGCTTCCCCTCCGGCCCTGAGTGGCAACCTCTCCAGGTTCCTCAAACAATACGCAACAATCTGCTTGGCCAGGGCCTTGACGATTTCACCCGTGCTATCGGTAGGCACATCGATATCGACGCAGACAAGGCTAGGCGAGATTCTAGTAGCAGCCAGCAAGGAGGCGTACAGCGCTGACGCCTCCTCCTGGGCCTCTTCCGTGCTCGCATCCGCCAGTTTGGTGAGTTCCGGATTCTGGAGGAAGCTGATATGGGCTATCGACTTCATTTCGGGGACGACTTCGGCCAAAGCAATCAGCTGCTCCGACTTCAGTGCGCAATCGCTCAGATGTATCCGCTTAATAGACTCCATCTTTGGTAGATACCTAGAATTCCGTATTAGTACTTTTCTCCTTTTCGTTGGTAGAGTCAGTTGCACGTACCTCCTCAGAACCCCTACTGCGCTGGGTTCAGAGTTGAAGAGATCTCTATTATGCGAGAGGTCAAGGAACCGGAAGTTGGATAGTTTGGCGAGCTGTGGGAGCAAGTGGCAGAGCGAGGCCGGCCTCAGGTTGCACTCGGCCAAGCTGAGAGCCCATAGCCCGTTGTTCTCGTTGATCGCGTTGCCAAGGTTCTCGCATTGGTCGCGCAGGTCGTTGCCGCCCAGGTCGAGACCCTCACACTTTCCGCTAGTGACATATCTCTTGATGTGTTCCAAACCATCGGTATCGAGGTCCAGATGCGCGAGTCCGAGTCTGCGAACTCCACACTGCATGACGCCATCCAAGAGCTGTCCGAGTTGCGCGTGGCTCAAACCGGTGTTGCTCAGGTTTAGCAGCTCAAGCGTTGATCCGCCCAGCCTGTCCCCGATGGACTTTGCCAGGAGCGTGCATATATCCACGGGCGCCTTCTCCTCCCGATGGTGGAAGTGGAGGCCATGGTTGTTCGTCGCTACTGGCTCCGGCGCCTTTGGGAATGGTATATCTGCCAAGTCGAGGCTCACGATCGATTTGCACATGTAAAGGAACAGGCAGACATGCTTCCAGCCCTCGGGCCCGATCTTGTTGTTCTTGAGCACGAGACGCTCAACCATGCCGCCCTGCGCAACTAGGCCATCGGGTACCGATATTGATCGTCTCTTTGCGGCCTTTTCGATCTTTCTAGTCGCAAGCAGGCCAGCCAAGACAACCCTGAGACCCTCGTCCGTCAAGCCGCAGTTTTCTAGCAACACCTCCTTCACGGGCACGACAGCGAGGTAGTCTCCCAAGGTGACGAGATCTGCCAGCTGCATCCAGTAGTCACTGAGATCCAGCTTCTCAACGACCCCGGCGTGTGTGGTGTTGGTGGGGTCCATGAGCTGCTCCGTGATCTTCTTCAAGATGGGGGTCTCCCGAAGCTGACAGCATCTCCGGTAAATTCGAACGGGGTTCGTTGTGGGTACCGCCTGTGGCTTCGGGGTCGTCGGGGCGGAAGGGTCGGATGTGTCGGTATCCAGATGGATCTCCAGAGGTACTTGGCCGTTAGCCTCTGCCAACTTGCGCTTCTTCTCTTTCCTGGCCTTCCTCTCTTCTTCACTCTTCTTCTTCTTCTCTTTCTTTTTTGTGCCTCCGGTATTATCAGCATGCGCTTCTGCGTCGTTGGGAGCCGAAGTGTCTTTGGCTTGTTCTCCTTCCTTCTCGGGTTCCTTTGGCACATGTTCTCCTGAGACCTTGACGAGTCCATCATGCTCTTTCTGCTCCTCGACAGTCTTGGGGTTCTTCAACGCCTCGCCCTCACCCTTCTCGACCATTCTCCGCTTGTCGCTCTTGCTTCCTCCTGAAGAGACCTTCGCCGGGGCACCTTCGTCGCCGCCATACCTGGGCATCGGCGCTATCTCGACATCCACGCAGAACGCCACCCTGCGCAGCTTGGCCTCGTGCAGATCCTCCAAGGGACACCGTTCGCGGTTTTGGTCGACGTTCAAGACCCTCCTCTCGACAAGTCCATGGCTGTTGAACGCCTTCAAGGCGGGGCGCAACTGGCCAGGGCTGGAAGTCGACAACCTCCGGAAGACCTGTAAGATGCCGGTCTGTCCGGACCTAGGCGGTGCTGGGGTGTATGGGCCTTCACCCTGGTGCTTGGCCGCATGTTGGAGGACAGCGTTCTTGGCGGGTGTGATTTTGGGAACGGAGATCTCAGCATCCTTGGTCGGGGGGTTTGTCGCCTGGATGGGCGGGCTCTGGCCTCCGCTGCCAGAGAACTTCTGCGAGATATTGGAGAACCAAGATGGCCTTCTCGTCGGGGATGCGCTATTCGCCATGCTATTCTTTTCGCTGCTTGGACCTCCCCTTATGAAGCCTGGGCGCGAAGGTATAGGCTTTGTCTGTGATTCGTTTGTTTTTGAGGCTGGTTCCGTGTGGTCGTTCGCATCGTGAGCATCTATTACCGGACTTGACGCGGTCGAGTCCGGTGGGGTAGGCCCTGTAGGAGGAGGGATGGATGGACGACGGACACCCGTTGCTCGATCTATCGGTGCGATCTGTTGTCAGCTCTAATATCCCAGAACAGAAGAGTCCTTGGATAACTACGAGGCACTTGTCGCTCTCGTAGGGTTGTATCGAGCGCATGAAACACACCTTTCGGAGCCCCATGGTGGGTCATCCAGCTGACGTCGATGCCGTGTACTTGCTCCATGATGCGTCCAAGATTGAACAACCACCAAAGACACTGCTGATTTAAAATGGAATGAAGATTTGATCAGAGAGGAACTGGGTCCTTCTTGGGAATAGCCAGCAAATTCTAGAACGAGTCGGTCACACAGTTGCGCAACCTGCGTAATGGATGTACACTGGTCGCAAAACTAGGGGACGTAGTAGGTAGCTTTTGCGAGATTCGAGCCACGCCGGAAGTCTGATCACAGGCCGGGTTTTCCTGCCATGATTGATATGGGTGAATAGGGGTTGGTCTGGAGCGTTCTGAAGATGCCTTGAGGGCGTAGTGGAAATACGGACGGACGTCTAGAGGGTGATTGAGCGCGATTTTAATCAAGCGAGAAAGATGTATTTGGTTTGTTCCGCTGGTGAAGTAAAGTACCGATTGCGGCTTTAGAGGAAGCAAAGTTGACCGGGACGGAACCGAAAAAAAGGTGGAAAGGGGTCGGAAGGGAACGGTACCTAGGTAATCTTTAACGATAATAGTACGTGTGATAGATTCAAAACCCTTCCTTTAGTTGGCATAAAGTGAACAGAAATGACAATTTGATGGGTCTAAGTAGGTAAGTCTGAAAAAGTAGGTATCAGTTCTTAATAATTTCCATGGATGGTAGAAGGTTGGTCCATCCCGTCATCCGATCTCATCCTGACTGACAAACGGACAATTCCATTGCTGACTTTGATGAAACCTCACCACCACAGACAGTGACTACCTAGGTATCATTGAAGTACCGAAAGAAACGTCTAAGGCCAGCCTGCCAGGTAGTCTAGAATACGTAGAATACGCCAGAGATCGAGACTGATGTCACACACACACAAGGGACGTAAGGGGACGTAAAGGGACGTAAAGGGACCAGGGCCCCGATCTGCCGTTTTACCCTTCTGGCCAGTCAGTGGCTTCTCACTGCGACTTGATCAGTGGGGAAGACCGTACTGCGAACCTGCTTGGCTTCAACAGGGAACCACTATTCATTCCATGTGCGAAGACCCGTGGATCCTCACGCCACTCCATCGAGGGTCCTCTTGGCCCTCTTCCTCCTCCTCCCCCGTCTCTGGCCTGCTGGCCTGGCAGCATCGCGAAATATCGGCAGCAGAGATGCGAGATACCACCTAATCGAGATTTACACTGCGTCCCCTCCTGTCTGAGATCCTGGTTGCCTCGTACGACCTGTACCTCGCCTGATAAGAGCAACCATTACGGTAGGGATTCGAAAGCACAGCATTCACCATCCTGCACCACCACCTGCACCACCACCACTACTACCTAGCTCTACGTACCGCCGACCTCCGCCATTCTGGGCAAAGGAGGCGAGGAGGTTGGCAAAAACGGCCAACAAAGACGCCACGCGGTCAGGTCACTTCTCAAGGATTTTGGGCCTATCAACTGACACATTCAGAATCCCCAAGGAACTCTATCTCGCCCCCTCCCAACACAAGCGGCAAACTCAGTATATACACCATGCTCTTGACTTGAGACCTTGCCCAGCCAGATATTCCGCCGATGATTACAGCAGCTTAGAAATCAAAGGGCTGGGTGAATCCCGAACAAAAAAAAAAACCTAGGTAACCAGATACGGCATCACAGGCATGTATCTACGGAGTATCTAACTCGTTCTAGTCGTGCACTTGGCGCCTTAGCCGCGCAGGCCGCGTCCATGTTAACAGCTTCCAAGGTTTCTTGAGACTCGGTTTTCTTGCCTCTCGAACCCTGCAGATGGGCATCTTGGTACTGTACAGACGTAATCTGTACTGTACAGTAATTGCCAGAATCTAACATCTAAGGGTCCAGACTATAATAGGAGACTCCTTGACTAGAGTGCCGGTATCCTCGGTAATCCGGAGATTAACCATCAAACCGTCTCGGTCACCTAGCTTCTCCGCTGTTTCCAGTTCCTCACCAAATGTTGCACCGAGGCATTGCACTCCCTCGGCGCAGGCACGGACGACTGGCCTCATCTGGCAACGGGTTCGTGCGCCCATGTATGTGTGCGCATGCCGTGCTATTGCTGCAGGACACTGGGCCACCACATCCACCTTGACTACTGCAGCTTGACACGCTATACAAACATCAGTACCAATACTGTCGTGGGGCTTTTGGGAGGTCCACACGACAAACCCACCTGTGGAAACAACTGTAGGGTCCGGTTGTATGTGTGTAGGTTGCTTGATTCCTAGGTTCCTAGGAAGACTAGAGCGTCCCAGGGGGGGGGGATGTGCCCGGGGGTCCCTTGAGAACCCTAACCCCCTTTGTACGCTGCCACACCACCTTCCTGTCACATGAAGATATCAAAAGGCAATGTCTGCTATGCGCGGAATTTGACAATGTCGAGTTTGGCTTTTGAAAAAGGAATATTGACACAATTCACTTCAATTGCTACTGGTAATTCATGGCAAAGTGATCGTCATCCGGACGAGACCCGAAAGGGTGGCTAGAATTTTCCATTGATTTCCCTAGACCCTGAACGCAATCCCCTCCGTAGAGCAACGCCGGTTCCCATCCTGACCATTCAAGGTCGAATACGCATCAGAAAACGGACATGCAAGTGTGTATCTTTTTTATTAACCAGTCGAGTTGTGCAAAATTTACTCGGCACGGAGCTCGGCAATCCTGGCCTGGACGCGCTCCTTCTTCTGCTCGTAGGTGAGCTTGGTAGCGCGGTGCTTCTTGGAGATCTCCTTCCACTCATCCTTGCTCTTCTTGGGGGCATCGGACTCGTGCTTCTTGAAGGGGTCCTCACGGATGGCCTTGTGGGCCTCGATGTACAGGTCCTCAAGACCATCGGCCTCGATGTCGTCATCGGTGTACTTCTGGAACTGGGACTTGAAGCGCTCCTCATCGTCATCGGCGAGGGTCTCCATGTACTCAGCGACGTGGCCACCGTAGATGTACTTGCGGAGGGTCTCGGCGTCGAGCTCCTCGGACTCCATGTCGTAACCGGGGAAACGGTTCTCGGAGTGGGGGATGAAGATGCCACCGTCGGAGGCACCCTTCATGGCACCGAAGACACGGGCACCAGTGGAGGTGCGGACAAGACCAACATCGAGGAAGGCCTTGAAGGGGCGGCGCTCGCCATCGTCGGTCTCGGCGGCCTCGGTCAGGGTGTACTCTCCATCGGCCTCCTCAACACCGGGGAAGGTCTCGTCGATTCCGAGCTTCTTGAGGGCACGGCGGGCGATCAGCAGACCGGTGGCGTAGGCAGCAGCCCAGTTGGTAAGGCCGTGCTCGATGCCGTAGGCGCGCAGCTCGTGGGCGTAGGCAGAGACGAAGACCTTGTCACCAGTGATCTCGGAAGTCACGATCTGCCTGTTGAGCGCGACAATCGTTAGTTTCAAGCTCGCTTTCCTCAACGTTTTCGACGAACAACGGGGGCAATGGACACGTACATGATGATGTCCCGGTTGGTGAAACGGACGACAAGACGGTGCTTGGGAGCATTGTACTTGTTCTTGGCCTGGGAGATCAGGCGCTTACGAGCATAGTAGTCGGTCTTGCCCTGCTGTCTGCGCTTGTACTTGGTCTGGAAGCGACTGGAAAAGACTGTTAGTACTGACGATGCCAGTTTCACGAGAAGTCTTGCAGCATTTGCAGACTGGAAAAGCGAGAACTTACCTGTAGTACGCGCTGGTCTTGGTGAGAGTGAACGGCTGCAATTTTCCCATAGAGTCAGCAATTTGCGCTTCAGATTATTTCCCCAATCCGAAGCATCTTGCATGGACCCTCATTCCCCCAAATTGATGCCTGCGAAGAAGTCGCAAACAGGAAGCTGTTGTCGACTCACCATTTTGACCGATTTCTGCTGGATGTCCCCGGGTGGTTGTCGAGAGGTGTTCGTTCGTCCGTTCGATCGTTCGTCAAACTCGTTTTCTGGATTCTGGTGGGAGAAAAGTTGCAAGTGACCCACTTGGACAACCCTAAGGCTTTTGATTGGCTGTGGGTCTCTAGTGCTTCAGCCAGCCGACAGCAAGGGCAAAGCTGGGTTGGAGACGACTGCCGAACTTATTTCCTTATCGCTTATCAGCTGTCGAGGGCCAGAGGCGCTCCACCCTTCCCAGGTTCCCTCTTCCCCGGATTCAACGTCCTCTCCAGCCAACTGCTGAATTTGGTTTTGCTTGAATCGGGAAGCCGCCCTTGACCGTCTCCCATTGGAGAGCAATTCAATCAAAATTAGAAAGACATAACTAACTACCTAGGTAGATATGTTGCCGGATGAGCAGCCCGTCGAATACATCCTCGAGAGCATCGAGTCAGAGATGGAGACTCAGCCTAAAGTGATACTCTTCGACATTGGAGGCGTTGTTGTAAGTTTGCTGGCTTCAATCGTTGACTTGTTTAATTCAGCCTCCCTACCCTAGGGTAGTCTGTTGCAGAATATTCTGTGTCCCTTCTCATCAAATCCTCACTGAGATGGTCCTTCTTCACATAGCCTTTAGCGAACACGTTGGCGGGCTTGTACAATTTCGACAAGTTCGCCCAGGTTGACTAACAAGCCGCACAGGTCGTCTCTCCCTTTCAATCCATCTTGGACTACGAGCTCAGTCTCGGGATCCCAGCAGGCTGGGTTAACTATTCCATCTCCAAAACAGCTCCTGATGGGTTCTGGCATCGTCTGGAAACGGGCAGGATCCCACTGGACAGTGCCTTTTATGAGGGCTTCTCCAGAGACTTAAGCAATCCAGAGCTCTGGACGGCTTTCTACAATGATCAACGAACCAAGGACCCAAAACTTCCCGAGGAAGTACCTCCCGTGCCCAAACTCGACGCAGAATGGCTCTTCCATGACATGATGACCACTGCGGCGCATCCTGACCCGTGGATGTTCCCCGCTTTAATGAACCTCAAGTCGAGCGGGAAGTACATCCTAGCTGCCTTGAGCAACACTGTTATATTTCCGCCGGGTCACAAGCTCCATCGGCCTGATAATTCCGTGGATCCTGTCCGAAGCATCTTTGACTGCTTCATATCGTCTGCGCATGTTGGAATAAGGAAGCCAGATCCTCGAATATACCAACTTGCGGTGCGGGAGACTGACAAATATGCCCGGGAGAATGCTGAGTCACCCAGGGGGAGGGAGCTCGGCTGGGAAAATGGCATCAAGCCAGGGGATGTTTTGTTCCTCGATGATATCGGCCAGAACCTGAAGGCAGGCCGGGAAGCAGGCTTTCGAACCATTAAGGTCAAGTTGGGCAGGGCATTCGAGGCCGTGGAAGAGCTCGAGACGGTCACTGGGCTATCCTTGGCTGGCGATCACCCCAAGATTCCAATAAAGCCGAGGTATAAGACGGACCGGGCAAAAATATAGCTTGAGAGAATAATGACTTGGCGTTAAACACCAGAACATTTGGACGCCTCGGCTCACTCAGGCTTCCGCGCAATGTAGACATACGAAACATCAGTACTCTCGACCTTCCCATCCACTGCAATCCTTTCCCACTCCTGCCGAAACAGCGGCTTCGCTTTGGCTTTGAAATCATACAAAACAGCATTCTGGGTCAAACTACTGTTCACAGTACTGTCATACAGCTGATCCGCCTCATCGACCCCGTAGAATATCGATCCCTTCCCTGAGGTGTTGTCCACCCGGACCATGTTCTCCACATTCATCCCCTGCCACTCTAAAATAACCTTACACGACTCGATCGAGTGAATCCACGAGCGGTTTGAAGGATACTTCATCCCCATTTCCTTCGCAACCCTCTCTAACACTAGCCCTGGCCGCAGGTTCCACTCGTGTGGGATGTCAATTACCATGACACCTCCCGGCTTGAGATACTCCTTCCAGTGAGCTATCACCCCCGCAGGATCATCAAACAGGACAAACGCGCAGGAGCAGAGTATGGCATCAAAGCTGCCCTTCGTCACCCCGGAAAGCCCCTCCAGATTCGTCACGTCATGGTGCAGAGCTTTGATCCTTTTTCCAACCACGGGCTCCCTCTGCTGCCTCTCGCGCAGCTGTGCGAGCATTCCGCTCGAGACATCAACGCCGACGACCTCGCCATCGTGGCCTACGATATCGGCGGCAAGGAAGGCCTCGAGGCCGGTGCCGCAACAGAGATCTAGGATTCGATCGCCAGCCTTGAGGGGTGTGACAGAGATGAAGCGGCGGGAGTATTCCGGGTGCCAGGAGTCTTCATACTTGGATGCGCGGGCATCATACATCCGCTGGGCGGATTGGTTCTGGGTCTCGGTGCCGAATGATGCTGCCATCTTGTATGTTGTATGTTTGGGGATGGTAGGGTCTTATCTATATTGGCCTGGGGAGAACCTTGGAATACAAGAGCAATGAGCAGCGGCAAGATAACCTTGCAAGACCTAGACAGCGATGTTCTTGGCATCACTCATATACCAGGGTCTCATCCGATTCGATCTGGAGGAAGAGGAGAACAGATGAAACATGAAATTATAGCTCCTTGGTCTCTGCCACCATGAGGGTTGACCAAGTGGATCTTAAAAGGTGGAGGGAGAGCTTGAAGTGGTTGCTGAGTGAGCCATCGATAGATGGACTTGCCTGGGCCAAAACAGACAGTCACCTAACCCCGAAAATGAATAGTGCGACACCGTAAGAAACTTTCTATAACCCCCCAAGATCGATCCAATATTCCACCAATGATTGCAAACAGGCCACTGCCTTGGTGAAAGTTGCGTAGGAATACTTGCTTAGGATTACTGTGAAAGCTGCTGGTTAAAGATACTAGCACCTGACTATGTTCACGAGCCCCCTGAAGGACTATTTTGACGGGCCTCCCTGAAGTCTCCAGGCCCCGACCACAATGCACATTGCTCTAGAAACGACTCTTCAACACAACTCCTAAGCCAACTGGGCCTCAATTATGTCCTCAACACCCTCCAGTGGCCTCCAAATCTTGACAATTCTCAACCCAGCACTCGCCAGCAGCACACTCCACTCCGTCTCCGACCTCTCCGCTGAGGAGAAACAAGCCATCATGACAATATCCAACACCGTAACCCTCGCCAATGACTTTTGGTCCGCCGTTAGGCTCTCCTGAAGAAGCAACCTCGAATAACCCTTCTCCATCGCCGCCGCGATATTCTTCAGGATCTGCACGGCCTTGTCATCAGGCCAGTCGTGTATGACGATGTGCATGAAATACACTCGCGCTCCCTTGACTGGCTGTGTAGTGAAGAAGTCATGCGGCTGTAGCTCGATGGCCTCCTCTTTGAGGTTGACGTTTTGGAGGGTGGCAGGTAGGTCCTGTAGGACGAGACTGCCCCGGGGACAATTTGTTTGGTGCTTGACAAGGAACTTAACGATGTCGTGCCCCTTGTTTCCACCGATGTCGACAACCAACTTGCGATCAGGCCTCTGTCTCCCCGCAGAAATCACATTCTCCGTTGGGTAGACTTCAGTCCAGTGCGCAAGATTGTATTTGGAGTGCTGTAAGGCATGTACCGTCAGTGTCTATGTACAGGAACGACAGCAAGTTGGAATGGACTGGACTCGAGGCAATACGTACCAACTTCATGGCGCCGCTGAAGTCAGAGGCGAGCTGTTGGTTCTGCGCAAGCCACTCAAACATCGTAACCTTCTCTCCCCGCCAGTACTGAAAGCAGACCCTATCCGCATTGTTCGGGTTTCCATAACCCGTCTCCTTCAGAAACTTGGGCAAGGCGCCGCACACGGGGCTTGCGAGCTCACCATGGAAGCTGCCGTATATACCGGCGAACTCCGGCTCGGCAGCGAAACTCATGGCCCAGGGTGTGGCGAGGTAGGTGTCTCCCGCCGTCTCGACGATGAGATGCTGACCGGCGAGACAGCGCATCATCCGCCTCAGTAGCACCGCATCAGCGCCGGTAAGCTCCGAGAGTTCTGTGCAGGTTATAGGCTGGTGGCCAGCGTCGGCCCATTTCGTGAAGACACCGACGTCGATGAGTGTGTTGATACAGGCGCTGACTGCTGGGTTGGTCCAGGAATGTTCCCAGGCGAGGTCCCATGGTGTTTGGGTCTTCCGGAGCGCTTTGAAGAGGGCGTCCCTGATTTGTATCCGCTCCATCGGGTTGGTGAAGGAATCTGCTTCAATACCCTCTAGGGCTACCAGTAGCTTATCCGTGGAAGCCATATTGCCTTTACGGTGAGAAGAGGAACCTTGGGCTCTTGCGCGAGGACCAGTGCAGGGCGAAGGCCACAGAGGAAAGGCGTGAGGAAGAGGATGACTTGTCTTGGTACTCATGGTGTGCATTTTCCCCTACGATGTCGTTTTTGTGAAGATGGACGTCTTGTCGAAAGTACCGGAAAGAGCGGCTTGGAAATCAAGGAAAGGTCGATAGTGTTGGCAAAAGTACGACGCCGACTTTTGGGTGGATGATGCCAATGTCGTTGATCCCGGTCGAAACATTCAGCTGGGAGGGAAAAGCAAGATATATTGGCATTCCTACAAAAGCATAATTGCTGCCCATGAAGTAAAAATAGAATTGTGAAAGCCGCGAGCTCCCTGGGAAACTCATCGCTAGCATCTTCGTTGCCGCCAGTCTCTTTCAGCCATGTGAGTCCTCTTATGTAGGAGGATATGCACAGTAGCCGATAACACGGTCAACCTGGAAACAAACAGGGCCCAGATGCCTAGGTATAGGATCAACCATGGATAATTTCACGCCTAAGGTAGAATGAGAATAGCCGGCGGCGTCTGACTTCAATCCATTGAAACTTACTCATCTGGAGGACTTGTCTGGGCAGCATAGAGAACTTGAAATCTAGAGGCAGCTTCGAGAGCTCATGTAGTTGGATTTGGTAGCATATACTTTGAGATTTCATGTCCGGGTTAGTTAATTCTATCTTCTTTCCCAACAGGCTTCCGAGGTCTGTGTCCAATCCTAAACGCTAGCTACCCTTGCAATATCCATTCAATGCTGTGATGTATCTTTTCGCTTCTGCATATATTTTCGTATCGGAAGGACAATGCTCGAGTTGGCCACTCTTGATGAGCAGGGTCAAGTGAAAATTGTACTTGGTCGAAGTTATCACGCCTTCTCGATGGGCTGTTGATTTCTATAAGAAACTGTCAACTAGTGTCTTCCACTCCCGGAGGGATTGAGGATCAAATTGAACTTGACTTCACCTCGCCCAACTCCTCGATAATCGGCTGCCTTAACCCTGTTTCCGACCGAGAATGTCTCGTCTAGGGCAGATGGTTGCATGGAGATGCCAGTGGCTGAGTAAGAATGTAATACAATTACAGTGAGTAAATAACTCTTACTATAAAACGTTGCGAACTGATACTATGAATATACTCAATACTAGATATTCGCAATCGTGGATACTACTTACGCTACAAGCCTTTTGAATAGCTAGACAAGATAGTAAGGCTTTTCGGGCCTACTGCTCTTAGCTTGTACTAACCGGAGCTGACGAGATCTTCTTGTACGAGGAGGATCCCTTACACGTAGTATGTGATACCAAGGAAAGCCCAAAAACCGCTGTTCAGTAGGCATCGGATGATCATCAGACACTGTCAGCGCTGTTCGGTACTCTCGTCATGGATTCCGCCAGTGAATCCTCTCTAAGGGCTGGTCTGTCAGCCTTGCCAGCCGTTGTCTGTAGTGTACCAGTCAGTATCGAGCTTGTGCCTCACACGGATTTTGGCCACCTACTCCACCATCAACGGGCATGATGACACCTGTAATCCATCGAGCTTCTTTGGTGCAGAAGAACAGGATTGCTGGAGATAATCATCAATAGTCAGCACCCGCGAACACCCTGCTAGAAACAGATGCAACAAACCGTGGCCAACATCCCAACCGGTTCCTTCCTTCTTCAGCAAGTTCTGATTGATCCGCGCCTGTCGGAGTTCGTCCGTCATGCCTCGATCCCGTACCATGGGCGTGTAAACCATGCCGGGAGCCACGCAGTTGACAGTGATGCCTTCTGGGCCGTGTTGAGCTGCCATAGCCCTTGTCATCTGGATGATAGCCCCCTTGGTCGTGGGATACAGGAGGCTGGGGTTCCCTCCGAGTACTGTATCCTGTCAGTTCGGAAATGGACCTTGAATAGCCGGACAGTAACCAGCGGAAACTCACGCCCACTGACAGAGGACAGGTTCACGATGGACCCTCTACCATTTTTACGCATTTCTGGAATGACGTGTCGGGCCATCAACATCATACTGGTTAGGTTGATGCGAATATCTCTTTCCCATGCAGCCAGATCGAGCGTGGTAGCATCTCCCATAGCACCTCCGACGCCGACTGTGCTGTTATGTCAGCTCGATGAGATTGGTAAACCACCAGTGCTTGGATCATATCATACCAATATTGACTAAGATGTGCAAGGTGCCAAAAAGCTGTACCGTCTTCTCGACAGCGACCCTGCAAGAGTGCTCGTCCGTCACATCTGCATGTACAACTTCTGATATGCCGCCTTCTTCATCAATCATCCGTTTCGTTTCTAGAGCCCACTCCACGTTATAATCAACAAGAGCAACCTTGGCACCTTGTCGAGCAAGAATGATAGCGGTAGCTCGGCCATTACCGATCTCTCCTGGTCGGCGTGTACTAGTTAGCGCACAACATTGCATGTACAAACCTGATGGAATCCCTCCTACCGGGCATTCGAGACCCTGCGCCAGTGACGAGGGCCACTTCTCCTGTCAGGTCAAAAGCTCTTGTCGGAGCCATTGCGACCTCCGTTATGAACAAATGCGAGGGAGTATCGTACAGCGCTCCAGAGGTGATCTTGATCCCACTATACAAGGTCTGCAAAGCTCGAAGGGAAGCTTATGCTTAAAACGTGTGCACTCCTCGTCTTACATGCATTTTCAACTAGGCATTTACCCCTCTGCGGATCAGTGGCAATGGCACTCAAGGTCTGCATGCAAGGCCACGCCGAGGCCAATCGCCTGGGCGAGGAGCGACCTCGGGACGGGCAATCGACGGACGAGTGTTGCGGTACTCGCTCCAGGAGGTCTGAAGAAACTCGATGCATTAAAGCCTGTATGAAAATAATGACATGACATTGATATTCAAAAATTGATTATAGTACTCGTTGAATCTACGTGCTATTGAATTCACTACTGCGAAAGCCAGAAGTCAAACCACTGTATAATACCCTTCAAAGACTGCTCCTTTACATGGCCTTATATATATTTGGTTAGCTCTTGATTGTTCCCCACTGGAGGAGACGGATAGCTCACGTTCATAGGGGTTGTCCATATCTCCCCGAAGAGCGAAGCCATGCTCGACACCGGAGAACAACTGTAGATGGTAGGTCTTCTTTTGTGACTGCAAGATGTCCATTGCTAATCGGCGAGAGGGAGTGTCAAAGGTATGATCAATCTCAGAGCAGGAGAGGAAGAGGGGTCCTGAGGAAAGGTCGTCAGTGCGTAAGCATCAATGCATGTGGTGACGGGTGCTTTCTCACCTTTCAAGTTTGAGAAGTGATGTTCTTTCAGAAACGCAGGGTGGGCAAAAGCGCCGACGGATGCCATGCCATCGGCCAATGCATTGCAAACATAAGGCGCGCCGAAACAGTATCTGATTCTCTGTCAGTGCTTCCGATCGGCGAGTACAAACTATTGTAAGCCATAAATACCCGACGCAAGCATATCTGGTCTCTTCGGAGCCGTATTGCTGCTTCACCGCATCAATCCACTTCGGTACACATTCGTCTGCATAAGCAATATGCTTTTCTTTCCAAGCCTGGTAATCAAAACCGGGGTTGTTGTCGTGTCGACTCCGGCGGTGCTTCCAGACAGGATCACCCCTGAAGTAGTCCAATGCGAGAGTGAGATATCCAGCGTCAGCGAAGGCGTCAACAATGAGTAGACCATTGGTGAACAGTCCCCAAACATCTGGGAAGTAGAACACCACTCTTCCGTTTTCTCTACCCGGCTCAGGTCTGGCGATGTATGTCTCAACACCCGCTAGGTTTGTGTAACTTCCGCGTGGCTTTCCATCGTGGTCATTGCCCCCGAGACAACATACTGCCGATGGCTTAGCGATGAAACCCTCGCTATCACTCATGACGATGGAGATATTCTGGCGACCTCGGGATGCCGTTGTCCAGGTTGGGGTAAGAGGCGGAGTATACTCTAGACACATGACCCCCGATCACCCTCTCATATTCTCGGATCTTCGGACGATGTTTCGCCGTGACGCTTACATCGTAATCGCCATCGACAACTTGTGTACACAATGTTTCCTGCCCCGCACCGGACCCCGTTGTCGCATTCGTAGCACTTCAAGTAATACATGAACATTGAATATTCTGACAATACTGTTACATGGCTCGAGATCAATTCCAAGAGCTACTTGACTTGCCTATTATATCACGTTCTGGTCTCATATCCGACGAATTGTCTTCATCATGGCCGACGATGCCAGGCCCGCCGATAAGATCGAAATACAACACGTCGAGCCCACACATGATACCGACTCATCAAGGGGCTATCGGAAGTTCGAGCAACCCGAATGTTCTCAGGAGACTAAGGTTACCTACGAGGTACGCCCTTGACAGGCATCGCGAAGAATAGCAGACTAAGCAGCGACAGCAGGATCAAGCAGTCGGGTATAAAGAATACCGTGAAGCACTCGAAGTCGATGTTACCGAGAAGCAGGTGCGTTGATTGCCAGGCTGTCCGAGACTAGCTTCTAATCTTCTTGCTGACCATTCAATGTTTGGCCATGTTGGTTACAGAGTCGACGAGTGAGATGGAAAATCGATCTAGTCATTCTGCCTATCTTTCTCATCACTCAAGGGCTGCAGTTTCTTGATAAGACTGCATTGAACTATGCGAATTTGTTCGGATACCAGGAAGCCCTCGGGTTGAAGGGTCAACAATTCAACTATCTTTCAGCGAGTAGGTGACCATCTTCCCCAGTGCCTCAGCTTGGTGTGTAACTTGGGGCTGAATGCGAAAGTGGTATACTGCGGTTATTTCTTCGGTCAATACCCATGTGGCTGGCTCATTGGTAGGTTTCCGGCTCAAAGAGTTCTCGGTGTGAGCTGCCTGGTTTGGGGGCTTTTGGTCATTATCCTGACCCAATGCCGGGGCTACAGCAGTGCTTGTGAGTACAACACATAGCCCTGTTACCCTTCTGCCGCGGCTGAACCGGTACCTTGCAGTGGCAGTGAGATGTAGGTCGAACAACCTCTCCATGACTGATGATAGCGCTAATTTGCCCAGTCCTCATGGGTATCTTCGAAGCCGCCGTTACACCGTACGTATGCTGTTTTTATGTTGACCATGGACGGCTGAGACTGATACATTGCACAGTGGCTTGACGCTGATGACAGGCTTTTGGTACACAAGGAGAGAAATACCTCTCCGTCAATGCATATGGTAGTAAGTAGCTTCGGATAACCAACATGTTCTGAACTAATTATACTAAATATTCTGGAAAACAAGTTCCGCACTCGGTCTCGGCGGCATCGTGAGTGGAAATCCTGATTTGGAAGACGGACTAAGTTGGCTCACTTTATCTAGCTTGGCTCGTATATCTCGATGGGCATCTCGACATTGAGCCCTGATATAAAGCCTGAACGTTGGCAAATCATATTCTTCATAGTAAGAGCATCCATCCCTAGTCAGAGCTTTGACTAATTCAAATCAAACAAGCTTGGGGGTTCTACCATGATTTGGTCGTTCATCATCTTTTTCTTTCTCCCAGATTCCCCTCCGAATGCACGGTTCTTGAGCAGAACTGAAAAGCTCATTGCTGTAAAAAGGGTGGCCGGTAACGAGACTGGTATCAAGAACAAATCTTTTGATTGGGATCAAGCAAGAGTCGCTCTATTTGACCCTAAAATGGTCCTTCTCTTCGTGGCAGTTTTCGCTGCGTAAGCCCTGGAGTCCATGACAGCTGCTTTGGTCGTTGTTACTGCGAATACTGATGGCAATCTAATTAGTGCTATTCCGAATGGAGTTGTCAATTCCTTTTCAACAATCATAATCCTAGACATGGTAGGTCATCCAGATTAGCACAATATTCATTGTCGTCATTTCTGACCACTATAGTAGGGTTTTTCGACGACCAGAACCACCGAACTCAAGTCCGTAGGAGATGCTATCCAAGTGATCGCATTGTTCATCGGCGGTGCCATCACATTGAACGTGCCAAATTCACGGCTTCTAACAGCTACAGCGGCGAACACCCTTTGCACAGTTTCTGCCGCATGCCTGTCCTTCCTTCCGCGGAGCAACATATGGGGGAGGTTGGTGAGTTTCTGGCTGGTTAACGCCCAAAGCGTTGGCTTTACCATCTCTTTGGTCACTGTCTCTTCAAATATGGGAGGTTACACCCACCGAGCCATGGCCAATTCTCTGGTCTTGTAAGTCCAGTCTGCTATAGTTATAGAAACGCTCATGGACTGACTAGACTGCCGTAGCACGGCTTACTGCTGGGGTAATTTTGCAGGGCCATTCGTGGTTAAATCTTCTCAAGCACCTAGATACGAAGGGGCGGCGATAGGGTTGCTAGTCGGGTATGCCATCAAACTGGTTTGCCATGTAATGTTACTCGGTAAGCAAGAAGACCTCGAGCATGACTGTGCGGAATTTGGGACATCTCTAACATCTCCTAGCATATCTATTCACCGTGAACCGTCATCGGGACAGGAAGTACGGACCTGCCAATAAGGCATCAAGTGATGAAGCAGGTATGAAAGATCAGACTGAATTTCAGAATAAGGATTTTAGATATGTGTTGTAATTCCTAGAGTAGCAGCGAATAGTAAGGTCACGTCCATGAACTATGCTCTGATTAGCATCCTACCCTAGGGTACTGAGAAGGCAGCATGATGTCGAGAACGTGATGCGCGAATTTCGAGAGCGAAAGAAAACGTGGAAAATTCCACGTAATCAGTTCTGCTTTCTTTTTGGTCTGTCGAGGTGAGGTTAAGTAATTCTGCACGAGCTAGAATTGATGAGGGAGACGGTACCCTAGAGTTGATAATAATCAGTGGCAGGGCGTTTCACACCGCGTTTGGTATTGTCTTTTATAAAACAGTCACTCAAGAGCCTACCAAACTCTAGTATAATCCCAAGCAATAGCGTTTAAACCAGATTTGTAAGATTAGCCTCGCCCTTGAAGTAAGTCGTTCCTCATCGTACCTGCCGTCCTCCTTGCCCGATATATATTATTTCGCATGGCAACGGCTGTTATGCGGCCCAACCTTTATAGAGCCCTTTCAAGTCTAGAGAAAAACAGTGTTCTTCAGAAGCTGAAATTCTTCTACTATTGTGACATGTATGTAAATAGGCAAAAATACCGCCTCCGGTGCTGCCTTTGCGGGAATACTTCCCAACCTACCATGCTATTTCCTTGTCGACTGCGGACCTATGGCTGCTTTATTCGATAATTTCAACGGAACTTAGAGAGCTTGTGATTCGCCAAACATTGAAGTGAACCAAATGTTCTGACCTGAGCACTCTTGTCTTGAAGTATTCCACAGCACGAATAGGGGTTCTCCAACGGCAGTAAAAGCTCTATCAGATTTGTTTATGGATGAGCGGTAGATCGTCACGTTCTGGGTATAAAAGAAAGATAACAACATGATCAGTGCACGATGCATGATCCAGACACCTTTCTTAGGTATGATTCCAGATCGAAAGGTGAACCATAAATGGACGGTTCAACTACCGATACCGCCAAGCACGGTGGTTCACGATGCCAAGATGTATCCAGGTATTGTGCAGGGCCACTCAAATTGTGTGTGGAAGTGGCAATATCACAAAACGATATACTATGTGTTAATTCAAACTATTAGTTCATTCTTTCCCCGGAGGAGTCATCACTGTGACATCCGTAGCCAATGCGAAGACATGTACTAAGGCGAGGCTGCATGCATTTCAGAGAGAGAAGAGAGAGAGGACTGGATAAGACGAGTGGCAGCATAAATGTACACCTCGCACCACCGTTATTCTTTCTGATTAGCTGAATAAAGTATACTGGTTAGCGGGCCATGGCATCGGAAGCTGGTTTTGCTAAAGAATAGGGTTGTATGTAAGACGCTCATTGGCGCTGGGCTAGAGGAAAATGTCCTACACAATATTGTTGTCGCCAGCATGTGATGGTACCTAGGTATGGGTACATCGCAATTGGGCACGCTGCATGACCCCTCCCACAGGCTCCGTCACATCAAACCAACAGTATGTACCGGTCTGTAAAAAGATTGATAGTTCTGTGCACCTTTTCCGACCTCGCAAACACTTGCCTCGCATTTTTCGACTGAGCCAAAAGAGATCCCCTTCAAGTTCCCGTCGTCCCAAAACGCCAAATGATCAGCCCCCCCTTCAGCCGAGAATGGAAAACGTCTGCATGTTTTCTATTGCCTTTCCCAAGACTCCCTTTGTATCCCATCCGTACCAAGAAACAACTGCGAGCGGGTATGCCAAAAGAAGGATAATGCCGCTCCAAGCCGAAGCCCAATGTCCAACCAGAAAGAACCAGAGTCCACCCAAGTTTGTATGTACCAAGACGGAGGGGGAGAAAAAAAGCAAGTCCGCCGTCCCACCGCAGGTGCGCCGTCCCAAACAGAGCCAACCATCGAACAAGAACGTGATAGCGCGAATTGATGAACCAGTACCGGCCGCCTGTAAAGCAGATCTTTACATGGAGTATCCCCCAACTTCCGGGTAGAGATACACGTCCATATCGCTACCGGTGTGCAGGGATGCCATCGTGGGATCGACATAGCCTATGTCTGCCGCCGGGCCTGCTGTTGAGTAGGAGGCAGGCTGGTGGTGGTCGTTGAGACCTCTCGAGGTCTTGAGATTGACGTATTCGGCGTGCAGTTCTGCGTAGGCCTGGCTGAGAACATCGTTTCGTGACTTGGCGTCGTTGAGCATCTGTTCCAGATCCTTGATTCGCTGATCTTTCCGCTCGCGATAGGCCCTCTGTGAGGCCCGGTTTTGTGCTCGGCGACGCTGTATACCGGTTAGCCCGAGTTTTTGGAGAACTTCAGCATCGTGTGAGTAGTTGCTAATGCTGGTGATTCGGATGTGGGTGTGCAACGAGTGGCGTTTGCCAAGTGTTGTTCTGAATGGTCGGCACATACCGATAGCACTGAAGGCGGGGCGTTCTTGTATCTGTTCTCGCGCTTCCGCTTCGCGGCTGGCTTGGGCTGTGTACCGGATGCTGCGGGCGACGACTCTTGTGGTGACTGGCTTCCGTACTCCCCTTCCCTGCCCGGACTGTGATTTGCATCTGAGCCCGTGAAGTCCCCGGGGAATGTCATGTCGTACTAGACGAGGAGATCAGCAATGGACGTGTGAGAATAGACGACGCGGCAGACATACAGGTGAAGTTGCGGAGCTCTGTGTTTCTGAGTGGCTGGCGTCAAGATACTGATCGTGATCACCGTATGTATACAAATAGGCATTTGATGGCGACGGTACGTCGAGGAAGATGCTGGCCTCCGCCATGGTTATAAGATGTGTGTTGAGCAAGTTGTGGGAAGAATCTATAATTGTCTCTGATGACGAAAAGGTGTGGGGAGAATATGTAGAGAACGGACATCAGGGAAGAGGCTGCCCAGGGGGAAGGAAAGACGAGATCCTATTATAATAAGATGCTGACATGACTGCCAGCAGGCTGTATGTGGTATTGATCTGTGATGGACCGGGATGGCATATCATGCAGAGCTGCGCTTGCGGCTGGTGATAGAGGGGACCACCACGACCAGCCAGAAACACATGGCAGACTGTGACCTCACCCTGTATGCGTTTCGTTACATCGGGGTTCTGTCGCTATGTGAGGACAGAATATCCGAACCTTCGAAGTATCTCGTACCTGGACACCGTCCCGGGGTCCCTTTGGTCCCCTTTGGTCCCCTGGTGGTCCGCCCAAGATGTGCGGCGGGCCTATTTTGGTGTGACGAGGCGTGCCACCCCCCCCCTCATTCTTAGCCATGGCCTTGGGTAGGGCTGGGAAGAAACCTAGTGCTTTGGGTACGTCTGTTGTCGGTACAGTGCCTCCTTCATACGGGGAGGATTACAAGTTATTGATCGGCCGACTTGGTACAGAATATCACTGCCACTCTTGAATAAGTAACCCTTTTGGTGCCCGTGGAGGGGCATGTATGTTAGTGGGGTCTTGTGCAGAAGCGGTAAGTTACATGCAAGGGTTTGAACCTCTCTTGGGTATGGTCATCACCGGCAGACACCGGCAGAAGACGACTGTCTCGAAGACTCATAGCTTGACATCCTCGTCCAGATGTAGAAGGAAAATGCTGGAGACGTTACTTCGTAGGCGCGGCAGAACGTCATCAAAAAGGAAGTCGGCATGTCGGGTCATTCGATCTCAGTATGCATTGTAAATGAGGGCATCTTCCTGTGCAATGCTACGAAGCGGCTCGAGCGGAGCAAGAGTACTGTTCCAGGTCGCTGTGTACGTACCCCATCAAAGTGTACAGTGGCATCAGGGACCTCCAGGGCTGCTTTCGAGGATCGTGACGAACAGTTGGAACTGTGCATGGTACACTGTACGCAGTCCGTCCTCGACCGCTTCTACCGCCACGTTGTTATTCCTTGCATCGCCGAGACCTGCAAGCAATATGGTGATACACATGTTTCTCCGCTACTTTCCTTCTGCTGGAAGCTCAGTCAAATTCAAGAATGCTCCGGGGGAGAGGAAACTCCTCTGTCAAATCAGACAAATCCCATGTCCAGAGGAATGGGATGACTGCGAACTTCGGCTGCGCCTTTAGGTCACCATGCCTTCGGTGTCGACCTGCCCCCCTTCCCGGTCCCAAACCAAACAACTGACCGTTCGTCGACCAAACTACACCTTCTCCCCCCTTTCGTTATGGGTTACACTAATGACCTCTTTGGCAATGCTCGACCTCTTCTTGGCATGCATACCTAAGTTACCAACGGTATGGACTGGACAAGGGTCCGCTAATCCGAATTCGTCACCACGGTGGGCCACATGTTGAGATATCACGACCCGGTGTTTTGGGTAGAGACAACCCTCCATGTCAGCATATATCCAGGGCTGCGACTTCAACGGGCGGTTCCGTGCTGTCAACGGCTTCATTGGCAGGTCGGCATTTGCTGCGGCATCTGCCACGCATTAGCTCACCCTTGACTCAACGGTGTGATGTGGTTCAAAGAGAGCGTGTGAGCCTCTTCTGGTCAGCCTTGAGGGACTCTCTCGGTGTCAGACTTGGTCCGCAGTTTTCTGAGCCCCGAGGCCATCGTCGATTGTCCACCTTCACCGTAGATTTGTTGTTGTATATCAACGTTGCCCACACGCTGGGGGTGGCATGGCATTGGCCATATGTCTCAACAAATACCTAAGTAGCACCAGCCTCTCGAGGCCGTGGTGATCCTTCGGCGAAGACCATGTCATGTGGTACGATCAGGGCCCAGCTGCTGCGGCACTGTCAGGGATATACGTTGAAGTGCGTCGACCAAAATTGCCGTATCGGGAAGACTTGCTTCTTTGAGGCTGGATAGATTGAATCGGATTCGCTGAGTATACTGTCTTTTAAGGGTATTACTCTTGCAGAAGAAACACCTGGGCAACCAAGACATGTGGTGAGGTGAGCATCCAAAATTAGACCAATTAAGGTTGTGTATGTAGAGTAATACTTGTAGAAGGGGCAGCAGGTCGGCCTCGCCGCCGTGCTCTGAATCTGTACATCTGTACATCCGCCGGTACGGCATGTACTGCTGGGTGTTGCGTATCCATACACCTGTGTGATAGAATCGCGGTTCGCCTGTGAAAGAGCACCCAGACTTTCGGCGTTGAAGTAGCCGCCCTGGGAGCTTAGATGAACCACAGCACAGCACCGTCCCCAAGTTCGGAGCAGGACGGTGTTGCGTTGCAGCACACCATCTTAGTCCCGACATACCGACATCCATCAATGATTGGACCCAGTCCCAGTCTTCGGCAGCAGCCGCTTCTTGGCACGATCGCAAACTGTTGCTTCTCTTCCTTAAAGATAACATCGACAACACTGATACCGCCCTTCTTCCCAGAACAAGCAGTCCGTTCCCTTGTATTGTGCTCCTTGTGGACAAACAAGGCCTGCAGTCCCCACATTGGCCATTTTCAGCTGCAACACCCAGGTGACAATGTGTGTTTGGACATGCTTGAATTGCGCAACGTTGCGCGGCTATCGCTCTCGACCAAGGCTGTTGGCCCCCAAGTGAGAAGGGACAATCAGCCTCTCTGCCTTCCATCCGTAAGGCCATTCTCCTGGATCGGTGGTCCAGCCTAGTCACCCTTTCAGCCTCTTGACGTTGACTTGGCCGGCCTATCATGTTAACCTCGACGTTTTCCCTCGGGGTCTGTTGTTTCTGCCTTGCCATAGGTTGTACAAGGCGGCACATTGACCGAATGAACATCGCAACCTCAACCGACGACAGAGTATCTCCAGCGAGATGCTCAAGCTGGGCTACGAGAAGCTCAGACTTCCCCGGTACAGACATCTTCCCAGGGGAGAAAGGTCTACCCCGCCCCGTATTCAAGGCCGAATCACGAGCTCCGCCTCTGAATCTTACGATATGATCGAGATACGATATGGACCTGCGAGCGGGAGGATTCAGGGACCAGACGCTCGGAGCCAATCATTGTGTCTTTGCCGTTCAGGATCAAGGTCTGTGACCTGGGCCCTACCGATAAACAGCACGCTCCCCAGACTAGTCGCCCAAAGGACCCGCCGAGCTGGTGGTGTTCTGCATGAAAGCGGCGCGGATGACCCAGGTACGTGGTACTGCCCTTTCGTCCCGGAGACGCTCGTAACCTTGATGAGCCCCCTCCGCCTCTGGGACGACTTCGGTCTGCGACGATGAGCGGGGCGGGCTGGGCGGAAGCATATGGTTCAAGCATGCAAGTATTGACCTTGATCACCTGGTGATCCTTACGGGGGGGGGGGCGAGGCTATTCAAGCGGGCACTGTGCTTCCACCATTCCCCACCGAGGGGACCTTCCAGACATATGTTCCATGTTGTGCTACAGTACATACAGTACCGTGCACGCCTCTAGTGGGCATGGGACAAGCTTTCTTAGGGCTATGCCCGCTGCGAGGACGCGGCGTCTGCTTCTACCACCTCCACTGGGGGGGCCACTAGGAACCGACGGTGGGGAGAGCATTGCAGGAATCGAGGCTCTACCTGCTGTATCTCCTCCACCTCCTCCACTTGGCAGTTGTAACCCGGACCATTTAAGCTTATTTGGTGTAACAATTTGCTAGGGACCGTCTCCAAGCTGTCGACAAAACCCCTGTTCCCAGAAATGAAACGTGGGACCGTCATACAGCAGCAACGCCGCGGGGGTCTCACCGAAAGCCCAGAGGTGGCCCGAGACCTTGTTGACCGCAGCCCTGCACTCCCAAGGCTCCAAGTTTCTTGGATTTGCTATTGGTGGAATTTTGAACATGAGAAAGGTCCAGGACCGATCAGGTTTGCATGGGGGCCTACAGACGAAGGGATCACAAATGACTTCGTAAACCTTCACGAAGACAGACACCCGTCAGGATTCCAATATCATGGGCCTCAGCCACCGCCAAAGCGCCACTGGAGAGCCGGAAGGTTACTAGTATCGGAGGGGGTTGGGAGCTTGAGCCTTGGTCTTAGAAGGGAAGCTGGCTACGGGCCCCTGCCCGCGAGGGAGGACCGTGGAGGACCGCGGGGGACCCAGAAGTTCGGCCGAGGCACGGCCACTGATCGCGTAGGAAAGCGGGTCGCCCACGATGCGGTACGTCGAGATTGCTATTCTTAGGCTGTCAAACGGTGAAGCTTACCCCGGACGAGAAGGCCACCCTGGGACCTCAGCGCGCTGAAGCATGGGGGTTTCAAGCCATTTCTGCAAATCTTAGTTGCCTTTCTCGGGGCTTCCGATAGGGATGACGCGCCATGGCCGCCATCAGGGTATCGTCGTTGAAGGAGATTTGTATTTCTGTGGCCGATTGACTGTCATCCTTCCCGACCTCTCATCATAGATGCGCAGCCGCGCACGTACACACATGCGCTCCCAAACCCCCTCTGCTCTCCCACGCGGCACCCCTGCAAGATCTGCGCTGCCATGACGGATCTGATGTCGCGCTAGGCGTTTGTAGACATGCACCTAATTACAGCCGAGAGACAGGTGGGTGTTGAGCGGTGACCAATACGATTGGAGTGTGTGCCACACCTGCATATGATTCCAAAGACGGGCCTTGACGAACCAACCCTCGGCCTGGCGCAAGAGTTTGCGAGGTCTCATCGCAGGGCCCGTAGGCAACAATGAGTTCTCTCGTCCAGCCCACCAGAATGCATTCATCGACACAGAACCGACTCCAAGGCATTGGGAACATAGTGAAAGATAATGCCGTGCCACCCCGCCTCGACCAGGCCGCCACAATCGGACCGCCCCCCTCATGCATGGGTTTGCAGTAGTGAAAGCCACATAATCAGTTAGTGCATACTCGTTGACGGCTCTGCCGCAAACGCCAACCCTGAAGCCACGTGTTTGAGAATGCTGCTGACGAGGCAAACGTTTCTTGGGTGGTCAGCGGTGTGACTGACAATCCCTCCATGTCTTGCTCGGGGGTTTGTTCGTGAAACCACCCACTCCCCAGGGGGGAGGGTTACGGGAAGCCAGGCCCGCGAAGAGATTTGTGAAAAGTAATCAGTGCACCTCGGTTGTAACTCGGGATTTGATCTTGAATTCTCATGAACCCCCATGTTGTTTCTCCGATATGACGTTGAATGGGCGGTCCACGGTCAATCGATTTTTCCGTTTTACGTTGTGTCGAAATAGCGATCTGGCTTCCATCCTCGATAGACCGCATTGAGGCCGAAATCATCCCACGCTTTCGAACGACGACATGGGTGTTGGTACGCAAGACCATGCTCCAGTTGCATAGCCTCCTTCCTGGAAAATGCGATACAGAGGCGGTGAATCATTTGTATATCGATGAGCTAGCTGTTTGCGCAGCCCGACCAGTCCAAATGTCATCAACATAGAATCCTTACGGGCGACCTAGTTTGCCAGACGTTGTAATCCAGCCTGGGCCTGGGCGATGCCATCCGTCAAACCATTCTTCTCACTGACTTTGATGCTCTGTTCATATCTTCGACGGGCTTCTTTGGCATTGCCTGCCATGGCCGCCATGTCACCCAAATTGATCAGTGCCACAACGCATGCCTCGTCACACTCAGGGGTACGCTGCTCTCCTTTTGGCTCTTTCGCGTGCTGTAATGCGTTCTTCGCCCATCGCTGTGCTGACTCCAGCATATCCTTGCGGGTCCACTCTTCAGTTGAGCTCGGAGTAACTGCATTGCCCTCGCCAGGGACGATACCAGCAAGCGTTTCGTACGGCGCACGGGGTGGGTGCTGAGCAAAGGTGACGGCAAGGTTGTTCATGATCACCGCCATATGGCACTGATCTTGACAAAGCCTTAGCGCCTGGAAGAACAGCGGTAGAGCGAGGTCGAATTCAGATTTCCTTTCGTAGCTGTGAGCCAGAGATTCAAGTGCACCACCAATCTCTTCCGGGCTCATCCATTTTCCGTCCCCGTCTTTGACGCCTTCGGCCCTTCGTCGACGGAACTCTCCGAGAGCTGTTTCCACAGCCCACATGAGGCGCTCATGGGCCTTATCCTGCTGTAGAATCTGCTCGTGCGCGTAAAGTTCTCCGAGCTTGGTGCTGATTCCGACGGACTTGCCCAGGATCCTTGTACGAGATGAGCGGAGCCATCTCTCGTAGTCATCTTTGCTAATGGTCTCCGCCGACTCCCCTTCTCCAACCACAGTACCGGGTAATGGTGCCCTGGGAAGCTTCTCGGGTGCAGATTTCGCCACGTCCAACCACTTCTTGTTTTCCGTCAAGACCATTTCTAGGACCTTGATGGCGTTCTCGACGTTGCTGATCTTCTCGAGCCATGCTGCAAGCTGGATCTTAATGCCAAGGACCTCGTCTGAGAAAGGATCGAGTCCATGCTCGTTGCATTGTTCGATGGCCAGCTTATAGTATTTCAGAGCGAGCTTTTGATCTTCGTTGTAGTTGCTGTAGTAGAGCGCACGTCTCAAAGACTTGGCAATTGGGGGTGGATATCGAGTGAATTGGCTGGCGTAGAAGTAGGCGAAGTACATGTATATAACGTATCCGACGACGCCGGCCGATCCGACAAGGCTGGCAGACATTAGTAAGGTTGACAAAGTAGAAACACACCGGGGGCGACTTACAGTGCCAAGGCTAACACAAGTTCCTCTGGACTTTGACGGAAGAGAGTCTTCAAGTCATGCCCTCGAAAGATGTTGCGGAAGCGCAATGCACTACGGATAACCTCCCAGAATGTTGGTTGCGGTGCGCCATCTGGAGTTGGGTGGTGGTCATTTGCAAATGACGGTTTGGACAAGCATCGCAATTGTCCACGAGGACTGGAGAGCGAAGGTGACAATCGCCCATTGGCGGGTCTTTGCGTGGATGGAGATCCGAACGCCCTGGTCGTTGATGCTCGTAAAGGCGACGGCCGTAAACGCAGAGCGGCGCGAAACACCTCGTGCCGAGGGAGCTGGGCAATCCGAATTGCAGACATTGATTATTATTATGGCCGTCAACGGCTAAAATCAAATGGATCTCTGCATTGGACTGGAGCGTGGCCACTGCAAGAGTATGGTAAATCAACAAACTGCAATGCGATTTTGTGAAGCTCTTGCAGCTCCTCCTCCATGACGTCTCTGCTGGTGCATGCTTAACGATCCCCACCCCTGGTCCACTTAGGTAATCCGATCCGATCCGGTCCCTGCTAGCTTCCGAAGTCTACAACGTGTTCCGCCGAAGCTCCACATAAATGACCTCCGAGTTCACCGTCAAAGCGGCCGAACTATCGTTCTCGAGACAACAAATTCCGAATATACTCAAGCAACATCTTTCTACTGCAATTGTACTGATTTATTTGGAGTCAGCTGAAATCCTCAACGTCACTTTCTCCAGCCCAATACACCTCCTACAGCATTTTAAACTTATATCTTTCAATATGCCCGACTTCAAGCCCAAGGTTGCTGTTCAGCTGGCTCCTCCCAAGAGCGACCCTATCTCCCTAGAGGAGCTGGCCAAAGCTGATGGTGAGTGAAGTGCTACTACTGTGCATCGAGTTCCTGATAGCTTTCCTACTACAAAGTGACTTACTGACAAACCACACAGGCAGAGATGGAGGGAAGTGCTATGTTGCAATCAAGGTTCGGAATCTCGGTCTCCAGAATTTCATCGTGTCGCACTTATGCTAACTCTTGCCAGGGCAAAGTGTATGATGTAACAGGCAACAAGATGTATCAGCCTGGCAACTCTTACAATGGTCAGTATATACTTGGTTCTAAAGCATTGCAAAGTTATAATGCCTCGTCACCTGCACCCGTCCGCGGGAATATCGGCTTGGCTGACCATCAATGTTAATTCTTCTGCTGGTCTTTTTGACAACGCTTACTGACAATATTTTTGCTAAGTCTTTGCTGGCAAGGATGCCTCGCGGGCATTGGGAAAGACCTCTACGAAGCCACAGGACGTCTCGCCAGAGTGGAAGGACTTGAACGACAAGGAGCAGGGTACACTCAACGACTGGATCAAGTTTTTCTCCAACAGATACAACGTTGTTGGAGTTGTCGAGGGTGCCACAAATTTCGATGACGAGCCCACGGAGACCTCCTCTTGAGCACTCTTCAGTTGGGTACGGGCATCAGGTCGGGTCGGAGGGATCTCCGGGTTGGAAGATGGAGCCGGGAGTAAGGTCACGTTCAACAAACAGCGCAAGTAGTTCGTCATCTATTTTGAAGCAGGGGGATGTCTTAATATCCAATGCCGATGCGGTGTTTTGTTTCGTGGATCGCCATAGGCATTGTGCAGTGAGGTTCGTAGTAGGCCTTTCGACACACCACTTGCGTGGGAAGTTGCACAAGATGAAGTATGGAAGTCTTCGGCGGAAAGAAAACGGGATCCTACAGAGCTCGACGTACTTCTGGTCCATCGTGTGGTCGTTGCAAGTATATCTTCGATGCGGGCCGATGGCTTCTTGCCTCTTGAGGGCAGAGAAGGCAGCAGGTTCCCGTCTGATGGAAGCTCCCTGTGCCGATACTGGCCTTCGAATGCCTTCGAATGCAGAAATTCCCCGACGTCAGCCACGCTTTCTGAACTTCCTCGCTTATTATGTGCATTTTCCCCGAAACCGAGCCGTTTCTCCCGAAAGCTTCTGTTGTACAGTATCTGCATGCTCAAGGATCAGCGTGGTTATATTCATGACTGCGAAACGACCGGAACTCATCTGGATCAGGCTTCTCAGGTCGATATTGCTCTACAATCCCCGATTAAAGGCATGTTGCCACTTAGTTGACCCAATTGCTCTCTTTTGCCTTCTCTGGAAAAATGTCGCGAATGTGTCTTGACACATTGATGCTGTGTCACTAGCATCCTTTCACAGCTTGCAAGACCGGTCAAGGAGTGCTTCAGGTCACATGAGTTCCGTAAGAAGTGGCTCGGCAGACCGTTTGTGTTCAAGATTAAAGCCCCCAAACTGCAATGGGAGACTCATTTCATTGCTAACAGACTTCTTATTCACCATGAGTATATCTATGTGATGCAGCAAGAGAACCTTTATGAGATAATTTGAGATAAACAAGCTCCAAGAAACAGGAGGCCATTCTCGCAGAGGAGAACCAGGCCTGAGGAGAAGAGAATCGCTCACCACCCCGAGCCAAGATGCTTTTTGGGTATCGCCTGAAGCGTAGGTGAAGGGCTCTGCCCTACAACTCGCCAATGAAGAGGAAAACAGATCGCTCACCCGGACACCGCCGTAAAGAAAAGGCAGGATCCGCCCCCTCCCCCTTTCCTCTCCAAGAGACATGTTCCTACCCGTGCGGTTCCATCATCGTCGACGACGATCTAGAGATAGGGGGACAATCAATCAGCATGCCGTCACACCGTCGTAGACCCACCAGAAGGCACTCACTGGGATCTTGCGTGTAGGACTGTTGACTCCACCCACGGGCTGCCCTGGCACTGCTGCTGCATTTATCACAGGCCTCCGGTACGTCCCAGACCTTCTTGAGGACCTGGACTCCGAAGCACTGGTGGTTGGGGTCGTTGCGGGCGAAGTGACAGTAGTTCTTCCGCTTGGTGTATGAGCAGGAGCAGCCGAAGATGAACTCTTCCCAGTCGCACATTTTGGACTGTTTGGGTTCGCGTCAGTACTTTGGACTTTGGGAGGTCAAAGGGCCAGCGGGACGTTACCAGTGGATTGAGGGTTTGGGAGGAAAGCTCACAGTCCTCTATGTCTTGTAATCAACCAGGCTGGGACCTCTCTGTGGGATTCGTCTGTGGGATTCGTCTGTGGGATTCGATGGTTCCAGTATTGATGATGGCTTCACCTGCACGTATGAGTGTCTTGTAGGCGATTGAACCAGAAGGATGGCTGTGAATACTCCGTTCATGATCGCACCGAGCTACCTTCGACTCTTTATACCATTCTGTGGCATACTCATCCATCTTCGACAGCGATCCATCGACATGCATGTTCAGCACATGGCGATATCCTAAGCAAACTCGAGATCCACTTCACCGCAGAGCTTCTCCTGCATGGTATATGCACCTCTCAGTCATTTCGACCCGAAGCATCTGCGTTCGCACATAAGCAGTTCGATGGATGGACAGAGCTGCATTCGATTCGTCACATGTCACCTGTTTGATTGATCTTGGCTACATACAGTGTTGTGGATCTGTCTTCATGTCGGCAAGAGATTGTCTATCGTCAGTTCCCTCGCGGGTGTGGCATACAATGGGGTGAGGGCGGCGACGGCGACAGCACATTGCTGCCCTCATCATCGAAAAAGGTCACACTTGCATCACGTATTGGATCCTCGTCATCTTGCGATGATGTACATACCAGGGAATAGTATAGACAGTGGAAGGGCCAAGACCATGCTCATATTCAGGACCGTCTCCGCACACGGTTGCACTACGCTCCAATGCTACGAGATACGGCTCCACGAAGCATCATCAAAAGCGAGGTGGTGTAGTGTTTTGCAGAAGTGCCATCTTCTGATTAGCACTGAACAAGCCGTCGTCACATGCATATATGCAGATACCACCGCCACACTGGTTGTGGTAATGTTTATGCAGCTAGCAATCAAGCAAGCAAACAAGTTCCCGGCACTATGGGCAGCTTCAATGTTTGCTTGGTGGTGTTTCTTTTTTTTCTTTTCGGTCTTCTTCAGCTCATCTCACCACATGTGCCGTTTCCATGATTGGTAGGTAATATAAGCTGTTCACACTCCGGCTCGGGTTTAACGACAGTCATTGTCGAAGGATTGCGGAGTTGCAGGGTGCATCCCTCGCCTATCTGTGATCGGTCAGCTTCGCATAGTGCAGGTCCGGATCTTGCTTCCGCAGCCCATGTCGGTGCAGCTTTCCGTACCAAACACTCCAGGAATTCGCAGCAAGAGGCAGCCTGCAGACGCAAGTCATCCAGGCTAAATGGGAGGCGGAGATCTAGGTATTGAGACAGACCCGGGTTCCTGGAGCCTGCAGTCCTGTTGATTTTGGCGCTATCGACCGCCACGAGAAGGGGTGGGGGGGGGACCCAACGGGAGCCTGAGCTGCGGGAAATGCCTTGGTGAATGCTTCCAGGAAGTCTATTCCCATGGCACACCCAAAGAACTTCCTGAGGTCATATGGTTTGCTCTTACATGAGACAGAGACTTTTCTTGCTGATATCTGAGTCCGAGGATGTCAGCCAATCTAACATTGGACATTCCGACCGACTCTCTGTCCTGGACTCATCACTGATCAGTCGTGGTTCTGTCGAAAGATGCCACGTTGTTCAAGGACCCACACCGCAAATGGCCGTCTTCAGAGGTGTGCCTGATGAGTTGCGATAGATTGACCTGCATGATGTCCCGCCACTTGGCTGTTATGGCTGCGGAAGGGTATCCTGCGTCATCCTCGTACAGCAACGCAGCTCTGTCTCCTGAAATCTCCTGGCGAGATGAACACATGCATGCTCGCCAACGCTGAACCCTCATGCGACAAGAATATGCCACATCTGAGCCGTTGGTGCTTCTTCAACAATGCCTAATCGTGTCGCCCTTGTTTTGCTGCCACAAACTCCATATATTCCAATATCATTGCCAGCCTACAGCCGATGGGTGGCGTTTGGGATAGACTACTGTGATCGACTGCCCAGAAGTACAGGAATAACCGTCTTCCTGCAAAAGAGCCTCATCACAACATAGCATGTGGTCTCGGCCGTCCGCAAGTATGATCGTCGTGAGTGTGGGCCGACGCTGCCCTTAATCCACGGTATGGTCCGATCCGAACTGCGTGCTTCGCTTATCTCATCCGAACTCGAAAGTCCGGATCCAACGGATCTGCATGCACATGATCAGGCTTCTGTTTCTGAAAACTGCACATAGCCCCAAGAGAGGTGCAGGTGGCCGTGGGATTTGATGTGATTTCGGGGTGGCCCCTATTCCCATTGAGACTGACGGCGACTCTTCAAACGTGGTTCCGGGGTGGCGACAAGCTACCGCATTCCAGATGGTGAGGGGTGTTGATGCCGATGTCGGTGGTCATCATGAAGAAGGAGATCTTCTGGAGAAAATGTGTCTGTCATCTCATGAGTTGAACAACAGGAAGTCATCTTTTACATGGCACGTGATATTCCCGGTAGCATTGCTGCATCGCCCTTTCCCCTAAAGTGCTTGACCAAACTTTGGTTACCACTGTTGGTTGCCTAACCATAGCAGTTGACCGCCTGCCTGCCGTGCGCTTCAGCGCTCTCTTATTGGCTTACAGGTGCCCCTTCACCGAGAATGGCCCCCTAAACGAACCCGAAAATGAGGCGGACAAGCGAGGGGCTTGGTTTTGGTTGCCTTATTCTGGCCTCATCGCCCTTCGTCATCACCATCACCGCCACCATCATGCTCCCTTTGCCTCGAATGTAATCCATTCTCTTTCCCTCTGACACCCGTATTCTCTTCCCATATCGCTTTTCCAAGACGGCTTTTCCTCAGCTATACCGACTGTCATCTCATCATTGCCGACGTATACATAGCAGACGACGCCTTTTCTGTGATAAGACGATGCAACAACGCGATTGATTCGAAATATTATCCCCTTCACAACAGAAGAAGCAGCCCGCGATACTCGTCATCAATGTAGAGGAAATGTGTTCGTCCCGGCGAATATACTAGCAGCTGTTCTCTTGCTGCGAGTACCTTCCTGGTCCACGGTCCGCATGGTTCGCCTTCAAGCCGCTCAGAGTCTCGAGGACCCCAACTTGGTTTTCCAACTGAATCTGCCTTGCCTCTGTGCCTCATCTATCTTCCAATCACCCCGCAACATCTGTCGCCTAGTCTAATACGCAGTTGGGTACTCGCGAGTGGACTGGCCTCATCCGAACATACTTCGTACTCATCTGATGTGCCTGGTGTCCGTGATTCGCCCACGATTCCGCGGCCCAACGCCTGGATTCAACGAAATACTTGCTCGCCGTTGATTCTGTTGCCTGGAAAGCAACCCATCCATTTCGAAACCCGTGGTAATAGTATTGTCTTGTACGTGCCCTCGCAAACTCGGTCCGTCCAAAGATGATTGCAAAAGTGAGGACTGATTATCTTCCAGCATTATGGGGCCACATGCGCCGTTCGCCATCCCGGAGTATCGCTCTACTTCGGTATGCCATCACTGTCTTTAATCTTCCATCACATCATCTAATTATTTGGCCGAGTAGGCAATCGATCCCTCCGGTCGTCCCTTACAGTTTCATGGGTCTCCGGCTCATGGCAGCATGGATGGCCGTCCACGCCCACTTGAACCCGACTTGAATAGCGCAGGAAATACCTTGCCAGCCCATAGCCCCGGGTTCACTGACCCTCTTTGTGATATACAAGCTGCTTCCATCAGCCGGTCTTCTCACTCAGCTCAGACCTTCGTCCGACCTCTAGCAGCAGGAAACCCTCTCGCAGACTGGTATGACTCCCAAGAGAGGCCATGGGACCCTATCCAAGGAAGAAATGGACCACCTCCCCGGGCTGTGGACCTGCGGGGGAACAGACTGAACTATCGTCCAAGCGGGCACTCATTTTCCGCATATCGAGATAACAATGTGCCATCCGAATGCGAATCTACGGGCACTGGCATGCTTCCATCCGACTCCGGTTACGAAAGCAGGACGAGACATAGTGTCGTGAATGGTTCAATCTATGGAGACTGTGACCGGAGCGGAGAGACAGGAAGCATCTCTAGCCATCTAGCTGACCTCCAGTTCGATCGTTCTATCCTACCTCCAGAGTCTTGGAGACCGCAAGGATCTGGTCATACCGCTGCAGTGTCCACCAGTGTAGACAACAATAGACTTGTGTGCTCATATTGCCATCAGAGTGTCAAGACGAGATCGGAATTGAAGTATGGAAACCGCCCCCTCCAGTTACTTGTCCATTGCTAAAAGCAGCCTCAAGAAAACATAAGCAGAAGCACGAGAAGCCTTACCACTGCAACGTCCCCAAATGTACCCGCACCGAAGGCTTCAGTACACCGAACGACGTTGACCGACATAAGAGAAGTTGCCATCCCGATCAAATTGCCAACGCCAAATACTACAGATGTACAGTACAGGGATGCCGCAATAAGGATAAGAAATGGCCCAGGGCCGATAACTTCCGGTCACATCTGAAGAGGCTCCATAGGCTGCAGCCCGGGGAAGAAGCTCTTGAGGCTTATGTCTACAAGTGAGCCGCAATCCTTCCCTTTACGGCGCAATGGTAGCATAATTGACACCACACAGGGAACCCCCACAATCATCAGATTCTGGTTTCGCGAATCTGGGGACATCTGTCGGGGCTGATCTCATCCCACTGGACATCACTCAACAGGGTGGTGTACTAAACCCCAGCCCCTGGTCATATTTCGATCCAAGGACTAGTATGCAAACGATCCAGGAACAGGCCTCTAGAGATTCTGGCCCAACAAATTACATCGGAAACCATATGGGCTTCCAGCAGAATACAACCATTGCCCAACAACAGCTTGAGGCGTTGGCACCCAATGAAGCTGCAGAACAAATTCCTAGTACTGTTTTGCAGATGACCCCGGTCGATTTAGGAGCAGAAAGCCTATCGGCACATTTTGAAGAGTCTGACGCACGATCACAGAGCCAACCGGCTTTGCCGGAGACTGCTTCTGCGAACTCTGATGAAGACTTTATTGACGCGAACTATCTGAATGATGACTCCGCGTCTGAACAGGATGCGTCCGAGGATGAGGGACCTGATGAGACACAGCATGCCGAAGTACAGCTGCCAATTGTTGAGGAGAATCGTCAGATTGTCGACGGCCCTGTGCAGACAGCACATGATCACGACGAACCGAGTCCCAGCGAACCCATGGACCTAAATGCTCCGATTGACAACACTGCGCTGGAACATTGCACTTCCACAAAGCCCTTGACCTCAGGCACCACGACGCCATCCAGTGCTGGTGACGAGCGAACGTCTAACGGCTGTGTCGCAGCACAACCTGATCATGCAACAGTGCCAAAGTCGTCTCTTGAGGGTATAGATATCGTCAATGACAAGAGCAAGGTTTCTGATCTGATCAAGGCACTGGAAGACAAGGGGGCTCTGGCAGAGTTTCTCGAAGAGCTTGGCTATCAGAAGTCAAGAGAAGCAGATGCCAAGAACCACACAGTACCTTCAGTTCGAAGTTTTACCAGTGATAACGGACAGGTAATTTGCAATGAGCCGAATTGTGGAAAGGTGTTCCCCAGACCATGCGAGCTCAAGTATGTCAGACTTCAGATATGGACCGCGACTTTCAATGACTTACTAATTTCGGACACAGGAAACATCAGAAACGTCATGAGAAGCCGTATGGGTGCACCTACCCAAAGTGCTCCAAGCGATTCGGCAGCAAAAATGACTGGAAGCGACACGAGAACAGTCAACACCATCAGCTCGAATTGTGGAAATGTAGTGAACAGAGCAAAACTGATCCAAATGAGCCTTGCGCAAGGGCGTGTCACCGGCGAGAGCAGTTCAAAATCCACCTTTCCAGAGACCATGACATTGGCGATCCAGCTATGGTCGACCTCAAATTGGATAGCTGCAGGGTCGGTCGCAACTGTGAAAGTAGGTTTTGGTGCGGGTTTTGCAAGAAAGTTGTCGAGATCCGAGAAGGTGGACTGAAGGCTTGGATGGAACGCTTCAACCACATCGATGACCACTTCTCGGGTCGTCACTCTGCCAAAATGAGCATCTCGGAATGGAAGAGCTGCGATCCCGATTCACCAGATGTCGACCTGAACTCACCTGGCTCAAATGATGAAAGCCGCAGTGGATCCCCCGGTCCGTCTTCAGGTCCATCGTCTGAGGCTAAACATGGCCGTAAGAGAGGTGCGGATGCAGTGGCACGGAATTCAAGACACCCCAAACGCGTGCGGGCGACAGAAACAATATGGATTTGTGTAAGTATCTTCTTCGTCTTACGTGTTTGCAGCACTGACACTCTCAATTTAGTGCCACTGCAAAAGTGCATCACTCACGATCACGAACACGAATTGTTGCATGGTGGACTGCGGTCATTATAGATGCGACAGTTGCGAGTTTGAAGAAATCCCCGAAGACCTCGGGAGTGATCTGGCTCGGGACAGGGGTGATGCATCATGAATGATTCCTCGTTGGCATAGTCGGTCACTTCGCCCAGCAAAAGAGACATATGCATCTTGTCGGACCATGTTGGCTACATGGCGATTTCTTCTGTCTTTATCTTTCCCCGTATCCTGGACTTCAGCGTGCCCGGGCTTTACGTACGGGGGTTGCTGGCTGCTATTGTTGGGATCAATACGACTACGATATCCGCAAGCTTCATCTAACGAAGCAGAATTGCTTCTGTCAAATGCTGCGTTACATCACTTGAATTCCAGAAGGTGTATGAAAAGGTTGCACTGAGGAGGGAACTCTACAACCTGACTAAAAGCTGGCAGACTCGAGTGTGGAGAGGCGCATGTATCTCGTGTGACTTGAGCTGCGTTGCAGTCTGACCCGTAGAGGCTGACCAAAATCGGATGACATGTCTCTAAAAAAGGCAAACTGGTCGCCTTATAAGGCAATCGCAGCAACGCTGCCTAGCACGCGAACCGCCGCCGCTGCGACTGAGATTTCCATGGGACAGTGGCCGGCTTGATACGGTTAGTCGGTTGCCTTCTTCTGCAACGTGCTGCAGGGTTGATGACGGATGATAGGTGATCTCCGCAACACAATTGGGTTGCGCTTCATCGGGTGCGTTGGTCCACCGTGTCGTCTCAGAATACCTTCTCGTCACCGAGCTCAACTCTCATAGGCACTGGGACCGCCCGGGCGCTGACTATAATCTGCTTACGACGACCACACCCTCCTCAGGCCTCTTTCAACAATCCGTGGATTGGAAGATCTACAGTACCTGGATTACAGAACAGCAGCCACCATCTAATTCAAGTCTTCAGCTACGGATATGTCGGCCTAATGGAGAGTAATTGCTGGCAGCCACGTCGTACTTGCCCTTCAGCTGCCGCCATGAAGGATTTGGGGGCCAAAACCATTCCAAAGCAACCCGTGGAAGGAGCCATCGCCGATATCACTATGCGGCTCAAAATTCGGCACGTTATTGCTTGATTTGCAAACGCGCGAAATTCATCAGCGGTCAGTTGGCATGTGCTGTGCCACATATTACAACGCTCCCAGAGACGATCCCACTTCTCCAGCTGCCAGCGCCTCCAGGTTCTCCTGAGTGGTCTGACCCCCTCACTGAAGGGGGGAACGCTCTATATGGTCGGGCGTAACCCCCCCTGTCGCTGCTGTATCCAGCTTAGACTCGTGGCCCATCCGGGTGGCCTTGCTGTGCAACCACCACAGCTGCGGGCAAAAATTCTGACGGCGGTAAATGAGCTACCAAAATACCGTTCCTTCGATTTAAGACATTCATCGGGATGATCGCTGCCAACAACTCAATATCTCTTGGCGTCCTCGGGCTTCAAGGCGCACGAGTTGCACGAACAAATGGAGAAGTCTGCCAGTCTGTCTACCTTGTGGGTGTTGCCTTTAGTCGCCTTGTTTCGGTGCCTAGACTCGAGTTCCATATAGCTTGCTCTCAACAAGTTGAAAAGGC
>LKEA01000033.1:30282-92223 GCA_003795315.1 Cytospora schulzeri | reverse complement strand
GTGCTATATGTCTCATTGCGACAATCCCGGGCTCTGTGAGATGGGCCGGGCGTTGCCTTGCTCCCAGGGATCCCCAATGGACAAACAGGATTCTGGCCTTCTATCTTATCTCGTTTGCAGCAAGCAAACTGTAATCTCGGATTCTAATGCCACTGTCGAGTCCTCTCCAAGATAGGGGTGGGATCATGTCATTTATTTTTCGCCAATCTATTGCTTTTGGGGGTGGGGTCACCGCGGCTGACGGTTCGCGGACTGCAAACGGAGAGGGGGGGAGGGTTCTGACATGTCAGCTTGTGCTCTATGGGTGTGTAGTCGAGTACCATGATACTTCCCTACCGGTGAAAAGAGGCGCAGGGACCTTTGTCCACTTTCCCTATGGTGACTAGCACATGAGTGCCGTCAGTCGGCCATGCGGCGCCCCTGGTTTGCATATGCAGGAAGACCCAGGCGAAGCATTCCATCAGCACCGAGCACCGAATGGAAAGATTGGCCATTGAGATCGACTAAGCTGGACTGGCTGGCTGAACCGGGTTGGCTGGCCACCATAACACTCCATTGGTCGACTTATCTGGCAATACCCACAATGCGGCTCTGCGAGAAGTCACTCTCGGAAAGCATTCGCGCCCGTGTCAATCAGTGGTCCTTCTCTCATTCATTGTTTTGCTTGCACCGGTTTAGCGAGCTCTTATACATACCCTCGAGGCATCTTGCTCCGCCACCACAGCCATGGCTTTCAATATCTCAATCCACTTCAATGAAGTGTACCACAAATTCATCCCACTTACACCATTTTCTCTTTATATAAAATTTAACAACTTCTGCCTAGTATCCTTCCCTGCTTCAGCTCTTGAGTATCCCTGACCGTGTGCCTCGTCGCTGTGGGCCCGCACAATTCCGTGTCCATCCAACTGATCTAAAGGCTTGGGGCTGGCATTTTCTCGGAGCCTTGCTGCTTCTCGTCCCTGCGTCATCCGGAGACCTGTGGTGCAGGTCCCTGAAGTCAAAGATTACTCACATCGCACAAGCTGTCGTCAACCTGTCCTGTGGCCGAATTTATACTTTGCGCAAGATGGATTACAGTCACTTTGACTACGACGCCTTGTATCAGGCTTTCCCTCAAGAAGTCTCATTCTGCCATGGACAGTCGATGCCCAGTGACTTCGAGACGACGGGCGCCAATGCCGAGATTCCCTTCGGTGTCGAATCCTCACAGGATGTGGCCCTTTGGGGCCATCCATCGTTGCAGAGATATCTGAAAGACACTCAGCGTGCCTCGTTCTTCAATGCGATGCCTCAACCACAACTCACAGGCCTTGCACAGCCAGTCACAGCCATCCCACCGGCAGCATCTCACGGACGCCAGGGGTCCCCCTTTTCATCGAACGAGCCGTCCAGTTGCAGTGGTGCCCATAGTCCACCCGCTGAGACCGACTTATACACAGAGAGCATGCCCTCGCCCCCTGACATGGCCCTATTTGCCCCTTACCAGTCTACCCTTTACGATACCTTCGAGCCACAGAATCAGCTTTTCCTTCCTGGCACTGGACCCTTCTCGACCGAACCCCTTCCTTGTGTGTCCATGGTGGAGGTCAACCCAGCTGAAGACACCCAGCCTGACTGGGAAGACTCCGCCCATACGGTTGACTTCAACTCGCCTCAGCGAAGCTTCACTTACACAAGTCAGACTTCGTCAAGCTCCACGAACTTGGACGCCACGGCTCCTCAAGAAGCTGTCGGTCACGGCTACAAGCGCATGGCTAGCCCAGAAGAAATGCCAACAGCCGTCAAGGACGAGATCCAGATTCCTGATCTGGCTTCAGTCACAGAGTATACCGATAATGTCTACCCAACTCCCAGCATTGGAGACAGCGACGACGACTCTGAAGGAGAGATAAACGTTGTGACTCCACAAAGCGATGATGACGACGACGATTATCACCCTGGCAAGAAGCAAGTATCAACCCTTTCTGCCCGCCGAGCGAGTAGACCTAAGAGAGAGGCACCCAAGAAGTCCCTAGAAGGAAGTATTTCCAAGAGAGCGAGGATAACACCTTCGGCATCCCAACCCGCGAAGATCCTTCCGCCTCCCACAAGCGGAGGGAAAGGATCACTCGCTTGCCCAGACTGCGGTCATACCTTCAAAGATGAGAGCACTCTCCAGAGTCACATCAAGAAGCAACACACGCGACCTTTCATCTGCGTCTTCAGATTTGCTGGTTGCGGCTCAACCTTCGCCAGCAAGAATGAGTGGAAGCGCCATGTCATGTCACAGCACCTACTTCTATACTACTGGCTCTGCGACATCGACGTCTGCGCCGACAACAAAAACGACCACGCTGCCGCCGCTCCGGCCTGTAACAAGCGGAACCGAGGCACAGCCGCTCGTCGTGCCAAGCATGCCGTGACCGATTCCCAGCCCCTCGGGTCGGCACTGCCCGACGGCGCGATCTTCAACCGAAAGGACCTGTATACCCAGCACCTAAGGCGGATGCACACACCGTCGAACATCAAGACAGGCACCTCCGCCAGGTCTTCCAAGAAGACCCACGCGTCGTCGCCGGGCACACTATCCCCATGCACGTCGCCCTCCGACTGGGACGACCACATCAAACACCTCCAGGGCCTGGCCCTCCGCGAGCGGTGCCAGCTCCCCACGTTCATGAAGTGCCCCGCGCCGCACTGCACCCTGAGCTTCACGGGCGCCGACGCCTGGGACCAGCGCATGGAGCACGTGGCCAAGCACCTGGAGAAGGCGGCCACGGGCGAGGAGGAGCCCGTGGTGTTTGGCGGCCCCTCGGACCCGTCGCTGATGGACTGGGCCACCGGGCCCGAGGTGGCCGTCGTGAGGGCCGTCGGGCCTGGCAGGTGGGAGCTGAACAACCCGCTCCGGTCGGCGGGCGAGAGCCGTGGTGCCGGGAGGAAGAGGGCGGTCTCGTCTTCTGCCTCCTTGTCGCCTGCTGTCGCGTCGGTGAAGAGTGTGATCATTGTTGAGAGTGGGGATGAGGATGCCGAGGGCGAGGAGGAATGAAAGTCACTGTAGTATGAGCAGCTATGGTTGGTTCGTTCGTTTATGAGTTGGTCTAGTTGGATGGATGTCTTGGATACCCCTCTTTTCTTTTGCTCTCGCAGCGTGTAAGAAATACTCGCACGGCTGCTTTTCCCTCTCCTTTGGCTGGCTGTCCCCTTCGGAAGGGCAGGCTTATCGGAAATGAAGATAAAACGAGCGGGATGTATTTCTATTCCTACTTGGCTCGGCATTTCTTTTCTGTCTCCCCATCTATAGAGAACGCTACGCACGATTTATGACGGCGCAATGAATGTTACGATCTGAACTCTACCATGACCGAAGGCATGTAGACTTCACCTTTGATCTGTCGATTGACTGCCACTCATGATTCTGTTTGCCAGCAAGCCCGTGGCTGTACACATGTACTGCTATCGACATCATACAGGTGCCTTCTTGCGATGGTCTCCGGTCTCTGACTGTGCTTGTTTTCGCCTGATGGCGGTACTGAAGCATGATCTTTCGTGACGTTCAACATGATACGTGAGTTGAACCCAAGCGTCTCTTCCCACGATGCCGAGAATGGAGTCTGTGTCCCAGGGACTCTGATACATTACGTTCACTATGGCTCTTTGGTGTTGTCTCGAGCCCTGGCACGGTGTCGAGGACGGCACCCCAGAGAAAGCCAAAGACCACAGAGTGCTGAAGGTCTTCCATAGACGTCCTTCGTGCAGACATGTTTCGTCACACGCGATAAGAGGCAAGGGGCCGGAGGCCGTTTTTGGAGGAAGTGAACGGGATAGCCCGTTTGCTGGAGGAAGTCAATATAGCATGTGCCAGCGCGTGCTTTCTTGGTCACTGTACTCGTACACCGCACTTCCGCCTTCATAAGTTGTGCTGCAGAGGCCCTGGAATTCGAGGTGATGGTTCTCACCTGCATCGGACCGAGGAGTATTACGGCTGGTTTCCGCACGTCTCATGTACATGAGATTCGAACCATGTGCGCTGTGGACGAAATTTGATCTGCCTGTACGATACCGCCCTGCGAAACCCAGAGTGGTTCAGCTTCTCATTGAAGCGTACCTCGCGCGCTTGGGTTGTGGAAGGTGACCTCGAAAACGCAAGAGAGGTGTGACACTTCGTGACACTGGCCGTATACAATGCAGTAAAACTCGATGCTGTCTCTTGACATCAAGTACGTCTGGAGACGGTGAGCGCCAACTTGGGAATGAAGGTGACGGCTGCCGTGACCTGAGGTTGAGCCCTGGAGTTTTCAACGGCGACAATTTGCGGAAAATATATCCAAATGGCGTTACAGTCATCGTGGATCTGGAAGACGTGCGTAAGAACGGCGAGAGGGTAGGGGATGACCACAACAGTCGTGCATACTTAGTACGAATGAGGGTTGAGATGTGCATCAGTACTCTGCTGGGTTAGGGTTCTAATGAGTGTTCCACCCCCCCCCCCAAAGCCTAAGGCAAATTCCTGGGCTCCGATGTCGAGCATCGTACATATCTCACCCCCTCAAATTCTGACCTCACGACACCGTATTCAGTATGGAGGTCGGCGGGCCGCTGCAATATGTGCGTTGTTCAGGTGCATCTCAGCCCCCAAACGCCTATTTTCACAAGCTTCACCTTTTCTGTTCACACATGCTGTGTACTGTGTAGGTGAATCAGGACTGCGGCACCCAATCACGACCACCGGGCTTACTGCGCGTTACCAATCACGGATGCACTGAATGTTGGCTCACTTCCCCTCAAAATGGCCGCCTTCTGTCCGGTTACGCAGCTGTCCTATATCTTTGCTCTTTGCTCCTTTCAAAAGAGTCTCCTTGACGGCTTACTTCGTACCCACTCGTTGAATCGAGGTGGTTCTGGATTTCGAACGAGGTGCGCATCGGCACACCAGCATGTGGCAGTGATAGTTAACCTATGCTGGCTCTCACTCTTGCACTTGTGCCGAATCGGAATTGCGCGATCGCGAATTCGCTCACATGACGATGGATGAACCCAAGGACTCGGGTAGCACAGCCACCTCCAATGAGACTGCAACGGGCAAAGCCGCTGAGGATGCCGACGCCAATGCCTCAACGGACGATATCTCTCCTATAGCATCCCATCTAGGTCATGAAGCTGAAATCGATATGAATAGGAGAAAACAAAAGTTTATTTCGATTGATGACCGGGATGGTGCAACTGCCGAAGTCAATGTCCCAGAAGATGTTCGTCAATCCAGAGAAGGGCCAGCTGCCCATGTTGCCAGCTCTGGTCTCGGTGAATCGTCCCTGAATGACCAGAGATCATCAGCCGCTGAAACAGATGAAGAAGGCGTACCTGGGAACTCAACCCTGTATCATAGTGTGGCTGTCAGCGAAAAAGATACTTACTCGCCCCCTCCAAGCTCACCGAGTCTAAAGTCTAGCGAGAACTCGTATAGATCTTTCGATCCTTTAATCGATGAACCCCCGGGCAAGACCGATCATCGCCGTTATGATACCGACCCCGAAGAAACAGATGATGAGAAATACCAGAAGAATATTGACAAGGGGAAAGGCAAGGAAGTTGCCGAGCGAGTCCCTGATCCAGGGCCTGTGCCGCCTGCTGAGGCACAGCAAAGCCAACCCCTGAACAACGTCCCCTGGGTGCAAGATCCAGAAAGACCCCCACAAAAGTTTCCCATTAGGTTCATTGATTGCGTTGGTCGGAGCTTCGTGTGGCCTTGGAAGAAAGCGCAGACGTGGAAGGTGAGTTGTTATGCTTTATAGACTGTGGTCTCTGTTCCGGCGGCGAGGTTAGGATGATGTACTGACGCAGCACACAGGGGGCAAAGAGGTTGGTTGAATCGGCCTTCCTGTACGTCGATGTCTTGGGGCCTCATGTTTTCGCCGGTCACTACGATCTTACTATTCAGGAAATGTGGTCGGATCCCAAGACCGCAGCCATAAGCCCGACACTTGCCAGTTATCCCCCAGCAACCACTCAGCCTTCAAGTTCCGTCCCCTCCGATATTAATACAAATGGCTTCGGGGCCTCAACCTCAACCTCAGCATCCTCATCTTCCTTCCAACCTAGCCTCCCAGAATCGTCCACCAACATTTTCCCCCACGTCCCACCAAAGATGCCTGGCCGCGGAGCGATCATCCTGCCCGAGCTCTGGGAGGACGTCGTCGAGCCGGGGATGCTCATCCTGATGCGGATGTGGCCTATCACACCCAGCCCACCGACGCATTCGCACCCACCTCACATGCCTGTCGTGTCGATGCCTCCGCCAAGTTATTTTCAAGGTGTCGGTGTTGGTGCTGGGCGGGGCCGAGGGACCGGTAGAGGTACGATCTCGGCTGCGGGCCGCGGTTCAACACTGCCGCCGCCGCTGCCGCCGGGGTGGCAGCAACCGCCCCATAGGAGGGGCCCGCCGCTCGTTGTTATACCGTATCGACCGCCGAAGGGCAAGACGAGGAAGAGGCAGGATGGGTTGTAAGGTTGCAGGGTTGCAGGGTTCACATAAATTTCATGCTCTGGATAGAGCGATTTGCTTCTGTTGTGACGTCTTTTCTTCTACGTCTCATGGACTTCGGACGTCAGCCAGAATGCCTTCTTTCCCATTCATTGGCTCGTTGTGTCTGGTTGGTTGACATTTCATGGAGTCTACGCATTGTCGGTGCCCAATCGCTTGGCCATGAGATTTTGCACGTCCGTTTACTCGCCATTTCGAGGAGTTTGAATTACGGCCTATCAAGCAAGGTTTACTTCATTGTATGTTTTCGTTTTTCCATCATCAATATGGCGGAAAGGGTTGAGTACTCCCAAGTCTTGTCCGTTATCGATATATGACCACCAGATATTGGGCCGTATACCTTCAAGGCTTGGCCTTCCAGCAAAATTGTCAAGTTTATTACCACGCGCTCATTGCTTATGCCAAATGCCTTGGCAGACAGTCTCAACACCTCAAGCAAATATATCCACCTTCCCGGACGTACTAGCACCCAGCACCACCGTGTTAGGGCACCATCTGTGCAAGCCAAGTTAACCATTGACTGTTAATACGTCTTCAGCGGAGCTATATATCTGGAGTGATTCCCTCATATGCGCCACGTACTCGCAACCACATACTGGCATATCACAACCGCACAGCGTCGTTGGCTGCTTCTTGTCGAGCGAGGGGGTTGTCGTTTGCCTTGGAACACACGTGATGTGAGGGCTATGTGTGGTCGAGACTGGCAACGGCTTGGAACGGCGGAAACACACGGCTGGTGCCTGTGTATCACAGGGCCGAAGGTATGCCACAGCCGCCGTGGAAAGGCACCCTCATACATCTTGATAGCGCCTAGAACTGGGACATACCCACGGAGCTCTCAGCCAGGATCAACCAGGCGACTAAATGGACGGTGGGCTACCGGAGACCTCAAGGAGACCGTGCCGCTGTTGGTATCTCATCGGCTGATGGGGTGGCATGAACCCCATGAGCACCCGTGAAAAAGAGGGTGGGATGTGAAGTGGCCGGGGAGCTCCTGTCATAGGACTTCCAAGGCTTCGTGCACGACACTAGCGAGCTGAAGGAGCTGAGGGATGAGTGATGCATCCTTCGCTTAGCGGGTGATGCGGTACAGAAGTGCAGGTTTTCTGCAAGAAGTCTTGAATGGGGTCTTGGATGCAGCAGACACCCGGTGGGGAGGAAGATAAGAGCAGATGAGGGTCCGAGGACGGATCTCTTGGGGTCCGTGAAGGGTAGAGGTCTTCAATGTGACAGCGCAACAGCGCCATGCCCAATATAAATGGCCTTGAGGCATCGTGATCTATGCAATAGTGCTTCGAGCTGGGACCGACGAAGGAAGAAACAAGCAAAATGATAGTCACGCTAAAATCACCATGACTGTCGAAATCTCGGACATGGCACTGCGCAACTTTCTGGTACTGGCCTCTGCGAGCCCTTTGCTTTTGTCGATTGCCGCATGTGATTTCTGCAAAGGCCACCGAATGTGAGCCTGGCGTAAACCTCAGCCGACTCAAATATTGGTTGCTCGGGCAGGTGCGTCTCAGGGGTTAGGCACTTGAACCTCCAGATGTCGACTTGAAAAGGGGTAGGTGTCCACTCGTTTTTGTCTTCAATGTTCCTGCTCCGTCAACTGTGCTGCACAAGTATTGGTGTGGTCCCAGATGCCCGGCCTTGGCCCCATCCTCGAGTGCCCTCAAAACAACTACATATGACACGACAATGCATCTCCTGACACTTCCGCGCCCACTGGTGTTGGAACACGACCACGAACGGTTGTGCATTTTTGCGCAGGCTCTGATCTTGTCGCAGCATTGGCTGTCATCTGAGCAAGCAAATGTGTCCTTTATGGCCTATTGGCTGAGACCACGTCCTAGATCAGGCATGCTTCTTCGACAGTCCGCATAGTTAGGTGGCAGGCTTCGTTGAAACCGTGCTCATCGATCTTGGTCCTATGGCCAAGGAAGGCACCACCTGTCACCAAACGGTAGGGCACCAAGCCGTGTCTGTTGGACAGGGCTTCATCCACCTCGAGAGTATTAATACCAAGACTTTTGTCCTCTCAGTATCTTCGATCCTTATGAGTCTAGTCCACTGACTGGTCTCCTTCGGTATCCCACAACCTGCGCACAAAACATCGACAATAATCCTCTGGAAAGACGTTACCTGATAACCTTACTATTCGAATTTGGCAAATCTCGGCACCTTCGCCAAACTTTCAAAGGATATATGCATGACCTTCTGACGAAAATTGGCCGGTGTTATCAGCCAGACGGCAAACGTTATCAGCTTCATATGGGGAAGGCCTTGGGAACAGACTCTGGGTGAGTGTCCAGTGCTTACTCTCGAGAGATCCACTGATCACGAGAAAGAGCATACCTCCTGCTCAGCCATTATGCGATACCATTACACAACTGGGCTAGACTGTCTCGAAGATCGACAACATGCAGAATTCTGATGATGTGGACAACGCCAGGCTGAAATGCAACCCATGGCCCCCAAATCAGGCGCAGTGTGCATTGGATTCAGCCACCGGGTCTCGAATACCACCAATAAAGCCATCAACTTTTCCCCTCTTTATGCAGAGAATCGCGAGCTACAGAAGCATCAGAATTCATGCACAGACTGGGTAAATGTGGCATCACGACAGTGGCTCCTCCAGGACAGGAGCCTTGGTCTCACCAACACTCTGGTGGCAGATATGATCACTAGCTATGGCTTTTGTCGAAGTGATCCCAGTCGAGAATGCTTGCCAGATGGTCAATTCAGGTGCTGCGAGTCTCCCTCAGATTCAGCGACTGTGCCGAATGCCATATCACAATGCAAGGAAGTGACTTTGAGCCAGACGAGCATTTGGGGGCGAGAACGTCAGCTTGCTAAAATGGGACTGGATGCAATCAGTTGCCATTGCTTTTGTGTGATAATCATGGCTCTCAATAAGCACGGCTGGGGGCCATTGGGGCCATCGAAATGCGAGAATTGGGTTATATGAACGACGGGTCCATCTCTAGGTTTGTTTGACTTCCCAAGAGAGAGAATTTGCTTCCCTTCCTACGGCCTTTTTGCTCAGCAATTTCATGTCCAAAGACAGCCTGGTTTCTACTCGGCGTCCCTTCTCAGAGGCTGGGCTGCATCAGTCCTGTTCACACAGCCGTACCCGAAAGCTCCAACCCTGCGAACAAGGCTTCGTTATACCTACGGACTGACAGTAGTGTCACCGTTTACGAGACAGAGAGTATATGGCACTCGGAGGTTGTCGTGAGCTGCGGCTTATGGAGTCATTACTCGCCACAAGGGTCTTCATCCCTTAAGGTCCAGTCTGGCCCTGTCGCCTCAGGGCCCTCGGTCCTGTCCTCAGGCATCATGTGCATCTCCAACTGTACATGTGCTGTTTGCCTGAATTACTCTGCAGAGGCTTGCTCCGTTGACGCCCGGTAGATATACCACCCACCCTATGTCCTTGGCTATCTGCGAACCAGCAGGCCATCTCGCACCCGAGAGGATATCGGCCCTATCACTGCATTCTTTCACCCTTTGACCACGTATCGACATATCGGCCCTGCGCCTCGTTATAGCCCTGGCCGGAAAAGGATGATTCTCCGATTCGCGATCCCGTCGAATGGCGACGAGCCTGGAGCCGGCTCTGGCATCCTGGCCTATCCCTTCCCTGCAGGGCCAACAATTTCATCAGGCGACACGGTATTGGCACCACTTGAGATGGCGGGCATGTACATTGAGGCTCAACTGAACCGGATATGGGATACACGACGCAATACAAGGCAATTAATGTTATATTGGCAGGGAGCTCAGAGCCCTTAAAAGCAAGACGCGATGGAACGGCAGGCTGTCCGCTCGTGTGGAAGGGTCTCCAGGCTTGGAATTGTCTTCCTCCGGTTTACTTCTTATTGAGCTCACAGCTGCTGTTCAACAAACCTCCAGGCCAAGGTCTTCTACAAAGGACACAAGCTTTCATACAACTGTCTTCCATGTCCATCTAGAGTTACCACATTTGTTCAGGGGCGTCACTCTACCTGGTTATCGACCATGGCCAATCACTATCAGTCATTCAATGCTGAAATTGCTACCCCAAGCACAGACAGTGGTGCCTCACACCCTCAGGGTTCAGACGGGCAGTGCTCTCAGACATGCGTGTAAGTCCATTGATGTCTAAGCCACGGTCATAACTGAACGATACCACAGATTCAAGACGGAACGGCTCGATAACTCTCTGCCAAGAACGAGATTTATGTTCATGATAACGCGGCGTGCCATCCAACAGGAGCAATACTGGGAAACTCCTTGGCGCTGCCCTCTGGTTGATTGCGGCAAACAAAACAACTCCTTCCGTGAGATGATCGACCATCTAGAATCTTGTGCTGAGTTCACTGCTCACCGTCGTCCGAGATACGTATGCCCTGAGTGCAAGGGGGTTCACCATGTACCTGGTATGGGAAACCGCCTCGACCTCAAGATCATGGGAAAGTCTCTAAAGAAGTGCATAGACGAGATCTTTGACTTTTCCAGTCCTGATGAATCGACAACTCAATCACTACGTTCTTCCATGTCCGATAATTCGGACGAGTCCATGTCTGGTGAACCCTCCGAAAAGTTGGAAGGCGCGCCCAGTACGCCCACGCCCGGATTTTCAGAGTTACAAGCTCACCCGCCCCTTCAGGATGGCAACTTCCTCGTCGACTTCCACGGCCAGAATGGCTCTCTGCCTGACTGCTTACTCTCTCAAAACCTGAAGGTCGCAATTCCCAGAATAAATGCGACTTGTCTTGGCTACTATCCGCAAACGTCCCCCAACGGTTCGTTCGCGACGAGTGACTCAACTCTAGCGTCCTCTGTCTACTCTGCCAACTCCGAGCAGACGTCACTGTCAAGCTTTGGCGGATCAACCTTCTGTGAGAGCATGTCGCCTTCCTCGGGTTACAATTTCAGTCCCGATGCGGTACTCAGTCCCACGTACGAGCGTAGTCAGATTACGCCCATGCCCGAGTATCCTCAGTTGCCAAATGAGTTTTCCTCGAGCTACACGAACTTTTCCCAGGGAGATGCAGTCGCCTATGTCACCAGACAGGCCAACTGCAACATGATCGGCTTCTCCGGAGGCATGGAGACATACAGCCCGACATACAGCCCTTCATACAGCCCTTCATCCAACGCGCCAATCGGCGGCCGCGAACCTTTCGAAGGTCCAGTGCCATCATACTCTCCGGACGTGCCTCACTTTGTCTCCAGAGATTGTCTGGTGAATCCCACGTTCCAAGAGAGCCGTCATGCAGTGGAGGTCGCTGGAAGCCAGCCGACCGATAACTCGTCCAGTTTCAATTCAGTTAAAAACTGGCCGGCAAACAATGTCACTGGCATATCCGGAACTGATTCATCTCCAACGGGTCATGACTCTCAGAGTTATCAATGCAATGATTGCCCATGGAAGCCCGAGGAAAAAGGAAGGACTGCACAGAGACTGAGACAAGCTCTCCGGAAGCACATCAAACGAAATCACCAGACCGAAGACTTCCAATGCAGTATCTGCCCTACTATCATCCAAAAGCGAGCTGATAATATGAAGGATCACGTTAGGAGAAAGCACCCCGAACAGTTCCCACACATGTACCCTGGCTCTGATTCAAAGCGGAGACAAAGCGAGGTGTCCTCATCTGAGACACCGAAGAAGAGGGTGAGAAGTACACAGGGGTATATCTCGCCAGCATACTCGCCGCAGGGCCTGCAGGGCCCGCCGGGCTTGACGGGCGAGCTTCTGGGGGGAAGATGAACCGAAGTGGCTGGCTAAATATGTCAAGAAGGGTTAGGGAGGCAAGGGTCGGATCTGATGATACCCACGACTACCCGGCTTACTTCGAAGCACTGAGTACGTTCGTACTGTGTCGAAATGCGGGTTTTTTCCTTACGTTTAGTTGCGTTGATCTGTTTCCTTCTGCGGCCCGACTCTTGCAAACCATAATGTGTTCCGCAATGCGGATGGGAAGCTGGATTTCTTTGGCTTCATGACCGTTTCTTTGAACCTACTCATGCTTCCAGTTATCTGGCTCTTTCTTATACTTCTCTTGTCCTTCGGGACCTAATCATTTATATACCACAGATAACTGATCAAATTCTAACGACTTCAATGACTCCAGCGGTTGCTCACCAAACCATTGGCAATGCTAGAAGCCCATGAGGATATGATAAAGCTTACCTACTCGAGGTAGTGAACTACCTAACTATTCGGCTCAGAGAGTTCCTCCCAAAGTAGTAGGAGCATCACTCAGATCAAGGGCCCAGTAACGTCGATATGAGTGAGTACTTGAGAAGGGGCAGGTGAAATGGAACGTTGGAAGTGACTAGGGTTCGGGTTCAGATGTCTAGGTATCTAATGAACCGGGGGGGGGGGCTTGTCACATGTACAAACCTCGGGAGGTACGTACCTAGGTACGTATACCCCGGATTTGTCGATTCGGGATCTCCCTCACTTACATGGATACATACAGTACGGTAGTACCGGTAGTGTGTACTAACTACCACATTTCATACCTACCTGGGTACCTAAGTACCTAAGTAGGTACACGTTGAGCTGCCAGGCTCTAAACCTCATGACGACCCCTGTTTATGTTTACAGCTTGTATTGGTTTCTAAAACTGTTGATGGTGGACTGATCTTGTTCCTGTGTTGATCGACCAAGTTTAATTGTGGCTGAGGCCCTTCGTCCCACGTCCCTTAATGCAGATCTATCCGTATGGGTGTATCTGACCACCCGGGCTACCGGGACGCTTTTGTGTCGTTCGAGGTGGCCTTCAAGAAGCGTGAGGTCGATGACTGTCGCGACTTTATGGTAGGCGGAAAGAGCAACCGGTGGAATTACGTGCTTATAAGAAAATGCTTCCTACGGTAAACCTACTGGGCATCTTTTTCTCCTCATCATCATTTACAACAACATTACTACTACTACCTGGGCTGAGCCCACCAATTCAATTCAATCATACTACTTCAACTTCCGGAAATATGAGTTAGCTAATAGGTTAGTATGCACAGGTCAAATCCAGGTTACCTGAGGAGTGCTTCCGGAAATATTGACTAATGGCGTACCAATGGGCAGAACTTGGATCGGCTGCAGCGGCGCCCAACCCCCTACCTGATTGTCCCCACACGGCTTGCAGTCGCACTGAAAATTCGAGATCTCATCGTCGTCCAAGCCGGACACGAACTCGACTTGTCTCCCCTGGGCGCTACATGCAGCCCGCCAGGCGTCCCGCACTTCGGTCGTGAGTTCCAACTCGCTCGGGCCCGAAACATAGACCTCGGCCGACCCGAGCATGTCGTTGCCGAGGACCTTATACTGCAACGCGCATTCGATACGGCCATGGATTTCCACGCGCAGGTGTCGCAGGCGGGGCATGTGTGCGACGGCGCGCGCAGCCGCGAGGAAATACCGGCTAATCAGCTCCGTTACCGGGTGGCTCCGAAACAAGTATCGGCGGTACGGCGACATGGATTTGGGTGGTGGCGGCAGGGGCTGCTTTGGATTGTGGCGGTAGAGCCACACGCCGGAGGGTGACGTGCAGTCCAGATGGACTTCCATCTCTTCGAGGCATGGCCATGTGCATTCTTGGCCCTCCTTAGGCCAGAAGAGCTCCTCACCCAGAACGACGGCCCCTTCGAGGTGGAATGTCTCTAGATTCAGAGACAGGGACCGCAATGCCTCGCTTAGGGGATCAGGACTCGTGAATATAGGTCCCTCGACTAGGACTGGGGGATCGACGGCTTGGTTGCATAGCGAGTCGTGACCGAAATGCAGGCTAAACTTCCGCAGGGACTCGGGGATATCGGCAAGGCCTCTTGCGAAATCCAGTCGGAGCTGCTTCCGTCGTGTAGGTGAGGTCTCCCATGCATCGTAGTCTTCGAACCCCCATCTGATTTCCCTGAGATTCGGCAGCTTTGCCGCGATCCAGCAGCATACGCTGGGCGCTGTATTGCGGCCGTTCCCGTACACAAATGATGTGATCATTGGCAGACGGGGCAGTTCATAGTCGGGTAGGATATCTTGACCGAAGTCCAGCTCCAGCACACTGTCTTGCCATGTCTTGCGGAGACGCCTGTACGGGGCTGTAGCGGTACCCGAGTCGCTGGGCGATGAGGCCCCGAGGAAAAGTTCGATGCCAGTTGACCTGTTTGCACTAACGTCGAGATCCCATCCTGAGAGTATCTCGAAGAAGCCGACAATTGCGTCCGTGAATGCGCGATTGTTTGCGCGTTGCACTTCCGTCGTCTCCCCTTCTTCTCTATACATACGGTGCATTGGATCGTATTCAGCGAGCAGGGCCTCGAAGTGGATTTGGCGGATATAGCCCTGGCGGGTAGGCGTCAAAATGCGTCGAACATTTTCTAGGCCGGAGTGGTCAAACTTGAGGTGTCGAAAGGTCCTCTTCTCGACTAGGACTTGCCATTCCCGACAGACGGACGCGCATGACACTGCTGACTCTGGGCTCGTTTGGAAAACGCATCTGATGATATGGTCCCTGATTTCGTATGGGAGAGAGGTAAGTTGAGTCATGTTGGCAGTGATAACCTTGGATATACTTAAGTCAGCGTGGGGAAAGTGTCTACTATACAGGTCGCAGGGAATAAAAATGTTAATTGCTGACGGTGTAAAACGGTTGGTTGAAAAGGGCAGATCAGCTCAGATCAGTTCTTCTTCACTAAACTTTGTATAGGAAGAACATTACGGTCGGACCCAGAACGGTGGCAAGACTGACGTTTTATCTCCAGTGTTCCTGTCGATGAGTTACTTGTCCAGCAAATCAGTATGGGAACGGTACTATCCTCTTGAAACGGAAGGATCTTCAAAAATAACATTTTTAATCCCTGTGACCTGTAGAAACAGTTTACCTAAGTTAACACGTGCAGCCAGAAATGGTGCGGCAGAAGTGCGGCAGGATTACTGTGTACCTAGGTACTTGAGTTCCTACTTAGGTACCTAGGTACCTAGGTAGCCCTCCGCTGCCGCTGCCGCTGCCGCTGCCGCTGCCCGCCAAACACATGTTACGTCACCAGCCAAGCTCCCCTTTGCACCCTTGACTTCCACCCTTGGCTTGCACCCTTGCAACACAGCTTGTCTGACAAGTTACGACAGGCCTGGCAGGCATACATGCCTGATTGATACGGGCTCAGCCACCAGGATCACCAAGTAGGTAATAAAAGAGTGATCTGCTCCATCCATCTATCCATCCATCCATCCATCCCTCCCTTGGCATACAAGTAAAGTTGTTCTGTATTCTGTGTTCTGTATTCTGGGCCAACTCTCCTGTCTCTCTCAGCCAACCTTCTCGACAAAGTCAAGTCAAGTCAAGTTAATCATCAATATCATCTCAACTACTCAGATCCCATCATGGAGCAGTTCGGAGCCTTGAAACGTCGGACCACCGACCTGATGAACCAAGCCCAGGGTCAAATGGGCAACATCCCAAAGCCCAACATGCCCAGCATGCCCAGCAACCTACCTCACTTCCCCAAATTCGCCGACCTCTCCTCTAAGCTCCCCAAGATGCCAACTTTTGGCATGGTTCACCCTCACACTGGCAAGCCAACCCAGAAGGCGACCTGGGAACGCATTGACGTCCCTTCCCTGCCCCGCTCGTCCCACTCCATCAACATCGTCTCCGGGAATGCCTACATCTTTGGCGGCGAAGTCCAACCCGGCGAGCCCGTCGATAACGACATGCACGTCATCACCCTGCCCTCCAGCAGCGCCGGCGCCGATTACTATGCCGTCAAGGCCAAGGCCGCCCCGAAGCCAGAGGTTCCGGCCGTGCCGACCGTCATCGAGCCCAGCGATGACGGGAAGGGCGAGGACGCCGACATCGAGAAGGAGCTCGCCGAGGTCTCGCTCAGCTCCCCGAACGAGCAGGGCGAGGACGTCGTCACGGGGTCAGAGGACATCAACGACGGGCCTGACGCTGGCCCCTCTACAGTAAAGCAGCCAGCCCATACCGAACCCGACGTCTCGTCGCTGGGCGACGTCCCCAGCCCCCGAGTGGGCCACGCGACAGCCGTGATCGGCAACCGGATATTCCTGTTTGGCGGGCGTGGCGGGCCAGATCTAGCGCCGCTGGAGGAGTACGGCCGGGTGTGGGTGTTCGACACCAAGACGCACCTGTGGAGCTACCTCGACCCCCTCCTCCCCGCCGCGGAGCTCCTCTCCCCGGCCTTTGCCGACAAGCGACATCACTACCCTTCCGCGCGGAGCGGCCACGCCGCCGCCGGGGTGGAACAGCCCCGGGATTTTGAGACGCGACGCAAGGCCTCGACCTGGGCAGAGTGGGCGCAGGGCGACTCCAGCGTCATGGGAACGCCCCAGCGGCCCATCGTGGGCAACGTGGCGAACAACAGCCGCGATGAGGACGACGACGGCTACGGGACTTTCATCGTCCACAGCGGGGACGTCGCCGAGGAGCAGGGCGGCAGGGCAAACGATACCTGGGCCTTTGACGTCCGCTCGAGGGTGTGGCAGGAACTCCCCAGCGCTCCCGGCAAGCCCAGGGACGGGACGAGCCTCGCCGTCGCCGGGAGCAAGCTGTGGAGGTACGGCGGGTTCAACGGCGAGGCCGAGGAGGGCGGGCAGCTGGACTGCCTCGACCTCGTCGTCGACGACTTCAGCGAGGCCACCGGGGAGCGCGACGTCGTGCTCAGCGCCCGCGGCGGGTGGAAGAGCATCTTCCCCGAGCAGCTGCCAGGCAGTCCCGCCGCGCCCCTCGTGGCAGCCGCCGAGGGGGCGACGGTCGCCGAGGCGACGGGCGAGGACGACGCGAAGGTGCCCCTCAAGGTGGAGGTGGAGGAGCCGTACTGGCCTGGCCACCGCAGCGTGGCCGGCATGCAGACCGTGATCATGGGCGGACACCAGTACATCGTACTGCTCATGGGCGAGCGGGAGCCCACCACGGGCGATGAGTCGGCGGCGGGCAAGTTCTGGGACGACATCTGGGCCTATGAGCTGCCCCGGGCGACCATGGCGTCGTCGGCCCTGGGCGCGGTGTTTGGCCGCGGGAGGAGCGGGAGCAGGAACCATGATAGGCCTGTCGAGGGCAAGTGGTTCCGCGTCGAGACGGAGGCTTATGATGATGAGGATGCCACCTCGGCGGAGGGGCCTGGGCCCCGGGGTCTGTTTGCTGCTGGACACATGGGCGAGCTGGAGGAGAGGGGTGTTATGCTCTGGGGTGGAGTGGATGGTGCGAATAACAAATTGGGTGACGGGTGGATCTTGAGGATGGGTTCCGAGAAGAGGGAGCCTTGAGTGAGAAGCGTCATCAGCGAAGAAAGGTAGCAATCATCTCTGTGGTATTCATGTTTGGGAATCTGGGCTTAGGGGGAAATGGCCGGCGTTTTTGCATTTTACTTCTACCTCTACTTGGGTGTATGAATGAATGTACACATCCAGAGTAGCTAGCTAGCACTCAGCCGATATGGTTGTCATAAAAAGTCATGTTGTTTCAAAAGTCACGAAAACAATCTATATCTACAAACAAACAAACAAACAAAAAGAACCAGCCCTGTCGCTTGCTTTCTCGGGGCCGCTCCACGCCAGAGACCAATCAATCACACCACCTCTTTACAGATCCGACCTCGTGACCTCGGGGCCATAAGGCTCACTCAACAGGCTCGTCTGCCCCTTGCTGTTCTCGCACGACTCACGGCCGCTCAGGGGTCCCGGCTTGGGCGCCCTGGACACGTCGCCGGCGCTCTGCTTGAGGGTCGTCAGGAGGCTCTTGGTGGACTCGGGCGTGAGGTCCTCGTAGTAGTCGTCGTTGATCTGCACCATGGGCGCGTTGACGCACGCGCCCAGGCACTCGACCTCGATGAAGGTGAACATGCCGTCCTTGGTCGTCTCGCCCGCCTTGATGCCCAGCCCCTCCTCGATGGCCTTGACGATCGAGTCGGAGCCGCAGCCGCCTAGCTGGCATGGTGTCTGTGGGTTGGGGATTGTGTGAGGTTAGTTGTGAGCTTTGCTGGTCTTCTAGATAATTCTGGGGGAATTTATCGTTCTCCGCCTAATCAATACCCGCCTACCCACCCACCCACCTTCCCTCTACATGGTCTCCCCCCCGTTGTATTTACGTAATCCGTTTTTTTGTATCATGCGAAAGAGAGAGACACAGAGAGAGAGAGAGAGAGCTTACCGTCGTGCAAGCCTGGATAAAGAACTTGCCCACGGGGGTCCGGTTGTACATGGTGTAGAAGGAGGCGACCTCGTAGACGCGCATGGGGGGCATCTCGAGGAGGCGGGCGACCTCGTCCATGACGCTGATGCTGGTGAAGCCGTGCTGGCGCTGGCCGAGGTCCAGCAGCGGCATGACGGCGGCCTTCTTGTACTGGGGCGGGTACCGCTTGAGGATCTCGGCGATGACGGCCTCGTTCTGGGGGGTGAACTTGAAGGGGACATTGGGATTGTTGTCGGCTGTGTTTCGGTGCTGTTCACGGAGGAGGGGGTCAGGTCAGGTCAGCCCTTTTTCTTGTCTTGTCTTGTCTTTCTTCTTCTTTTTTGTCTGGGAGTTTGCCTCCATTGGTATGTATGTATCATTGCCAGATGGCAATGGGAGGTACATGTAGGCGTTGGTCGATGGTGTCAGGCGTCGGGAAGTAGTGGAGAACTTACGACCATGAGCGAGTCGCTCAGCCTGGAGGTTGTGATGGAGAAGGCGCGGGTCTGTGGCCTTGTTACCGTCCTTGCGGAACGAGCCGCCGTCCGGAATAGTAGTGGGGCGATTTTGTTAGCCATGACGGGCGATTATCGTTGGTTTCAATTGCAATTGAGTGTCTTCGGTTTTTGGGCTCGCCAGGAGTCGGGGTCGACGTCGATGGCGTCGAAGTTGTTTGGGGAGTTGTCGTGAAAGTTTACGTAATGTGGTAAAGCCAATAGAACCCGACCTGATTGGCTGAACGGCACTCCAGTCCTTAACGGCACTCAACACCACCACCACCACCACCACCATGGACGTATAAAAACCTCAGTCCAGATTGTGGCCGAGCCACTTGTACCACATGGCTATGTTCAGGTCGCCCAATCATCAAAACGCCCCAATGCAGCCATCAAATCTAGTGTGCTTGTCACCCCGCCTGACAGGCTTTCCTCTTAAACATGGGCGGCCTCGCTTTGCATCTCTATAAAGGTGGATCATGCTTGATGGCTTTCTCTTGATCACTTCAATACATCATACCTTACGCAGTATATCACTCGCTATCTGTCAAATATCAACATGGAGCCATACGTCTACAAGCCTCTGGATTTGTCGTTGGATGCTATTCGGATCCTCCGACTGAGACCTCACTATAACATCAACAGCGAAATCCAATGCGAATTGATCGAGGTGTATCTTGGGGCTGCAGGTGTACCGTATGAAGCCGTGTCCTATACCTGGGGAGGCACTGACAAGCCTCTCAAGATTATAGTGGATGCCTGCGAGTTGCATGTGACAGTGAATCTGTACACTGCTCTACAGTACCTCCAACATGCCGACCAGGAAAGATACCTTTGGATTGATGCAATCTGCATCAATCAAGACAACAATGCAGAACGAGGGCACCAGGTCGGACAGATGAGGCTTGTTTACGAGAATGCCGAGAGAGTGCTTATATGGCTCGGCACCGGTGACTTCGGCACTTCGGACTTGTTCAACTATTTCAAGGATATAGACGATCAGGAACTAAGAGCGCTAAAAACGGCACACAGTGAAGCCCAATCATTTAAACCCTCCTCAAAATTGTACTCCGAATTACAGCGCATATTCTCCAGGTTGCTGGCAAGGCCATGGTTTCGGCGCGTCTGGATCCTTCAGGAGGTTGCCACCGCTAGGTCAGCGACCGTCATGTGCGGACACAACACAATGTCGACCCGGATATTCGCATTGATCCCAACTTATATTGGGCTTTACGCCCCGAGACATTGTCAGGCCGTTTTGAACATCATGCCAGGTCATACCAGACGATGGTCCGGGTGGGGCGAGAAACGAGACCTTCATACTCTGCTGCGCAAGTTCGCCGCCAGCGAAGCAACTGACGAACGCGACAGAATATTCGCACTACTTGGGATATCTTCCGATACCTACAACAGCAAGGTGATCTTGCCTGATTACACGAAGGACATCCAGTACGTCATTCAAGAAGCCTGGTATTTTATATTGTTCCGCAAGGCCTTGTATCCGCCACTGCAACGCTTCCCAAGGCTTTCCATGAACGAGTTCCTAAATATCTTGGACCGCCTTCCCCAATGGACTCTTGACTGGTCGATAAAAAATGGTGACCAATCAATGATTCGGGACCTTTTCGACACAGTTGATTATCATGCTTGCGAGAAGTACAATCATCAGGTGATATGCACCGCCGTGGCTAGGAGTGGGTCTTGCGACGATGTCTTTGCCTTCATAGTCTCGCATGGCAAGGTCCAAGTGAATGTGGTAGACGATCACGGCCACACACTACTTCACAGAATGATTCGAACTCACCGGTTCTCCGCGGCCAAGGCGCTGCTAAACCGCAAGGACATCTCGTTGAACAGCGTCAACCTCTACGGGTGTACGCCACTAAGCGAGGCTATCTATGGCGGGAACCAAAGCATGGTCGACTTACTTTTGGCACACCCCCGTATCGATGTAAATGCTGGTAAGGGACAACGGACGCCAATTGGTGTAGCGATAATAGTCGGAAACGAGGGGATAGTGAGGGCCCTTCTTGCTTGCCGAGACATCGATCTCAACCGTGGTGGCGTTCGACCATTGGTGGAAGCAGTCGAGTCCGGAAGATGCCAAATATTGAGGCAGCTGCTTGATTCTGGTCTTGTGGATGTCAAGTATTGCAATGACGGAGGTGCAGCTTGGTTAATGGCCGTGGAAAACAGACAAGAAACTATTCTTTCAATACTCATCAGCGACAAGAGTGTTGAACACGTCATAAACGAAGATTGGAGACTATATCTAGCGAAAGCAATTCTGTCCAGCTTTACACCAGCTGTCAAGGCGATCATGCGATGCAAGGATGTCGATATCAGCAAATTCAACTTGTGGGAAGCTTGGAAAGAAGCCAATGGGCGGAAGTTTGTTTCAAAGAGCCGTAGCATCGGCCCTGGTCAACGTAAGCACCCCAGTCCCGATGTGGCTTCTGGATGCGTCCGCGGATGAAGACATACCTAGGTGGCCACATTGCTTCTACAGAATGGCGCTGATAATGGAAAGCAAGACGAAAACACCACCTGACTCCTTGAGCACTAGCAAATCAGAGGAGAGACGCAACGATGGTAAAGCCAATAGTTGATTATGAAGCAAGCGTCTATGTTCAGTGTCCTCGCAATGAATTTTGTCTGGGTAAGTGGTCATACAAAGCAGCCCAAGAAGAGATTTATGGGATTATGTCATGGTTGGGCTTCTGCCGATCCATGGCACAGTCCCAGACACCGTAAAGGAGGCGGTAGAGCCCTGAGCCGGACAGAAACTGCCGCGATTTCGTCTGCAGCCGAGTTCTGGAACAAGGCTGGCAAGAAGCTGCGATAGGAGCTGTAGGCGAAGCTATAGCCGGGGATCCTCAGGTGGGTATTCGAGACTCCACCAGGCCTGAGCTTGTCGGCCTGTTTGCTGCAAGTTGGCTAAATGTCGAAGATGACTAGGTCATTGCCCGAGATTGGTGCCGCGGTGGACGCTCCCGGTCGAACAGGTGAGGATGCTGGCGCAGAACCCTCCCCCCGCCCACGATATACTGCGTTGCAGAACAACTTCAACGAGGCGGTCTTGCGCACAGAAGCTCAAGTGGGTGGAACATTCTGGACCTAAGTTCGGCGACTTTGGTCGCTAATACGTTTCGTAAGTCTCGCCACGAAATCGGGAGCAGGGTTTGGCGGCTCCTGGGGATACTCGAACTTGGTAAAGTCGCGTTGTTTCCGCGGATATGGCCACTACCTGCTGGATGGGTAAATGCATTGGTATGGTCAGTCTCTTCACCGGGATCTTCTTGCAGTTTGCAGATATCCTGTTACTGACTATCAGCCTCAGCCCTTCTTCCACGGCTTTCTGTATAAGATACAAGACACACCATAACGCTCCACGACGCCAGAGGGAAGGAAGTGCCCTTATAAAACCCGTTCGGTCATTATGCATAAGCGAGCTTGGAAACTTTGAGTATTTCAACAGGAGCCGATGAGGCCCGATTGGCGGACTGCTCGCGCCCGCTGGTGTAATATCCCGAAGATCTGACTTGGCGAGCATGAAGTTTAGGTCTGGAGGCGGTGTACAGCTCCTCGTGCCGCATGGTGGTTGCTGGGCAGATATTCAATATAATATATGAGCACCTCCTCCCAGCCGCAGGTGACATCTTGAGCAGACTGAGCGGGGAGGGAACCCAAGGAAGCCTGTCAGGAAACCTCTCCGAGCAGTACAGGCCATCGTGGGCAGCCCTAACGTTTGATATATCTGCTTTGTGTCGTCCATTCATGTCACCACCTGCGTGGAATGAACTTGACCGACCATGACGGGGAACACACCCAAGGGCGTCAGTGCTAGATTAGGGTCGGCCTCCATTGCACAGTGTATGTATATGCTGACATTTGGCCCTGCCCCTTTCGATTACGCCACGGCTTCTTTCCATGCAATGAGCAGCGGCCCACATATTGTCCGTCATCCATCATCGTTGTTCCTGGAAAATCCGGGGTAAATGAACTGGGAAAACAAAGGGAGGGGGGAGGGGGGCAATAGCATTGCCCTCCTGTGTCCCCACCTTGCGTCCGGTCGCGACAGGCGCATTGTAGCTCGACTTGGTTCCAGATAGCTTTGAATGTTAGTATCCGGTATTCAAGCTTGTTTTGACTTCCTGAGAGCACTGTGGCCAGAGGTTCCTGCTTCTGGTCCTCCGAGACACACAATGCTATTAGTCCTGCTGGGAGGTTTGCTCTGAGTGGCGCTGCTGAATTGCACAAACACTTCCCAGGGTTTCCGTCGACCGACAGCCCAGTGCAAGACGTGAGCAGCAAGTCCTCATCTGTAGCGTTGGGACTGAAATGTAGTCTTAACAGGAGACTATAGACACATGATTGCAAGAAAAGGTCATTGGGTGAGTAGTTAACTCATTCCTCGCGAAGGTGCTCGCTTGACAGCGAGAGAACACCTCATAGGGCCCCAGGGAATAACGGCTGGGCGTGCTTCAATCTAAAGGCTGGCTTGGGCCAGGCCAGTGTTTCTATGCACAAGAATACCATCGCTTTGCACACTGCGGACTTGGCACTATTTCAGCTGCACTCGGTTCGAGGTTGGCGGTCCCGTTTTGCTGAGCATGTCATTGCCTGTCATCTTCTGAGGGGCGTATCAATTGACTGGTCCTGACATCTTAAGCACTCTGTAGAACCCCTGTAGGTCACATCTGGTCTACCAGATCATAATAGCAAGCCGTACACAAGTCCAGGTCCGGCTAAGGAAATGTGCCAAATCCGATGGCGATAACTGCTTCTTTTTGACGATATGTTATAAATGAAGCAAAGGTAATGTTATCCCTTGGATGGAATACTGCCGTAGTGATGAAACGAGATTGTAGGTCGTCTTTGAGGCTCTGCGGCGAGATGCAGGGATAGTTTTGATGCATGTACGTACTACGGCATTTCTTCAGCGGTCGTATAAACCTTCTTGAGTACCGTGAATGTCGGTATCTATAGCTTCAACACCGCTTATTTAGGATACGCGTGCCAAGTCGTGTTTCTCCTAAGGGGGAAGCAGAACGTGAGGGCACCATGTGATGGCTTGACGTCGTTTTTACAACGTGGATCCCGTTCACGGACCAGGTCTTCCCCAAAGACGGTGAGAGAGAGTCTCGACGGCTCGGAAAGCTGGAGGAAGTGGAGGCAGCTAGGAGGGATAATGTCCGGAGTAAGAGCGAGCAAAGATGCCGTAGAGAGCCGAGCCAATCCCGCATGCGGCTTTTTCTGGGGCTTCTCCAATGGTTCGACGTCATCGGGCATGGCGGATCAATGACAATCTATGTGAAAATCCTGGGGGTGACTTTGGTGGGCTGGCACTGGCTGGGTACAGCTGACTTGGGAGACCTGGGAGAAACAGGCAGGCTGGCAGGCTGGCAGGACAGGGTGCCCAGGTGAGTGACAGGGTGTTTTGAAAGTGAGGGTTTTTTGCTGCATTCGGGTTCGGCCCAAGAAGCTGCAATGGAATGTAAAGCCCGCCTTTGCCCGCGCCCTACACCAAATCGGAGAAGCCGTTTACCGTACCACAGTGAGGTACTTAGTAAAAGCTCGCGATCCGTCATGTCGTCCCTTTTTCCCTTTTTTCCCTTTTCTTTTTCTGCGATTCTTACGTGGAACCGGAAACATCGGGTCCCTTTATGTATGTATGTATGTATGTCTGTCCCAGTCTGTTCTACCGCTGGGGAGCAGGGACCATGTAAGTCTCAAATCATCATTCAGTTACCAGTCCTACCTAGTAAACACCTTGGCTAGTCAGTGGTCACTGCGTTCCAAGGTTGCTGCTAATATCCGCATCCGGTACGTACTGTACTGTCATTGTTTTAAGGTTGTGATGATGATTTGGTGGCCGTGGCGACGCGAGTAATTAAACATCCATGGATACAGTTTGCGAGTTGGTATTTCCGCTCGGTGCCGGGGTCCGGGGAGGATCATTAGCTAGTACCGTTCAATGTTGTAGTGTACTAAAGGATAGTGGCACCCCTGGAATTTGAACCCGGAACCCTGGCAACACCCCCACTCAAGTGCCTGCATGTTCCTACTGCGTGCATGGACCAATGTGATGCCATGATTTTGCGGATCAGTCATCCATCTTCCCCACATTGAGAGCTCCAGATGCCAGGGCAGCTCGGGCCTTACCTCCACATCCACACAAGAGACCTCGGGTGAAGTCCAACTGGTCCTGGATCCATGAAGCTTTTCCCAGAGCTTCAGAGGTTTTGCCCAACTGCCTGACAGGAGACAAGACAGCCCTGACTATCAATCAGATCACACATGTCACTGCATCATCATCATCATTATCATCACCATCAATCCGACTTATACTCGCACACTGGCAATTAGGAAACCTTCATTCAATATTTCCCACGATTAGCTCAATCAATTGGACTGCTTGGGCTGTAATCAAGTTGTGAGTATACATTCATCTTTTCTATCTGTCAAAACCCATGACGTCTCCGGGAGCCAGAGAGTTGTGCGAATTGGGCAAGTTGTGCGTCTTGAAGTCTAAAGACGAGAATCGTCCTATCGATGGCTTGGAAAACCCACCGCCGATGACACCCACGGAGTGACTATCCTGGAGAGTTCACCCAGTGTTGCTGGGGCGGTCCTAGGCCGACCGGATGGAATCCTTGCAACTCGCGCTTTCGCCATGCGACTCTGGCCCTGGGAAATCGCGCAGTCTCATCACCTGTGCAATCTCTCAAGGCGGTGGCCACTGGCCGGCCCTTTTACTCAAGTTCCTGGGGGCTCCATAGGTGCATTGCAAGCCCTGATTCCTGTTGTGTGTTCGGATCGTCTCTCTGCACGGCTGCTACTGTTGTTGCCGTTACTTCCAGAGAGAGAGAGAAACAGACAGGCTTCAGGGCTTTTGACCCCGGCCGTTGACCTCCGCTCTTTTCATGCACTCCCCCTGCTAAGAGATACATGTCCCCCCAGCACACTCAGCACCCGCGTATAAGTCACTGCCAATCTTGCAGCCCGGACCCAGTACCATTCGGGCCCCGCCCCACTCTTCAGGGCCTACCAGCTGCTATTTGTTGCTGCTCCTGCCCTGCATTTCTTCTCTTCGAGTCTTCCCCTTCCTCTCTCTTCCTTCCTCCAACTCACTCGGCTTCTTTGACAAAAGACAAAACTCTCGACGGACAGTCCTGATCATCACATCAGTCAATTCATATCTTCCTCACAGTTTTTGTCAACCGTCGTGTGCTGTTCGCCCAACATCCCTAACCGGACGACCTCATCAATTCAGACCTCTGCCGAAGCCGAATTGCCGATAAACAAATCCCTCGCGCTTTCACCCAAACAAAACATCACAACTCCTTTTTTCTCCCAAAAAGGTACGGTAACATTCTCTTGCGATCCTATCTCTCATGGTGCCAATGGTCTTGAAGCCTCGACTCTTTGGAAAAAGGCAAATTGAAATCGATGCCCGTGTCCACCGCCTCCCAAGCTCTGGCCCAGCAGCGAACCAAGCTACAGCTCCGAAGCCGAGAGCTCCGCCGCAAGTCCGCGATGACGGATGCCAAGGCATCGCTTTTCGAGGCGCATAGACCGCCATCATCCACGGCGACCGTCGCCAATCGACAATGCTACTTCGCTTCGCTTTAAGGGTTTTCATCGTGGTCCAGGGTGTCAATCTCAATTGCAATGACTCGATATTGCTCATTTTCTCAATTCCATCTGGCATCTGCTTCAACCATGGGTTGCGCCATTATTGTTGGAACTCCTGGCTAACAATCAACTTATAGGAATAATCTAAACCCGCCAAAATGCCTGCCATCAACAACGTTCTGGTCGCTCGCGAGGCCATGTCCCACATCGCCAAGCGCAAGAACTGGGCCCAGAAGGAGGCCGGTGTCATCGTTGTGTTCGCCATCGTCTTCATCGTCGCTGTCGGTGTCATCAGTCTGTTCATCTCCCGGAAGTGCGCTTCTGCCCGTGCCAGGAAACAGCAGCTGGCCTCCTCTTAAATTGAGAGAGACCGTGCGCAGAGATGCTAGGTGACGAGGGCCAATGATGGTTGATGGTTATGTATGATTTAATGGGAAGGTCAACGATAAACTTACTACGTATGGCTATAATGTGACGACAGGGGGGCAGGGACGAAAGACAGGGGACGGGAAGGTGTTGAGGGAGGAGGTGATGATACTCCGATGCCACGAGTTGTCAGGCATCATCGCACATAGTTCAGATAAGGGCTTTGTGCTTCATCTACTACACGCCAAACACTCAATAAAGGCGACTACTTCTTAATCAAGGTTCATTGCCATCTGACATTGGCATTCTATATCAGCCGCTAGCATTGCTATTGTGTATATGGTCCTTCCCTACGCTCGCCAGACAATCGCAAGGCGAAACGAGTTTATAGTTGCGGCCCCAGGCCCGAGTTCTCTGCCAGCTTAATGCTTATGAAAAAAGCTTTGCCTTTCAATGAGGACAAGATGCCATCTCCGCGGGATCGACACCCCCATGAAGCTTATCTCTTGCTCAAGCATAAAACTCCATCTTCTCCAGGTGGATCAAACCGTTCGCAGGCTGCATTCATATAGTCAGCACCGACATGTTTCGACACAAGTATATATGGAGCTCCCTCCTGGGAACGTGTATATTGCGCGACAGGGATGAACGCTCCACGACGAACACATAGGAGATAACGGGGGAGACGGTCAAACTTACCGGCACGAACTGCCTCAACTTCACACCCGCCTCCTTGAACACCGCGGCGGTCTCCTCGTCCATACTGTACCGATATGCATACACGACCTCACTGATGCCGACCTGCGCGATCTTGATACTGCACGTCAGACACGGGCACGTATCACAATACAGCACGGCGCCCTCGCGCAGCCTGTCCCGCCCGGCCTCCAGCAGTGCGTTCTCCTCGGCGTGGATGCACAGGCACGTCGCGAGGGCCTGGCCCCTGCCGAGGCCCTGGTTGCACCGGGGACAGCCGCCGTCGCTGCAGTTCCGGATGCCGCGCGGGGTGCCGTTGTAGCCCGTGCTGATGACGCGGCGGTTGTGGCTGACGACGACGCAGCCGACGCGGCGCTTCATGCAGTTGGACCTCTGGGCGGCCAGGGAGGCGAGCGACATGAAGTAGTTGTCCCAGCTGGGCCGCAGGCGCTCCGTCGAGAGGAGGTCCAGCTTGCCCAGGTTGACGTACAGGTGGGCCAGGGAGGTGGACGTGTTGAGGAGCCGGACGGGCGCGGTCGAGATGTGCGTCGCCTGGCCTGTCGTCGGGTGGTAGAGCTGGGCGTCGGAGAGGGTGACGAAGTCCTCGAGGGTCGTGGCTGGGGGGTATGGGTGGTCATCTTGGCTGTCTGGTGCTGGTGTTGGTGTGTCTTCGGCGGCGGCGGCGGTGGTCCCGTTGGTGATTCCGTTGGTGATTTGGGGTTGTTGTTGGGGGTGATGTTTTCTCTGCTGGTAGCGCTTCCACCGCACCAGGAGAGGTGCGTCCACGCTGATGAGGAGGAAGAAGGGTCGTCGGTTGTAGTCTTCTAGGTCCGTCCTGCTTATGGTGTTCGTCATGACCCACCGTTCCCGCCAGCGCTGTGTCACGTAATCCAGGAGCTCGTCTGACGAGGAGAAAACCAGTGATGAGCGGGCTGGCCGTTTGTGGTGGGTGTTTGGACTTGTCGTTTCCACTTCGGAACTGCTTGTTTGCTCATGAGACGCTGATGTATGACCGGCCTCGACCGACACATGTCTGAAGCCATGGTGGTCTATTAGGTACTGAGCAACAGTGCTCTTCCCTGAGCATATACCTGAAGTCTTGTTAGTCTGTGTCTCTGGCTGTGTCAAACTTGGTGAGGAGGACTTACTGCCGCAGATGCCGATAAGCATTGCTATTAATGTGAAGTATGAAGTATTGAGTTATAATATTTGCGTCACAGTTTCGTTTCTTGATGTTGTATCATCCAGTTGTCTCTTCATTACCAAAACTGCCTCACTTGTCTTGTAACATCATCCATCACTGCCAAAACGCGTCTAAAGCTCTCTAGACGCGTCAGGTGTAGTCAAGTACCTAAGTACCAAGTAGTCAGTTCAGATGTCACTGACCGAAGATGTAGTGGGGGCGGCTGCTGCCCGACCGAGCTTTTGCCGGCGGGCACCTTCCCTGCTGTGGCAGCCAAGTCAGCCCTGGAGCTTTGGCACTAAAGTGGCTGCAGCTGACCCCACTGACGCTGCTGAGAGCCTGAGAAGGGAGCTCCCGTCGGACCATCATCCACCAACTGCACTGCGCAAGCACGCGTGACTGATTAACTACACCACGACGACCACTCTTGAGATCCTTTACACATGATCAGCCTAACGATGACTCTCCGTGTGACAGGTTGATTGCTAATTGTGCATATAATCCGCCCTTGTTACTTGCTCCCCTGCAAATACATTCCTCGCTGTTCATCTGCTTCCTTCATTCTGCCGTGGACCATCGTATTGCATCATCGCGACCAGTTGAACCCCTCCATTGTGGGCCAACCTGTCGATCCCACCAAAGCTCCGCAGGCTGTCAACACTGCGACACCAACACTACCACCGCAACCACCACAAATATATCACATCTCCGGAACTTAGCCACACCTCCACTATTCCCAAGGCCTGTAGGTCGCTCTCGTCTTTTCCAAGGCAATTATACATTCCTAACTCCGCGCGCCAGCAGAAGTCGGCAAAGTTCTTCGACAACGAAAGACCCCCTCTCGCGGCGCCCGATCCAGTGGGCGCAAACCATGCCGTCGCCCAACATGTCGGAAATCAAATATGCCGCCTTTACTTCCCAGATAGAGCTTCCGTTCTACTCTGCCCTCTTCTCTTCTAAACTCGACCATGCGAAACTTGACGACTCCGCGCGGTTCGTCCTGGGTGTATACGAGGCCAACCCGGCCGCAGCCCCGGACGAGGGTACACGCATGCAAATTCTCGGGAATGCGCTTACAAACAACACGTACGTCGCATGAAACTTACGGTTTGCTTTTCTTGTTGGTCATGGCCTTGGATACTAACAGGAGGGTCTCAGTGTTGGGCTGAACCAGTGCCGAGCCGAGGGCATGATCAAAAATGTCAACACGATTGAAGACTTCAAACAAACAGACAAAACCGCTATGGTGCAGATGGCAGGCCGACAGATTTGGGATGCGATCAAGGACGGAACTATCTACTCCGTTCCATCCCTTCTCTCCGCCCTTACCATCCTTTCCTACGCCGACCTAAAGAAGTACAAATTTACATACTGGTTCGCCTTCCCCGCCCTACATTCCGACCCTCTGTGGAAAAGGGTCGCGCCTATCGGCAAGATGACCGCACAAGAGAGCACAGCGCTGGTCGAAAGAGTGGGGACTTGGCGATACGGAGTCGACAGCAGGCAATACGGATTCTTCCTAGTCAAAAAAGTCAGAGGAAACGAAGACAACCGATCTAAGCACTCGTTTGATTCCTCGGCCGATGAACTGGGATTCCGGTGGGATGTAGGATCCCTGCGCGATTTCGAGAATGGGTTCTTCAAGGATACTGCGGACGAGGACAGATTCGTTGCTTTCGTGGACCCTTCAACCTACCCAGAATATCCATCTTGGCCATTGCGCAACCTTCTGGTCTTGGTACGACAGCGGTACCACCTGAACAAGATCAACATACTTTGCTACAGGGAAACCCAGGCCAAAAGACATGAGGCTAGAAGTATCATCCTGCCGCTTGCTATGGACAGCGTGCCAGAGATGGAAACAACACAAATGCCCAAGGTCACTGGCTGGGAGCGGAACGGGAATGGGAAACTGCAGGCGAGACAGGCAAACCTCGGCGAATACATGGACCCGACAAAGCTTGCCGATCAGGCTGTGGATCTCAACCTAAAGCTCATGAAATGGAGGATATCGCCCAGCCTGGATTTGGACATTATCAGGAACACGTCATGTCTTCTGCTGGGCGCAGGAACGCTGGGAAGCTACGTGTCGCGGAACTTGATGGGCTGGGGCGTACGCAAAATAACCTTCGTCGACTACGGCGCAGTGTCCTTTTCAAATCCTGTCCGACAACCGCTCTTTGAGTTTAAAGACTGTCTCGACGGAGGAGTCTCGAAGGCGACAAAGGCAGCAGAGGCTTTGAAAGCCATCAACCCCGGAGTGAAAAGTGAGGGCCATGTGCTCTCCGTTCCTATGCTTGGACACCCGATCATGAACGAGGAAAAGACCAAGGGTGATTTTGACAAGCTGCAAGAGCTGGTCGAGTCACATGATGTCATCTTCTTGCTGATGGACAGCCGAGAGTCACGGTGGCTGCCAACAGTCATGGGCAAAGCAGCTGGGAAGATTGTCATGAATGCTGCGTTGGGTTTCGATACATACGTCGTGATGCGTCAAGGTGCCACGCCAAAGGATGGTTCCGAGAAGACTTTGGGATGCTACTTCTGCAACGATGTTGTAGTAGCAACAGATGTATGCACCAGCCCTTCCACTAACGCCTACAACCCTGAAGCCTATCTCTACACAGACTTACTAATATTTTGATGCAGTCCCAAAAAGATCTCACTCTCGACCAACAATGCACCGTCACCCGACCTGGCGTAGCGGCTATTGCATCTGCGCTTCTTGTCGAGTTGCTTGCCAGTGTTTTGCAGCATCCGGAGAAGCACCACGCGCCAGCACCGAAACCGTCCGCCGACTCTTCCTCATACGAACGGGATCCACCAGATCATGCGCTTGGTCTCGTGCCTCATCAGATCCGCGGCTTCCTGTCAACCTTCCAGAACATGCTTATCCGCGGCGAATCATACCCAAATTGCAGTGCCTGCAGTAGACCCATCCTAGACGCATACCAGAAGGATGGCTGGGACTTTGTGAAGAAGGCCTTGGAGGAGAAGGACTACGTGGCTGAGCTGTCGGGCCTGGCGGAGGTGCAGAGACGGGCCGAGGCCATGGCGGAAGATGTCGAGTTCAGCGAGGATGAAGGTGCGGATGGCGATGACGGTGAGGCGGTAATGATCTAGATGCCGCGCATGTCGCTGGTGATTTTCTCGTTTCTTGCAACCAGGGGGGGGGGGCTCCGGGTATGTATGGCGAATGTGTATGGCATATGGTACGGTGTTAAGAGGAAGGTTTCATGGGAAGAGGCGTTACATTGAGCTTGATAGAGGGTATCTCTGATAGGTGGACTGCTCCTCGTTAGGCTAGCAGGTTCGAAGTTTATGCAGTTATTGAATGGGGAGATCTCCACGATATGAGGCAAGTAGACGGGGAAGAGCATGTTCTACTCGCTCTGGTGTCTCTTTTTCCAGACAACCAAGTACAAACAGCCTCACCCAGGAGTTGCCCATCATCCGCCAAGAGATCGGCGGTCACGGACCGAGACCACCTGCAGCTGTCCGGTTCTAGTGGATGCGACACGGTATTACAGAACGTTCTACTTGGTGACTACGCAGTACTTCGTAAACTGAGAGGAGTATTGTAAGCAGCTGATCGGAGTTGAGTTGGTCATGCGTGAGATCACCGTATTATATATCAATTAAGTACTGTGTAGGGGTTTGATCAGTGAAGGGTTGGGGTTGGGGTTGTGCCTCTCGCCGGTCGACACATTGGCTTGGAAAGCTACTTTGATCTCCAACGCTTCTTCAAACCTTCCAAGGTTCCCAACCTCGCCCACGAATTTGGAAGTTCTTGGTCACCCTACCTGTCCTAGAAAGACATATTTATTTTTCCTTATAGTGTGATATACAATTGTTTGCAGTGCTTGAGAGAAGAACGTGCCGTTCCCAGCTCCTGGGTGACACCGCTGTCTCACTCATCCGCCGCACGTGGGATTAGCTCCTTTGTCAGACTTCTTCATCAGCACTCACCGTTGGAGGAACATATAACAGTGGACTCTATTCTCAACATATCTCATATATAATCTCTTTGTTCTCAAATCTGGAGCATCGAAAACGGATCAAACGTTACATTACATTTCACCAAAGAACCCCAGGAGCGAGCATGTCGGGGAGGTTACGATGGCGAAGCTCACGGCCCGAGTCCGTAAACGACTACACCGGCGTCCTCATCCCGCTGGACCAGGCGCACCTCCACAGTCACTCCGCCCGCTGCGGCAGGATGGAATATGAAGAAGTCCCGGACGACGATGGTGAGGAGGAGGAGGATTTTACCAAAGACCGGGCCGGTGAGGAGCATGAGGAGACGGGCATGCTGGAGATGAACGCGGCTGAGTATAGCGTCGAGGGCCTCAGGAGGGAGGTGAGGAAAGGGGGGAATGCTTTGAGGTCGGATTATGAAAGTCGGTTCTGGACATCTCCTTTTTTCGTTTTTTCTTGCCCGCTGTAGCTGGATGAAGAGGCGGTTATGAACGGGCGTCACTTGGGATGCGCATGCTAACTTTTAGGCCTCTAGAGAAATCGATGATTATCAATAAGGCGGTTCAGGATATAGGTATGGGCAGGTACAACTGGCAACTTTTTGTTTTGTGTGGATTTGGATGGTTTGCAGATAAGTATGTTGGTTCCCCTACGCTGAAGACGTCAAGAACATGCTTTTGGCTAACATAGTCTTTCCCAGTCTTTGGATGCAGGTAAGTGTGAGACACATCTGTCTCAACCCAAACCCGCAATAATGGCGGCCCTCATTCCCGCCAGGTTTTCACTAACACCTTCCATAGGGGGTCTCACTTATTCTGCCGTCCCTCTCAGCCGAGTTCGGCATCCCAGAGAAGACAGTCCGCTATACCACGAGCGCCGTGTACCTAGGTCTCTGCTTCGGCAGCTTTACATGGGGTGTCGGCGCCGACATACTCGGCCGCCGCGTAGCCTTCAACATGACCCTACTAATCACCAGCATTTTTGGCACCCTGGCCGCCTTCGCGCCCAGCTGGCCCACTGTGTGCCTCCTCTTCGCCCTGCTGGGCTTCGGGGTCGGCGGCAACCTGCCCGTCGACGGCGCCTTGTTCCTCGAGTTCCTGCCCGGTGCGTCTTCGTCTCTGCTGACGCTGTTGTCTGTCTGGTGGCCGGTGGGACAATTGTGTTCGAGCCTGATTGCGTGGTTCTTTATCGGAAGATGGCCTGCGGACCAGGGGTGGCGGCGCTTTATCCTGGCGATTGGTGTCATGACGTTCGCCATGTTTATCATCCGCTTCTTCCTATTTCATCTCTTCGAGAGCCCCAAGTTCCTCCTCTCGAGGGGCAGGCAGTCAGAGGCTGTGGCGGTGGTCCACGGCCTAGCCCACCGGAACGGTGCCAAGACCTGGTTGACCGAGGAGATCCTGGATGCGGTGGTGGACGATGTCGTTGTTGGGGACAGCGGCGAGACTCAATTTCATAACCGCGGCACCCCCGCTGCTTCCAGTCGATTATCGACCAAGAACGTGTTGAAGGCCAAGCTTCAGGAGTTCTCGGGCGCACGCATCCGGCCCCTGTTCAGCAGCCGGAAACTCGGCCTGGCGACGTCGCTCATCTGGTTCTGCTGGGCAACGATAGGGATGGGCTATCCGCTGTTCAACGCCTTCCTGCCGCAGTACCTGTCCCACGGTACCGGCGGTGGTGGTGGTGGTGATGATGGTGGGGACTCGACGGCGACGTCGACGCGGGAGGCGGACGCGACTGACCCTACGAGTATCTCGGCGGAGACGTACCGCAACTATGCCATCCTGAGCATCGTGGGCGTGCCGGGGAGTATCCTGGCGTACTTCACCGTCGACAGCAGGTCTGCCTTTCTGGGGAGGAAGGGAACGCTGGCCATCTCGACGTTCGTGTCGGCGAGCTTCTTGTTCCTGTTCGTCAACTACGGCAAGTCGGCAGGTGCGCAGTTGGCGTTCTCGTGTGTGGAGGCGTTTTCGCAGAATATTATGTATGGTGTGCTATATGCGTTCACGCCTGAGATATTGTAAGTCTTTCTCCTTCTCCCTCTTCTTTGTGTTCTCCAACTCTACCCCTGTGGGAGGATGAACAGAGCTGACTCCTAGTTTGCTGTCCCACAGCCCTGCCCCCGTACGTGGAGCAGGAACGGGCGTTGCCAGCTTCCTGAACAGGGTCGCGGGACTCATTGCGCCTATCCTGGCCGCCAACATTCCCGGCGATGGGGCGACGACCCCGATTTACTTGTCTGGAGTTTTGATCTTTGCGGCATTCGTGGGCATGGTGTTGATACCTATCGAGACTAGAGGCCGACAGAGACTTTGAGTTGTACATATATCGTGGGAGACGGCTACTCGAGTGTGATTTTTGTAGATACACATCTGGATTTGAGCGGGCTGCATCATATCACTGGCGCATAGGGGCCCTGTGAGGGAAGGACCTGTTTGGATGACCATCTGGGTCAATCTATTCGAGTCAAATCACCGAATTATAAGAACGATCAAACTGGTATAATCAAGCATCACCGTCCACCCCTTGCGACGGCCTCGCCCTCATCCTCATTCCATTCCCCTGCGCCCCAGCCGGCGCATCCTGCCTCCTCCGCTTGAACCGCTGCAAGGCATCTCGAGTCATCGGGTCACTCCGCACCGTGTTATCCACCAGCCACCGCTGCATCTTATCCCTCAGGCCCGCCAGCACCTGCGGGTCGCCCGCGAACGGCGCGAGCTCCATCTTGACCATCCTGTTGGCGTCCTCGTCGACGCCCTGCGCCATCTTCTCGAGCTCGTCCAGGCTCCTGGCCGCGCGCGCCGCCTCGTCGCCGCCCCTGCGCAGCTGCAGCCTGCCGCCGCGCGTCTCGGCCGTGAGGTACGGGACGACCTGGTTCAGCGCGACGGTGAGGGTGATGCTCAGCTTGCGGGCGAGGAGGATGGCCTGGAAGGGCAGGTAGGGCGGGTGTGCCGTCCCGGGGGCCCAGAACGAGTAGATCGGGTTGAGGAACTTCGTGAAGACGGGGTTGACCAGGTCCGTGAGGAACCAGGGGTGGTCGGGCCGCGTGATGGCGTGGACCTCGAGCAGGAAGAGCGAGGCGAAGGCGACCCACCGCCAGTATATCCCCTGCTGGAAGTACCCCAGCTTGGGGAAGACGTAGATGGCCAGCGCGCCGGCGCCGTAGTAACCCAGGAGGTTCCTGGCGCCCTTCATGACGTAGTCCCGCACCACGGTGCAGTCCCTCCACCGCAGCACGTCGGGCCCGAACCGGTCGTACGCGAACCTCTTGACGTCGTCGCTCAGGGCCTCGTGGGCCGTCTGCACGCGGATGTAGACCTCGGCGTCGAAGGGGCTCCCCGCCCCGGACCCGGAGCTGCCCGCCTTGTCCGGGTGCATGACGGCCGAGAGCTGGCGGTAGCGCCTCTTGATGTCGCGGACGGGGGCGTCGTGGCCCACGCCCAGGACCGAGTAGAAGTCGCCGCCGGAGCGCTGGAGCTCCCAGTCGGCCTCGTAGATGGTGAAGACGAGGTACGCGCACACGACGAGGATGTAGATGCGCCGGTAGTGCTCGGCGAAGCGCGGCTGGCCGGGCTGGGGGCGGGGGGAGCCGGCGCGGATGGTCAGGCCGTAGTAGGTGCTCTGGATGAAGCGGGTGGCCATCTGTTTTTGGGGGGGTGAAAGGAGGGTTGGTTAGCTGGGTGTTGCTGCTACGGTTGGCAGGGGCAAGTATGTATCAACTTACATCTGGGAGGAATGTCCACCCCATTAAGGAGAGGAGGCCTGACATTTTGTCCTATGGAGAGCTTATCTCGTGCATCGAAGCGACAAAGATGCTGATTGTTTTTTGGGGGGGGGGAGAAGAAGTAAAGAAGGTAAGGACAGGTGGACGCGCAAAGGTCCAAATATTAGGAAGTTGTCTGTGAAGGGAGACAAACGAAAGGTGTCTCAAGCTCAGAAATGACCCGTGATGTCGGAAGGGAGATTCCAGGGTTTCGCAGTTCCAGGGTTGTCAAGATGCTGCTCCACAACAGGCTAACTTAGTATATAGTCTTCAATAGTTTGCAAGTTTATCATCCAATCACAACTAAACAGCGCCAGTGGTTTAGCGGTAAAATCCATCGTTGCCAAAACACATGATCAAAAATGTGTTAAGTAAATTCGATGGGCCCCCGGTTCGACTCCGGGCTGGCGCATTGTTTTGTTCTTTTTGATAACTTTCTTTTGCTAGCCTTGCTGATTTATCTCAGCTCAGGCCGTCCTATTAACTTCATCCTCAGAGATATCTATTGTAATTCATACCCTGGTCATAGTTGAAATTACAATATTGCTACTGTTCTCTTCGTCAGTTAGGAATATACGGACCCGGTTCGGCCAAATGTTTTGACTCTTATGTGGGACATGGTGTTTCCTTCTTCACAATATCAGGATTAGACTCGCCCATGTTCACTGCAGGATTGAAGGCCTTCCAGTTTCCCGGCGCTTTCATGCTATATGTGAGGGAAAGTTCCCGTACATATAGGAAGTGGTCATACTGTGTTTTAAATTTCGAGTGATGTGCATTCTCATGAAACATCGTGCACATACGTCGCATCTTGAGTATTCAGCAGGCTATACATCGGGATAGAGCGCGAAACCGACACTTCAGTGCTATTCTTATTAGTACTCGTCAATATCTTGCTCCAATACGTATCATTATTGAAGTTTACCGTCATGGGGTCGGTTGGAACGCCCGGGAGGCCGCGCTTGACGAGCATATCAACCTCGCCAGCGTCTTCGACAAATTATACGTATCGAGCATACTGTCATGCATATAGCGGACTCTTACACGCCAGTCACTGCGGTTGGCATTGTAGTAGGCCTCCCGCCGAAGGCCTATAACGAAGCCATTTCTATCAGGTTTCGCAAACTCCACTCTTGGGATATCTCTCTCCTGGATTGTATGGAACGATTCAGGCGGCATGTTTGTGAGGCGCTTAAGTACTACATCGACTTTGCTACTGGTACACTGCTTTTGTCTTTTTAAGACGTTAATTTTCAAAGCCTGAGGTTTGATCCCTTTGAACAAGCTCTGTTAGGCCCAGGTTTTACTCACTCAGGGGTAATCCCTGAGCCTAAGCTCTGCTGAAGCCTACGGCGTGGTAGTAATTGTCATAAGCCCAGGTCGTCCCATCAAACCTAAATTCAGAGATGTTTATTGTACTCTGTCATATGTTCTATTTGACCACAGAGTGTCATCTCCCACCTAGCCCTAGGTAGGCATGTATCGATTGGTTAACCCTTGCCGTCTCCAATACTCACGTATTGCCTTATCTAGACAAGCATTTGCTCCCCAGCCGGGAGAAAAGAAGATCGTCTTCTTTTCATAAACTTCTCGAGTGCTCGAAAAGATAACATGTAGCCGATAGAGTTAAACGACTTGTGTGTAACGTCTGGCAGCACTGGGTCACCAGCTGGCTCCTTTTGTCTTCCATATTTGTTCATGACTGGAGACTAAGGTCACACATACCTCATATTCCCCAAGCAACATAGCACTAGATGCTAGGAAAGGTCTCAGGACTACATTCCATATCACCCGGTTGACAAGCGTTATTACTCTAGATCTCACAAACTAAATATTGTCATGTGATCCGGATATGGGACCCTGGACGTTTCCCCGTGTTTTACAATTTCAACAAAAAGATGAATATTAATGCTTACTCAACTAGAGAATTATTTGTGGTAAGCGTTGACCTCGTGGATACCTACTTACCTGTTTCCCATGTACCATTGCGCCGAATAAATCCAAGCCTGTGTCCCCTAGGCCCCGAGGCAAAGATTAGCACTCGTCTTTCCACTCACGCTATGTTCTTAAGCCGATCGATCGCCTGTCTGTTAGCGACTTCATATGTTCGACACAAATTCCTAACCTGGCCAGTACTCTAGCATCATAGGCCACGAGCTAAGGCGTGTCAGTGAAGCTTTACTGTGGCGGGCATGAAGACGGTGCACTGGCAGGCTTCCGGCCCATGCTCAGATCCGACGATGCAGAGTATCTGGACTCTTTCCACTGTGGTTTGAAACCCTCAAAACTGGAGGTGGAAGTCACAGACCGCCGAACCGCCGAGGCCGACCTGGCCCTGCTCAGGACCTCGTTAAGCTGTGTCCAGCACACGCTCGGATCGGTTGTGCCGTGCCTGTCCAGGCGGCCCTGGCAAGTACGGCACAGATCATCAATATGGACTATACCTTGTGCCTCTTCCCAGTGGAATCTGGAGTTGGGGTCGGCATACCCAATCGCGCACTTGCTGTCCTCTTGCACTATGCGTTCCGAGTGCTGGCACCGGGAGTGCTCGAGCCAGGTAGTGCCACACATCGCGAACGCTTCCTGTGTCGATACTTGCCTCCTCTTGGGAAATTTGCTGGTCTGCTGATACTGCTGGGAACTTACTCTTTAAGACGCACCAGGCGTTATGCTTGTACACTTGTACGAGTGAGCTTGGTTGTGAAGATGAAGCTGGTGTTCTTGGTGTTGAGGTTGCTTGACTTCAAGTAACTTGGCGGAGTATTCAGCAGACAGCAAGTAGGAAGAGGACGCTTGAAGGTTGTGTAGAGGTGCTTGTGCAAGTTGGACTTGAGCTTGGGAAAGAAGGGCAGAACAAGAATACAGAGGCTTACAGCAAGGGACTATATGTGTGCAACTCGACGACGTGAGCTTCACAAAGAAATTGTGCCACGGTGCCGCGAACAATGGGCGTCATTGTCCAGACACATACTGATCCGGTAGATAATTGGCTTTGACCGCATAAATATTTACAAAGGATTTGGCATCAAAGGTACGCAATAAAACAATATACTTGTTGAGAAGGGAACCCAACAAAAGGTCTTGTTGCCAGCTACATTGCGGGTCGGGTTGAACCGTGGAGTTGGTTGTCCTCGTTGGATTCCTTGGAGTGTAGTGCAGTTGGCACTCTGGTAAGCTTTCCGGTTCCAAGGTTGGACAGAGAGCCTTCTACAGTTTGTTATCCCATAGGCTGAGCTGCATAGAACGTCGAGTTTGCCATGCTCTAAGGAAGCAGCACTCCGTAGCACTGCAGATATCATGTAGACCTTACGTAGTCCCCTCTCTTTTTACCCCTTTACTGATCAACGGTCCTCATACAGGTTGACCAATACCAGAGTTGTTCACAGTAAAGTATTGCAAAATGCAAAGCCCGGGGAAACTCTAGAGACCAAAACTTCAAGACTCGATAGGTACCCAGCAGACTCGATGAGGCCGGGCCCAAAGACCACGGACCAGAAGCATGCAAACAAAGGCCGAGGAGTCGGTAATCCCTTTGTCGAGGGTAGCAATGAAAGGGTTGACAACAAAGGCTGGGCTCAAAGCCACAATCTAGCTCGCCCTGACAGTCAGTAATTCGAATCGAACCAACCTCGACTTCCTTTCGATGATCTCCTGGAAAGTTTGTTCTGTTGATCGAAAATCATATCGAGTGATCTTGTGTCACGGGAACTTACTGACGCGGAAACAGAACTATCATTGCGACCGTAAGCGTTCATCAAGTCCTCTTGCTTGATGATAGGAGGCAGGATGACATGTAGTAATTAGTAGACAAAGTGGGTATCACCCCAATTCAAGTTATGAAATGAATGTTGATATCTTCATTGTACGTCTCTGCTTGTACTAAACCATAACAAAACACAAACCGGCGATGCAGACAGGCAATGAGCCCCAGAAAGACGCCATGAAAACCCCCCCCCCTCCCCTAATGACCCAAACCATTACGCCCTGGAGCTTCCCCAAAAGCAGACACATCCCACAAAAGCCCAACACACACACACACAAGGCAACCCAACAAAATCACCGACACAGCTGACCTACTCGAACTTGCCGGCCCCAAACAACCCCCCAACGACCTTGCTCCTCCCCTCCACGGCGCGGAACTTCCTCTGCTCCCTCCTCTTCTCCGCCTCCTGGACCGCCGCCCGGCGGTCGTTCTCCCTCGCCAGGTAGCTGATGCCGCTCCTCTTGCCCGCGTTCCTCTTGATCTTGGCCTCCTCGCCGAACCCGCCCGCGCTGCCACCACCACCACCCGCCGCCGCCGCCATCGCCGCCGCCGGCGTCCCGGCCGCTCCGCCAACGCCGCTGCCGGACCCCGCCGAGCCCATGAGCGAGTTCGTGGTGGCCTTGCGCAGCAGGGCGGGGACCCTGAAGCCGCCACCGCTCCCGGCCGAGGAGGACGGCGCCGCGAAGGCCAGTCTGCCGTTACCACCACCACCACCACCACCACCACCGCTGGCATTGGACATGTTGGATGAGCCCTGCCTCTTGAGGCTGATGCGGTCGACCACGGGCCCGGCGTGTCGCGTGCGGCGCGGGTTGGCGTTCTCCTTGTTGGAGGAGGAGGCCTCGCCGCCCTCGTCCCCGTCGCTGTCGGAGCCCGGGTCCGTGGCGGAGATGACCGTGTTCCCGCTGGGCTCGTCGAGGAGGTTCGACAGGGTCTCGCGGATCTCGCCGATGTTGGAGGGCTTCCTGCCGTCCCTTGTGCGGCGGTTGGACGCCGGGGCTCTCTTGGCCGGGGCGCTCATCATGTTAGCAGCAGCTGCTGCTGCAGCAGTTGGCTGGCTGTCCGGCACGGTCGCCTGCTCCTGACCGCCCTGCGCCTCGTTGGACGACTGCTGGCTGTCCTTGGAGGCCTGGGCTGCCGGCGGCGGCGGCTCGAAGAGGAAGTCCATCTCGTCGTCGCTGCCGACGTCCTCGATGGTGCGCAGGAACGCCTGGTTCCGCGGGTTCTCTGCCACCTTGGACACGCGCTCGTCCGTGAAGAGGGCCTTCTGCATCTTGGCGAACTGCCGCCTCTTCATTCGGCGGCGGGCCTCGCCGCCGTCATCCGAGTCCGAGAGATCGTAGTCTGCGCCGCGCTTGCGGCGGAGCATGCCCGTCGTGATGTCTTTGAAAAGCTTGTCGACTTGTTTCTCGTCGTCGGCTCGTTCGCGATCACTGTGAATATGTGTTAGCTTGAGTTCGTTTCGGAGAATGGTATATGTCATGACTTACGCAAAGAAGGCAGCAAGCTTCGTCTCGTCTCCCTTGTTGCCCTGGGTATTATCGTCGATCATCTCATGGACAGAGGCGGCGTCATCGTCACTGTATTCGCCATCCACACCACCAAGCCCAGCGTACTCGTCCTCGGACTCTTCGGCTTGCTCCTCGACCATATCCTTGGCCTTGCTCTTCTTTCTGTCAAACTCCTCCTTGGCCTGTCGCCTCTTCTCCTTGGCGGCTGCATCCTTCAGGACGTTGAAGGCGCTTGGCTTCGCACCGAACACAGCTTCATCATCCTCATCCTCTGAGTCGGAGGCAACGACAACCTTCCTACGAAGACGGCCCCGCTTGTGCAGAAGAGGAGACTGATGGGCCATGTCTCCGAGCTCATCGGTACCGGGCACAACAGTCTCGACCGTTGCTGGGGGCTTCTCGACGAATCTCTCCTTGAGAGGCGTCCAGTTCTGGAAGCCCCCGTCTTGGGTAGGCATCATCTGGGAAGCCTGGCTAACGTCGTCCCTGAGGAGGCTGTCCAGACCGTGCGTTTGGGACTGCGTGAAGTCCAGCTGGATCTGTGTCTCCTTGTCGCCATTTTGCTGCGTCTCCGCTTGTTGCGTGGCTGAAATAGGCTGGCTGTCAAGGATCATGCCGTCCGCAGAGTTGGTGACATTCTGCGAGAACTGCGAGTCGGGGAAGTTGTCGAAGGTAGGCATTGGCTGCGATGGAGAGTTCTCGAAGGGTCCCGTCTGACTGTCCATAGTTCCAGCAAATATCTGGGTCAGACCAAGACCCGCGGGGCCTCCGGAATCGACAGGCAATCCGGGGATAAAGGACTTGTTGGCAGATCGCAGGACTGAGGTCGGGATGTCTGGGGAGGCATTGTTTGGCCCAGGAGTAAAGTTGACAGCGTGTGGCTTCGGCGCAGGCGTGAAGTTGACATTGTGGATTTTGGCCTTGGGCGTGACTTCGACCTCTGAGTCCTCGTCGTCAGAGATAACAGCACGTGTCTTCTTCGGACGGCGAGCTTGTACGAAGGCTGGTGTTTCTTCATCGTCTTCAGCACCCCACCGGTGTCGCTCTTCCTCTTCCTCTGGGTCGATCCAGGACTTCTCGCTTTCAGATGCCTCACTTGCTGTGTCCTCTTCTGCGTCCTCGTCGACAAGTGCCTGAGCCGCAGACGGTCGGTTGGGAGTCACCTCGGCTTCAGGCTCGGCGGCTTCCTCCTGGTCGTCGTCATTGCCGTCCACTATCATGCCCTCCTCATCCTCCTCTTCTTGTTCAGACCCAGACAGCTCAACTTCAGCATCAGCACCATCCTCATCCTCATCCGCTGGTTCCTCATAGTCGTCATCAGTGCCGCTATCATCCCAAGCCAATGGGTCATCCTTGCCGGCAGCTTTCCGCTCCTTCTTGGCAGCATCCCGCTCACGGTCCATGATCTCCTCAGCCTCCCTTCTCGCGCGCGCGACCATGTCCTCAATTTGCTCTCTGTCGCGTTCGCGCTCCTCTTCCGTCTGGATGTGAATGCCCTTCGCCTTGAGCATCTCCACGCGCCTCTCCTTCTCGAGCCTGGCCTGTTCGCGGGCGCGCTGGTTCAGGAAGGCCTGGAGTTCGCCAGGGTTCATGGCAGCCTTGTCAGTCTTCTTGTATGCCTTGCGCTCTGGGTCGTCGAGGTGCGCAAGTCGTCGGAGGGCGAAAAGAGAGCTCGATTCTTTGGATTTGTTCTTGGGAACGCGCTCGAACATGGCGTCGAGTTTACTGTTGTTTGCATCAAGGACAACCAGGTCGTCACCGTCGTCATCAGAGCCGAGGTCGATTTTATTTGCTTGGATTGGTGGGAGTTTTACTCGAACATGTCGTTTTGGTGCAGGTTTTGTTGGAGTTTGCTTTTGGAGTTCTGGGGTTGTTGCAGTGGTTTGTTCTTTGTCGAGAGGTTTGCGTGCAAAGGCTTTCATGTCCATGAGATCCGGGAAGTCTTCATCGTCGTCCTGCCCCTCTTTATTTCGGGCAGTGGTCGCCCCGGGAACAGCTACACCAGACTGGGACGGCAAGCCGTTCAAGTTCTTCCCCAGGACATCTTCCACCCGTGCAGGGGGCGAGCTAGGAGGGGTTTCTGCATCCTTCATCTCCGCATCCGTACTCTTGGTGGACGTGGGCGTCTGGGCCCGACTGGAGCTTTGCAACTTTTCCTTCGCTGCTGGATTGCCACTAGGATTGAAGTTGAATCTCTCAAATAGTGACGCCTTGGTGATCTTCTTCCTAGTCTTGGCCTCATGAGCAAGCTGCATGGCACGCTGTATACGCTGCGTCTCGCGGTTCATCTCCTCCATGGCCTTCTTGCTGGCCTTCCTGGATGGGCGGGTCTGCGACTTTTGCGTTTGCGTGAGCTTCCGGCCGCCCTCGTCGTCCGTGATATCCGACACGTCGTCCTCATTGTCGTCGCCCAAGTCCTCCATCGCTGCGGCCCGGGCTTCCCTCTTCCGTGCCTCTTCGGCCTCACGTGCCAGTCTCTCTTTCCGCTTCTTCTCTACGAGAGCCTTGAATCGGTCGCTCTTCAGAGCCGGGAGATCAGCGTCGCTCCCTGACTCCTCGGCGTGGCTCGAGGCCTGTGCTGAAGCAGGTGACTTGGTTGGTGTGACGAACAGGCCGGGGGATGCCTCTCTTTGTGGTGTTGCGGCGGTTGACTCGGGGGTCTTGCTCCTTCTCTGCCTCGATTTGAGCTTCCTGGGTCGTACAGGGGTGTCATCGTCTTGGTTATTGTCATCCACACCACCCTCCGCCATCTCAACGTCCTGCGTTTCCCTCAAGGGCTGATCCGAGATGGGTGTCTTCGCTGGCGACGACCCTACGCTAGCCTTGACCTCGCCCTGCATGCGAGACGCGAGCCGACCTCGAGGACGAATCATATCATCATCGTCCTCATCATCGTCTGCATCCGCCATCTCGGAATCCGCAGAGGCTCCCGTCACCTGTTCTGTGGAAGATCCCTTTTGTAACAGCTTCCTCACGCGCTGTATCGCATCTTCCTCCACTTGTGCGGTCCCACCCTGCATCCTGGACGCAAGCCGTCCTCTTGGCCGGACATCTTCATCCTCATCTTCGTCCTCTCCAGAGTCGCGTCCCGGTGCGTCGTCGTTTGTTCGGTGGCTGGTGGAAGGGGATGCGCGCCGTAAGAACTGTGATTTTTTTGCTGCTGGTTTAGGAGATCCGTCATTGTCTGAATCGCTGTCTACAGCTGCTAGTAGCTTCTTGAGCTTGGAGGCCGGTGACAGCTCGAATCTGTCAGGGGATGGGCTCCGGACGGGGGAGGTCGGTTGAGAGGACGCCATGGCGGCGGGCTGGGGGAGGAATAACAGCAGTCAATATGGTTATGGTGTGAGATAAGGAAGTGAGATATCATAGAAAAGGCATATTCTTGTCAATTGGTACCGCAGATAATAGATTATGTCGGGCGGAAGTGTGTAATGGGATGTAAAGTGGGTGTAATGGTAGCTTGGTGGATACGGCTTTGTATTTACGCGACGGGGACGCGGTTCGCGTGTAAGTCCTTTTGCAGGGGTAAGACTCGCGGCCAATTCCGCTCTGTCACGGCTCAACCGCGGGAGAACCTCATCCCCAGCCAAACTGCTAACTTGAAGTTCTCCACCAACTTCCAAGCAAGTATCTGCTGTTAGCTTTTCGACTGTTGGCCAGAGAAATAATTATTGAATTGGTTTGGACCCATGCATATATTTCTCCTCGCTCGCGTCACCGTGACGAATTCAAACCTACTGCCTTTATCGTCCGCCATACGGTTCAAGCAGTGCAAGTCAAGAACTGGTGCCCTTGGTATCGTGGACATGCTTCTATCAGAACCTTGCGCTGCATACTCCCTTGCGCATAATATACTGCTTGGTGTGTGTGTGTGTGTGTGTGTGTGTGTGTGTAAGTGTGTAATATTTATAAGTGAGCCTCCCCAACCGCGAGAGCTCTATGGGTATCGTCCATAAAAAGCAATTTTTGTCCCGCCCACTTTGAACCCGCGGGCGATTGTCCCGCCCAAAACGCCGAAAACAATCCAACAAGGCCGGGCATACTCAAACAAGCTCGTACAAATAGCCGCCGCCCTCGGCTGTTGACCCAAAAAACTGTGATCCTTTGCAACCACGAACGCCATAAATGCGAGGGCCTTTTGCAACGCCGACGCCTCAAATGAAAAAGGTCTCTGGTGGGATATATGCCTCCTCCGTCTTGTCTCCTGATAAGATCGACCTGGCGTAGAGTGTGCTTCAAGAGTGCCCTCAGCCAACAGCCCCGATAGAATCCAGCACGGAATCCAGTGCATCCAGGTCCTTGTCGTCCACACCAGCCCAGAAATACTCGTTGTCGATATCCATTGCATCGTCGTGTGGTACGCCATTAGGGATTTGCTTCGGTTTAGTTGCTTCGACCCCAGCCATGGATATGTCGCCCTCGTCATCCACCGAGTTGTGGGCTTCTCGTCCATCCAGGTAAGCATGGTCGTTCAAATTCTCGAGCTCGCCATCCCGGTAGCCGTTGAGCAGGGACCTGACCACGACGGGGAACTGAGACATGCCGCAGTCTGCGAGGTCGAGCGCAAGATGGAGATCCGCCATTCCCAGAGGTCCTCTCTCACCTGCAGCCTTCGACTCGATCGGGAGCAGACCGGACTTATCCCGCGTCACCTCACCGCGTAAAGCTGCGTCCTCCTCCTGGGACAGTTGTCGCTTGTATTTGTACGTCTGCACCCAGCCGGACCCTGTCCCAAAACCGGCGCTACCGGAATCGCCTGGCCCATTGCTCCGAGTTCTGCTAAAGACCGAGGACAAGACTTCTTTGATGAACGACTCGGTGGCTTGGGATACCAATTGCGCCGTATCGGGTGCAGCGGATTCCAAGCCGGCTTCGTAGCAGTATGGTAGCATTCGTGACTCGGTATAGCTCATGTCGGGGAACTCTCCAGATTCCAAGCCCAATGAGTTCAAGTATCGTTTCCTGACGTCCTGCTCCCGGTCTGATGTGGTGGTCAGTAGCTGTACTCATGCTGATCGACTCAAATAACCTACTCATGTTGAGGCCACTGCTCGGTACGCTTTCTTCGACCAGCCTTGGTCGTTTCGCCTTGTGTTTCGGTTCCATGAAGAGGTCGGCAAGGGAATCGTATGGATCGAACTGCGAAGTTGTATGTCAGCCATCTCTGCATAGCTTCGTAATGCGGCTTCTCGCCAGCCAGACTAGTCGAACGCACATCATTTTGCTGGAGGTCCTTGATGCGCCGCCGGTCTCGGCTGGGCAATTGCATGACCTCTCCTTTCAACCGTCGCTCTGCCGCATCGCCAGACACGGGCTTGTTCCCTGCGCCTGTTGATGGCTTGTCGTTTGCGCTGACCCATGGTGCCGGGCTTTGATCTGGCATCTCCCGGGTGACATTGGCGTACAGGGCAGCCAGTAGCTGATTATGTAAATGTTCCTTCTCGCCATTTTGAGAAGTGATTATGGGATCGATGCGCTCCGAGAACTCGGTCTGGTTGAGACGGCCTGTGCGATTCAGTTAGCATTGGAAGGGTGGGAATGCGCCTTGGCTCAACTACGGGAGGTGCTGACCGATGAAGAACTGTGTTGTGGCAACTTTGTATGTAGTCCATTGCTCGTTGCCGATTGCTGATTTTAGGGCGGCATATATGGGCTCGAGATCGATTCTCGCTGGGATAATTTGGCTTGTCTTGACGGGTTTGGAGATGGTAGAGGGTGTTGATACGGTTATTGTCTTATTGGATAGGGTGGGCGTAGTGAGGCTGTTGGCCGGGCGCGACAGCTCGGCGGGGTTGATGTCAGGCATTTTGGCTGCGATTGACGATATGTGTCGTCGCCTGTGACGTCGCGTCCACAAAACCTGCGTACGGCGACGCGACAAGGTCAATCATGAGGGCATGGGACGAGAGCCTGTAACTATGCGATCCTCATTTCGGTGTCAAATCGATAATTTTGGGTTGTTGTGGTGGTGAAATTGATGCGGATTGGGGGGCGCCCGTGATGAAGTGAGGTCGGATTTGGGTTGCGGTTCCGAAGTCTTGCGAGATTCATGATGCGCGCCAGGAGCTCAGTTCATACTGTCCGCTGTCCGCTGGCCGTTAGCGCCGGAGGAGGGTTGGAAGGGCTGGCCCGTCACCAAAAGCCCCCCTGCACTTCCTGTTGCAGCCTACAGATTACCTACCACAGTGTTACCTACGGGTAGGCGGGTAGGTATCAAAGGGCGGAGGCTAGGCGGCGCAATCAGTAGGCCTGCATACTAAATATCATACAGGTCAATAAACTCAATATCTGGACTGATTATTGGGAATTTGAGTCCTATTAATTACGAGAAAATGTGCATCAAGGATTCAATACAAGTAAATATTCAAGACATGAATGCTCCTTGACAGATCAGTAGCACTCCAGTAAGCCCCAGTATCCAATGCCCAGCGTACAATATAGCCTTGCGGTGTAAGTTCCATTACCAGACCCCCTAATACATAGTACTGTACTTAGGTCACTAGCCTGCCGGGAACAGTCGCGTATGAAGCGCGTCAACATCCCACCTCGATACTGCCATCATACTGCATTCGAGGCCCAATGCGGATGAATACTGCCCCTTGAGCTTCAAATCTTTCCGAGCCCATTTGGAGCGCAGGTTGCTTCTGCATACGCCGTAAACAGACCCGCGAAAATGCGACCATGTCTCGCAATCCCCAGAAACACATCGAAGCCGGCATCAAGCAGCTGGTAGGGCACATCATCCCGAAGGCAAATCGACAGGAGGACAGGGAATTCATTCAAGAGACGGTCGATGAGCATATAGAGCTGGCACACGAGATTCTGAACGAGTAAGATGCAACAGTGGCTGTGCCCTTCGTCCTCGAATTCCGTTAACAATTCCTCCTGCGTAGTAATCGTTCCTCTGCTATCACCGCCGATGCGAACCAAGCCGCCGACCTGATCAAGAAGAAGCTTGTCCAGACCAACCCCAGCGCAGCACTGCGCTTCACACACCTCTACACTCGTCTGTTGACACTCCCGGTCCTACAACAAAAATGGGCTATTCTATATCTCCTATATCAGCTTTCCGACTCCCCAGACCCCGATGAACCTTTGCCCCTTGACGCTATCAAACAAGTCGCTGAGAACCGGAAAGTCGAGGCATTACGTCGCAGTGACATCCCATCATCTTCGAAACCATCAAGACCTGCTACAAGATCAGACGAGGGGCAGTTCAGGGAAGCTTTTCAACCAGAGGGTCTCAGGAAGGTCCCCTCGGAAGAAGCGAAGAGAGGGCCCGAGGAGGCCAATGCGCAGCATGCGCACAATGAGGATGAGCCAAGTCACACTAGGGATGTGACTTTAAAGTCCAAACTTCTTGCCGACTACCATGTCGAACTGGACCCGTCCGAGACCTCGTTATTAAGGGATCTGCCATTTACACTCCAAGGCCTCTCTTCTACGACCCTGCCCTTCTCCAAGGAGACAACGCTGAAGCTACCAGCGACGCTACCACCACCTCTCATATCCTTGCTCCACAGCTTAGCCGAACCATCACTACTCTATAAAGGCCTTATATCATGGGTTAAAACCCCGGCGGGCGGGCTTTTGGGGCAGAGCTTGCGGGCCGCGATCAACGGAGAGCTCAGGGCCTACTTGAATTTGGTCGCGACTCTGGAAGCTCAGATACGGCGGGCACTCTCTTCGCTGGATGAATCTGCTCCCAGGGGTGGGATAGGCACCGCTGGGGTGACATTGAAACGCTGTGTGGTATGGACTAGAGAGGCCACCATGGGACTGCGGCTTCTGAGCTTGATTGCTGAGGAGTCAAAAAGCAAGAAGGGCGGCCAACTAATAACTCTTATACATGGCTTCGCGACGTCACATGGAGATCCCATTGTTGCTGCATTCGCAGAGCGCCTACTAGGGTCAGTGACACGGCCGTTTTACGATATACTTCGACACTGGATTTACGACGGAGAGCTGCAGGACCCCTTTCAGGAGTTCTTTGTCAGGGAGCAGAATCCTAATGACGAGGACCGTCTAGACCTCAAGACTCGTGGCCAGAGTAGTGTCTGGAATGACAAGTATGAGGTCGAAAAGGGCATGATCCCAAGCATAACCACAGACGACTTCGCCCAGAAGGTGTTTCTGATTGGCAAGTCGCTCAATTTTATTAGGCATAGCTGCGGTGATGCGCAATGGGTTGACAACTACTCCAAGTCGTCCTCCAAGGAGCTTCGTTACGGGGATACAGCAACCCTTGAGGCCTGGATTGATGAGGCATACAAGACGACAATGAAGCGTCTCATGGACTTGATGACAAACAAGTTCCACCTCTTCCAGCACTTGAGAGCCCTCAAGAGCTACCTGCTGCTTGGGCAAGGCGATTTCATTGCTCTGTTGATGGAGTCCCTTGCGGCCAACCTCGACCGTCCAGCGGGGGCCCAGTACCGACACACCTTGACAGCGCAACTAGAACACGCAATACGCGGCTCCAATGCGCAGTACGATTCTCCCGAAGTCCTACGCCGTCTCGACGCACGCATGCTTCAGCTATCACATGGCGACATAGGCTGGGACTGCTTCACGTTAGAATACAAAGTCGACGCGCCGGTCGATGTCGTCGTGACCGACTTTGGCAACCGGCAGTACCTGAAAGTGTTCAACTTCCTCTGGAAGATCAAGCGGGTCGAGTTCGGCCTCGCGTCGACGTGGCGGCGGTGCATGACGGGGGCCCGCGGCGTCCTCCAGAGCACTGACCCGGCCGTCCTCGAGGCGTGGCACTCGACGCGCGGCGTGCTGGCCGAGATGATCCACTTTGTCGGCCAGCTGCAGTACTACATCCTGTTCGAGGTGATCGAGTCCAGCTGGGACGAGCTGCAGAAGGGCATCACCAAGGAGGACTGCACGCTCGACGACCTCATCAAGGCGCACCACAAGTTCCTCAGCAACATCACCCACAAGGGCCTGCTGGGCGCCAAGCGGAAGCACTATGTGGCCCCCGGGATGGCCGACGTCGAGGAGAGGAGCGACTACATGTCGCAGCTCAAGGGCATACTAGACAACATGCTGAGCTACCGGGACTCGGTCGACGGGCTGTACTCGTGGTCCGTGTCGGAGTTCACGCGGCGGCAGGAGGCGGACGTGAGGACGACGGCCTCATCCCGGCCACACCACCAGCAACAACAACAACAGTCTTTCCAGCCCTTCCGGTCGCACCACACCAAGTCCGCCTCCGCCGCGACAAGCAACAGGGGGTCGTACCCCAACACGCCCCTCATCGACACCCCGACCGAGGACCCCTTCGCGTCGGTCGACCTCGTCGGCGTCGTGTCCGAGTTCCCCGCGCTGCAGGAGCGCCTCAGGCACCTGGCGTCCAGCTTCCAGCGCAAGGTGTGCATGCTGCTCGGGGACCTGGCGTACCAGCCCGACGTGGACATGCGGTTCCTGGGCGTCGCCATGAACTTCAACGACGCGTACCAGCCCATGCGGTCCAAGAGGTCCAAGACTGTCTCCTCGGGGTCGGGGTCGCAGACGATCAAGACTGATGTGGGGAATACGACTAAGACGCTGTAGGGTGTGTAGTGGTGATGATGGATGGGGGTGGGACGGGGCTGGACGGGTAGGGGATGCGTGGGGGGGGGTGGGTGGTTATCCGATGGGGAAGTGAGTTTGTTTGTTTTGTAGACTCGTCCGAAGAGGATATGTGATTACTGTCGGCGTGGCACATTGGCATGTGTGGCATGTGTGTTGAATGCTCGGCGGATTGATACCATTATGATAGTGAGAAATACCAATAGCCAGGACCTGTGATGTTTCATGATCTAAGCACCAAGCGACCCAAATAAATTCAGGCCAAAGAACGGTGACAAGTCCCCCGACGGCTTCTCGCTGACTGTCTGCACTATATGACTATGTTTCTTACCCCGTCCTCATCGCGCCGCTGACCGACGACTACGGACGGAGGATTGCCATTCCGCGCTGCCAATGTATTGCTTCCTCGCTGTCACTCTATCGTGGGCGTTGCGACCAAGCTTCGGAGACATTGACTATATTCAGGGTCTTGGCAGGAAGCTCTGGTGGTGCACAGCACCGGTCTCCATTGGGGGGGCGTTGTATTCACAGACACGTACATTGAGTCGTTATGAGATGGGAGCGATGCTGAAGGAGGGGGGGCTTACCTTGCGGGACATGTCCTTGCCCAGGTGTCTGTCTCGCAATGGACCTCACTGTGAATTTCCTGCCAACCTACTCGCGGTTGCGTGCTGGGAACACTGCAACATGGGTTGTCTTCCATTCCCGTTTGTAAAAGCATGAGATTTTATCAAGATGGGCACGAACGAGACTGCTTCATTAAAGCCTGTATGGCTTTTTTTTCTAGACTGTATCTGTCTAGACATTGTCTCTCTGGAGGCGATGCCCTGTAGTAGACATTACCAATACTCGTAACATGCCCCTGGGGGGTTTTCTTCCAGTCTCATCGTTCTCCCTGCCATGCACAAGGAACACGGAATCTATCCAGTCCTTCTTTCCTCTCTCGTGCAAAACCGCGCATAACGCACGCCATCATGGCACTCCTGGGCCCTGAAGAGAATTTCTCTAATTTCTCCGGCCACCACGACCACCACGGCCACCACCCCTACCCAGGCTGCTGAACCCTCCGCGCCCACGGCCCCTGTTGCCACCGCGCGACTGGCCCTGCGGCATGAGCTCCTGTGGCCGCCAGCCGCCGTTGCTCTGCGCGGGCGGGGGCCCAGAAGGCAGCGGCGGCTGGGCGTTCTTCCCACCCCCCCTGCTGCTACCCTTCTTCTTGCCCTTCTTGGAAGCGGGCGGAGGAGGGGGAGGAGGGGGCGCGCCGCCACCCCGTTGCCCGTGACCCTTCTGCGCCGCGAAGGTGGGCTTCGGGGGTAGGGACGATTGCGGCTGGCGCTGTCTCCTGCGCTGTCTGGCATCCGTGGAGTCCTGGGCACCACCACCACCACCCTGTGGGGTGGACAGGCCGGCCAGCGCGTCAAAGTTGATGTTCGACTTTATCGAAATCTGACCTTGACCTGAGCGTTTGGTCCCCGCGGTAGGCGCTCTGATGAAGCCCTGGGTGTCGGCCTCCTCGTCACCGCTGTCCTCAAAGATGATGTGCGACTGCGGCTTGATGCTGCGTCCTGGTATGACGGGCGCTGAGAGGGTGGTAGCGGTGACCTGTGGCAGTATAGCCCTGTACGCAACAGCCTCCTCAGTGCTCGCGGGGTCCAGGTACAGAGCTGCGGTTGCAAGAGTCCATGTCTCGCTGGGAGGGAGTCTGGGATTGGCCAGGCCGCAGTCTGAGCCAAAATGACCTTCCGCGCCACAGCAGTAGCAAAAGATGGGCATTGACTTTACCTTCTTGGTGTGGCCTACCTGCGGTCGATACGTCTGCCAGATTTCGGTGCAAGTCTCCTCCTGGTGATCCTGGCCTTGGCAGAAGGCACACTCGAAGAAGCCTTCACCTGCAGCCATCGCGAGTTTCTCCTTGCAGGAGGATTTGGCGTGGCCAAGCTGTTTGCACTTTGCGCATCTCTGTCGCGACGGACACTGGTAAGAAAAGTGGTCTTGCTCGCAAAACTCGCAGGTCGTCTCGGGACAATCCGCGGTAGCGTGGTTGTACGAGGCACAAGTGAGGCAGAGAAGTGCATCATCCGGAAGGCCTGGGTAGTAACGATGGCGCTGTTCGAGCTCATCTTCACCCAACGGTTGGTCAGATCCGTATGTGGCATATGCCATCTCGGCATTCCTCTCTAGGTCAGTTGGCAATGCTTTGTCGTCACTCTTCTCAGCGGTTTGCGTATCATCCTCGCTCATGTCCACCGACTCATCCACGTCGGGGCCAGCAGAAGCCGAAGAACCGTCACTGCTGCTTGAGGAAGTGGTAAGTGGGACACTCTCCGTTTCCCTTGCTCGTCTGCTTGGCTGTATCCTCGTCGGGTTTTCTGGTAAGGGGTGCACCTTTTGAGCATTTTGCTCAAGGATCTCCTGATTGGCGCGGTCCTTCGCCTCTCTCGGCATCCCCTTACCCAATTGCTTCCCTGAATTCGGCTTAACCCCTGGAACGAATTCTTTCAGCCGTGTCTCCTTGTACCGTAGCTTCATTTGCCTCTTCAGTGTCGAAATCAGGCCTGGACTAAGCTTGGGTACACCTTTCAAGCGATGGTTGAATGCCTTCTTCAGCAAACCACCCCCTAGGCCGACTTGATCAATGGCAGCCTGATTGGCCTCCAGGAACTCCGGGCACCATTTTGCAAGCACCGAATCGAGGACTTCGGGCCATGTGTCGCCCACGACGGAGTCGGCCTTGAACGCAGGTAACGTCCAGGAGAAATCGTCAGCAGAAAGCGGCAAACCTGCCCTCGCTTCGTCCACTCGGAAAGCGGCGGCCAGCCCATCGCGTACCTCCGTATTCAGGCCAGAAGGCATCTCTAGGCCGGGCTCTGGTTTCCGAGGAGGCTCAACCGGCTGCGACGACTTTCCAAATGAAGTGCGTAGCTTGTTGGTAATGCCACTGTTCCAAGTAGTGACTGCTTCAGGTCCATTTTCTTCTGGTGCCTTGGATTCTTCATCAGAATCGACTTCTCCTTCATCGACACCATCGGATACCTCACCCTCAGATGCCTCTTCCTCAGACACTGAGGAGTTCTTCCTCGCCTTCTTGCGAGGAGAGGCCGGCCCATCGCCTTCAGCCGGCCGTTTCATGTCTGCACCAACAGCCGCCATATTTCAAGCTTCTGCCGCGCCTATTCTTCTTGTTGAAGATAAAAGGGTGCCTTGTGGGTGACCTCCTTCTCGTCTGTGGTATGTGGTCCACTCGGCCGGTTTAATTATACCACGGTCCCTCGCTTCCGAAATACGAGATTTAACGAAGACGCAAAACCTCTCTAATAGATCATAGTCCGCAGAACGAGATAAGAAAGTGAGGCCGGTCGAGAGAATGCGGTAAAGGCTCCTGTTGGATGCAAGATGACAGGACTATGGCCTGACCTCGAACGGTGGCTGAGCTTAAATTGGTGACTGTGCTGACAATAGGGCGATGAATGAAATAAGTGACCTGAGCGTACAGCGGCACGTACGTGAATGGCCTATGTGAGAAACCAACCGCCAAAGTTAAAAAAAGAGTCACCAACACGACACGACACGACCTTGTAGTCGCGCCTCACAGTGGTGTATCGTATCGTGACGATTTAGTGAAGAGGTTGTGAATGTTGCGCGTGTGCGTGTGTGTGTGTGTGTGTGTGTGTGCCTGCCGAGAAACTTTTTTGATTTGCGCTACCGTATCATCCAGGTGGTAACGTCAACTACCGCAGGACCACGACGGCGTGCGGCGTGCACGGGTGCCACCACCTGCGCACGGCCAGACGGCTCCAACCAGTTGACCCTGTGCCAGGAGTTGTGGAGCTTGGGCCACCAAGGGTTTATTAGCGGCCCCCCGGAGGACTAATCATACATAGGATATACTGGATATACTGCACTAGCACGGTACCTGCCCCCACAGCATTACGACAGTGACATGTGAGGTATGGAATGTACCTCCGAAACTGCAGCGTAACGGGATCGGGCCTTGGTCTTGGCTAGAAGTGGTCAGGGTTGGTCATGCCGGACCCGCAAAAAAGGAGGCGACACCACCAGACCAGACCAGACCAGGGCAGCAATCTGGACCACTGTGCTGGGTTTACTGGCCAGAATTGGGGGGGTGTGCTGGGTGCTGGAAAGCTGGCCGGGCTGCCCTACCCTGTCTTGCCTGCCCTACTCCGCCCTGGTCTGCTCTGCTCTGCCCTGTCCTGCTGTCATCAATCTCAACAATGCATTGGTTCCTTGGTCACCTGGGCACGTTCTGAACTTCCCACCTCTGACACCGCACTGCGTACATTACATACATAGACTAGTACCATACTTCTGCAGGTTGTCTGGTCTAGAAGGAAAGACCCCTTCCTTCCTTGCTCACCATACCGGTATCATCCATCGCTCAACATCACGTCAATCCCTCTTCCCACGCCCATCACCAACCACCCCCGGCTTTAGGTCACAAGAGCATTCACACCGGCAGTCTGTTCACTCAATCGACCAGTCAATCACTCGGTCTATCAATTAGTTCATATCAGACCTCTTTCGCTGTCGTTGTCGTCGTCGTTGGCCCATCTCTGCCCCAGAGTCTGTTTTCTCTTCACGCCCATCGCTATAGTGTAAGTTTATGTCCCTCATTTCTTTGCCCGTTGGCATGCCCTGCCCTGCCACACTGTCACGAGTGTCTTGTCTATTGCACTCCGGAACTCGGTCTGCATGTTGTGTAACATTTGGTACGATGTCGTTCGGGGGCCATGTCGGTGTCATCGATGTACAGTACCGTACAGTACCTATCTGGGTATAACTGCTACGTAACCCGAAATCTGAGCATCGCATACCTCTTTGATATGCGACACAAGCTTGCGGGCTGTGTACGAACATCCAATAGACCGCCGTCAATCTGGGATTCTCTTGTGTTCCCAACAAAACTCACCACCGTCAGCTCCTGAGACAAAGTCTCTTGTTCTTTTCAGCTCGCTTGACACTGCAGAGACTCCAATGGTCATGGGCTAACTTTTCCATCTCTTGTCCAGCCATCTTTCTTAACCCGATATCATTTTTGCAGCCCCGACAATCAATCAATCCACTCTCGTTCACCATCGAGAGCTTTTCCAAACCCGACTTTTACGAGCTGAACCGAGTTGATCCGTGTCACCACCATTTCGATCGGCGACCGCAACCCCTCTCCTTCCGCTCCACCCCCCTGTCCGATTCTCTCGTCCGCCTATCCGCCCGGACGGACAAAGCAAACGTTTCCCACGATATCCGGCAACACCGTCAAACTGTCTTCCCCAATCCTCCTCCCCCGTACCGTCTCCTACGACTCGGGGCCCACCAATCCTCCCCGTCGAGGAAGCGTGTACAAAATGGCGGAAACAAACACGGCCCGTAGGAGGCGGTCGAGTAGTATTCTGCAGGTCTACCACGAACCCCCTGAGACTGTTGAGCAGCTCAGTGACCGCGCGGCGCTGCCAAATGGAAACGCGAATTGGGTCAATGCCAAGGGTAAGATTCACCAGGTCGCAAGTCAAGTGCTCTCCGCTCGATTGCGGAGTTCCAAAAGCAATTGACTTGGTTCCGAGCAAGGACCTAAAGTTGAATGAATGGGAGGGCTGACTTTGTTTGTGATAACAGGAGCTTGGACGATCCACTTCATTCTTATCATGTGCCTGAAGATTTTCTACGACATCATGCCAGGCGTATCGCAGGAGACATCGTGGACCCTGACGAATATCTCGTACATGGCCGGTTCATACCTCATGTTCCATTACGTTCGAGGAGTGCCGTTCGAATTTAACGCGGGGGCATACGACAACTTGAACATGTGGGAGCAGATCGACGATGGAGCGCAGTACACACCGGCCAAGAAATTCTTGCTCAGCGTACCCATTATGCTCTTCCTCTTGAGCACGCACTACACGCATTACGACCTGACTTACTTCACGATCAATTTCCTCGCGGTCATGGCAGTTGTGATTCCGAAATTACCATTCGTAAGTCATGGAGCCCCCTGGCAAAGGCCTTTCGGCGGAGTATTCCAGTCCAGAAGCTAACAGATGCATCAGAGTCACCGCATGCGATTTGGACTTTTCTCGGGCGTTCCCGAGGAGGCGTCGTAGGATGTTGAAGAGAAGTAGGGATTCGTGATATCGAGATCAGGCGTTCGGCTTCACGGTACTTGCAGATTTGGAGTTGGTCGGAGTTGAGTGTAGAAGAAACTCGGGCGAGGGTATCAGTGATGAGCCCTTGTAGGCTCGGAATTGAGACCATGGTGGCCCTCGGAAAAAAAAGAACTGATTATTTGCGTGGAGAATCGAACTGAAATTGCAGAGCAAGAGGCTTACCAACTACTTTGAGTTTACCTAAAAATGCGTACGAGATGACTCCTATACAGATTCGCTGATCCATACATCGCAAGTTTCGAAGGGCAAACACCGCTGAGCAGAGATGCACCAAGAACTAAACTGACTGGCAATAGAGAGATGGGAGTTTCTGTTCCAGAAAGAAGCCCGTGGTACACCACCTCGCAGAGATACTATCGGTGATGAACCGCCTTTACACTCTTGCCAACTCATGCAGTTACAGTATCATCCCGCCCGTGTGCAGCCCACATCTACAGGTAAGTTAGCAGGACATGATTGCGATATCGGCAACCCATTGGCGAGGAAGGAAGGAGGATGTCTCATGTATCAAGTGTACACCAGGCAAGGCAGTGTGGGCGGTGAACGCTTTCCTTCATTACTTGGCTTGATGACTGGGATGGCTGGAAGGAGAGAGAGAGAGAGAGAGAGAGGCCATGGGCAGTTGTGCCGATGATTCTGGGCAGGGTCGTCATGTGGTCAGTCTCTGCGCCTTCCCAGTCAAACTCCGCCTCATAATGGTAATGAGGATGGAAGGCACGCCGCACCACATCGCATGGACACTTTGGGCAAGTCAACAAACATTCTTAGGATGCTCGTTGGCCCCCAGCTTCTTTCTTCTCCCTCACCCGTCATTTCAATCACCACCATCGCTCGTTACGCAGGTCATCACGATTTTGGACAGTATACCATTGCCACTCGCTTTTTTTGCTACAATCGCTATAACAACAATACCCACCCATTCATTCTACCAACATGAAGTCCTCTGTGGTCGCCGCTCTGGGCGGTCTCGCCGTCCTGGGTCGAGCCCAGCAGTCAGCGTCCAATGGCTCTTCTGGAAACAACACCATTGCGACAATCCCTGTTGTGGACGTTAAGCCCAGCCCCAAGCCCATCGTGATCCCCGTCGTGGCCGTCAAGCCCACCACGAAGCCCATTGTGATCCCCGTCGTGGATGTCAAGCCCAACACCAAGCCTATCGTGATCCCCGTCCCCACCACGGTCGTCTCACACGATGCCTCCACAGTCACGATGAAGAAGTGGGCCACGGTGACCGCCACCCGTTCCCAGCAACCTAGCCCGGTCCGTCCTGGCGGCGACAGATACCCGGAGCCTAGTCCCACGCGCAGGCCCCACGGCTCGGTCCAGCCCTACTTTCCCGGCCAGGACACGACCAAGAACCCGGCCTACATCATCGACCCGATGAACGCCTGCGCGCGCGGGTACTCGTGCCAGCCCGACTACGAGCGCGAGCACCACGGCGGGGTCCACAGGGTCGGGGACGACTGCCATGGCCACTGCAAACGGGACGACGGGGACTGCCGGGCGGGCTGTGATGCCTCCGCTGCCGACAAGTGGACTGCCCCCGCTGGGTGTCGCAAGCTGTGCGGCGGTGGCAGGTGCTGGAATGATTGCGACGACCGGCCTGTTCTCCCGAAGCCGATCTGCCCCATGGGGTACTCGTGCCAGAGGAAGAGACATTGGGACAAGGCGGAGTTTTCTTCGTCCAGTACGACTTCCTCCTCCCGTCGGACCAGAAGCAGGTCGTCTACCTCCACTCGTCGAACCAGGTCGACTACTTCCCGCCGAACTTCTTCATCTTCCACTGATCAGACCACGACATCTACGGCCTATTCAGTGCCTCCCGCTCCCACACCGGTTGTCCCTGTCCAAATTGTACCAGTGCCAGTTCTCGTCACTTCTGTTGTTCCGGTCCCCGCTGCTCCCACTCCAATTGCCACTGCGCCGGTTGCTTCGTCTCCAGTACCACCTCCTCCGTTCTACCCACCTCCTGGCACACCAGCCCCGGGTACACCAGCCCCGGGTACACCAGCTCCAGGAAACACAGCCATAGGTACAACATCCCCGTGCACAACGGCACCGGGTACACCAGCTTCAACTGCCCCAGTGGCCCCAGCTCCAGCTCCAGCTCCAGCTTCAGCGGCCCCGGCCCCGGCCCCGGCCCCGGCCCCAGCCCCAGCCCCAGCCCCAGCGGGTCAGCCGCTCCAACCACACAGATGCCCGGCCGGACTGCGTCCATGTCCTTACCGATATGGCAATGGAACCATTGTGCCTCCAGCAACCGTCACGACGGCTGGGGCCGCATACATCCGGCCTGCTGCGGGCGTGGCCATGGTCGTCGCCGGTGTGTTCGGGCTGCTTATGGCTTGAAAATGCCCGTTGTTGTCAGTCTGGAGTGATATATGAAGATGGCCCACCACTACATTCAGCCATGTTTCCTTTTTCCAGTCTGTTGGGCGTGAGGCTCAGACTTGCTTGGGTGGTCTTTGAAGGATAGCGGGGTGTTTTGCGTGTTTGCTACGGAGGTCGTCACAAGGAAAGGCCGGTTGGTCTGTTACTGGTCTGATTTGTTTGTCAACATGGTGAAGTTTGAGACTCTGAAAGCGTTTGTTTCGATGAGAGATGGTTCTTCACTTATTTGTAGATATATATCTTATGGACGTTGGAACACCAAATAGTATGCCGGCATACATACTAGGTAGCGCTCAAATATGAATTTCAGGCTGTTCTCCTGTTACTGTATACTTTATGTCAGTGTCTCAACTGCCCGTAATGTCTTTTATGATCTATATCAAATATGGCGAGCACTTTGATATTGGCAACTGGGGGGTGGACCAACCCCCCTTCCCCTTTTCGCAGCCTTTGGTGTAAATCGGCTATCCATCACTTCCAAGAGCCTGTGCTGTCTTGATTGGTAGCGATGGCCGATACTATTCCACACTGACAGTTTCATATGCGTTGGCTTCCAGATACTCTCTTTCAATGCGATGTCACAATTACCGCCTCCCCTCCTCCCCGCTGCGATGAACCGAAGGAACATGGCATGTTCCTGCCACGTCGGCTTCGAGGGACATGCTCTTGCGCCCTTCCCACTGCACACTTCGGTTATTGTTCCCCTCGGTGAGACTTCTCTCTCTCGTGGATTCGCTGGCAGGCATATATTGGAGGCTATACAGGAAGGAACGAAGCCTTCTCAGGTGATTTCAGGTTCTCGGATGTAGAGTGAAGCGCTGCGTGATTGCTACCATACCTGCATAACTCTCGGTTCAGCCTACTTGGATATGATGGTGCAGAGCAAAAAAAGGTCTCGTAACTCCGTCCATTGGGTTCTCGGTCAAAGGTGCTCAGGAGGGGAAAATGCCGTTTATATACCGAACAGAGGTGGACGGGGTTGCATCAAAATGATCGTCGGAGAAGTCGGAGGAGAACCGGAGGGCGCGTGGGGTTGACGACCCTCCTGCTCATCCATCCCCCTCCTCCAGACGTCACCGCGCTGTCACCTCACGATCTGTACGGGGAGGGAAGGCGGGAACTACGCGTCGAGGGCTGCGATTGCTTGTGATTTTAGGTTTTAGATTTGGATGCATGCTGAACTGACGTTGCAATCACACTTTTTCTGTCTGTGTGTCTCGGAGCTTCGTCTTGACATTTGGAAGGGTTCATCATCGCGAGCCGAGTCACGTCACAGGGTCGACCGAGCACTTATATAACAAGGAGGGTTCTCCCAGATAGATATAATATCTTGATCCCCCATCCCCATCCTCTCGACATCGCCAATACCAAGGACAAAAGACAACGACAACATCAAGAGTTGAATACTTCAGCCAGAAAACAGCACCAACAACAGCCCAAAATGCAGGAAAACATCGCAAAGCTCTACCCCAACCCCGACACCTCGGCCAAGGTGGTCGACTACTCCATCACCAAGTCGACGCCCCTGCCGGACTGGCTCCTCAAGTACCACAAGTGGGGATGTGAGAGCACCCAGGTGCCCGAGTTCCTCATCAGCACTTTCCAGGCGCAGATGCTGGTCTTCCTCACGAGGATCGTGGCCGCCAAGAGAGGTTAGATCTTTTTTCCTCTCACTGTCACTCACTCACTCACTCACACCCGCTTCCC
>LKEA01000033.1:0-28962 GCA_003795315.1 Cytospora schulzeri | reverse complement strand
GTCCGTCGCCTTGCATCACCCACCTTCGCCGTCCCAGCAGCAATATCATCCCACTCGCCAATGTAGTCCCGCAGCGACTTCTCACGCACAACTTGCAAGTCCTGACGACAGTCCTGAAGCGGGTGGTGAGGATATGTCGGGGAGATACCCAGAACTGGTGGGGGCTGGCCGATCATGATGGTGATGGAACACTGCCTGCTCCGTGCCGGCGGTGATGCTGCTGCTGCTGCTGCTGCGTGGCCGTGGGTCACAAAGAAGCTGTAGGGGAGTACGGCCTCCAGTTTGACCGAGGTAGGCCATGTGGACGGGGCACTAGTGAAACTTGGGGACCACGGGACGGGAAGAATTCTGACTTGCCAACTGCAAGGTGGGAGGGGGGACTGGTCTGCCCCGCCAGCGGTCTCGTCTTGGTTTACTCCTGTCTCGTTTGGAGACGGGGACGTCTCGATGGTGATTTTAGGCGTATATGTGTCTTGGCAGAGTGGCGCGTGGCTACCGGGTAGAGGACAGCTCTGCGTCGATACCGAGCGAGCGGGGACAGTGGACCACTCTGTAACAATCTGTGGTGACGCTGGCATCTGTGTGGGTGTTGCCGTTGGCGATGGGGTGGTTCGGCGCTGGCAGCAATCGTGAGACGTTTCAAGGGGGGTTGTCTGAAACAGGGCCGAGTGCGCCGGTACCACACCATGCTCTATGACTTCTTCAATCGACGAGAGGCTACTCTTCTTGGTAGCTGTGTCGGGCAAGCGACTGCCAGGAGGCGTAGGGGCCGGCCCGCTGTCGAGGAAACATGATTCACCATCAGAGCTGTCCCCCTCCACCATGGCGTCGAGGCTGAGCGCGGGGGTCCCAGGCGAGAAGGGTTCTTGGACTGAGGACGCGGCCGATGGGCACCGACTGCCCTTCCTCTCCTCCTCGACGTCTTCATGATTCATCGTCCTAGGACAAATAATATGGTGCTTTGCTCCAGTTAAGTCGGAACCCGACGCGTTATTTCGTGATATGATGTATTCCCCGGACAGCTGGCCAACCGCCCCGGCGCGTTCCAGTCCTCGGTCCTCGGCTATCTCGCCGGCGAGTGCAAGAGTTTGACGGAGGAGCCCTTCGAGCCGCGCGCACTTCTCGGAGACCCTAGTGTCATTATCGCGCTGGCCCCCGCTCATTCTGGGCATCTGCGGGTTCGTGGGGGTAATTCGTGCGTGACCTGGTAGGTTTATAGGTGCCTGGGAACAGGCAGTTGATTCGGCAAATAGAGACATGAGAGGATCATGCTGTTGCAGCGGCGAACATAGAGTATGCGAGGATAACCTTGGAAACGACGAAACGCCTGCTGCATGCGGGAAGGTGCTGTAGGTACCAGTGTGCTGGGGCAGAGCGCACCTGCCTCTGCACTGCACCTGGCCATCGCGACGGAAGTCATCGCGGTCGTTATGTCTGAACCGCCTTGGTCTGGACATGAAACGAGACACCAGTCATCATCACCTTGAAGCCTCCCAATCGCACGCCACAGCAAAGTGGCCAAGATCATCCAAAGTGATGTCCCACATAGGCTGGGACATAGAGACCACCCCGCCCCTCTTCACAATACTCTTCCCGCCAAGCCCAGCGGTGCGCCCATCGCCGGCAAGTATCGCTTTGGCAGGTATGCCGTCATCCACGGCCTCACCATCGAGCCGTTGCGAAGTGATGATGTGCATACCGACGCCTGACCTGACCTCGTCCACATTCACCCCGATACTCGACCCGGCGGGCCTGTCGTACTCGGAGGCCCCCTTCACCTGGACCAGCCAGTCGCGAACCTCGGCGGCGAGGCCGCCAGGGACGTACTTCGCGCCACGGCGTTGGGGAGAGAAAGCATCAGGTAGTGGGTGCTGCTGAGCCCCGGTGGCAGCCTCGGGTGCCTTGAAGCGTGGGGCGTTCCGGAACGTTGGGTGTCGAAGGGTCTGCTGCTGCTGCTGCTCGGGTGACTGGGGCGACTGGGGTTCTGGGTCCATCTTGGGTTCCTGGGAAATGGTGGACAACTGATCGTCGTCGAGTAGTCTTTCGTCCGACATGGGAGTACCGGAGATCTCTACCTGCTCTGTTCCTTCCAAGAACTCATCGGTAACATCTGGCTCTGAATTGATGTCAACATCCGGTGAAATTGAGACTCGACGACGCTTTGGCGGCGGTTCATCTTGTCCGAAGGTTGATCTGGATGCAGAGGGCGAGTCGATCTCAATGGATTCGTGGAGGGAACCCTGGTCCAGGCCTTCATCCTCATGACTTGGTGTCTCTGCTGAGATGGGCGAGGTATCAATAGCATCGCTGAAGGGCTCATAAGGCGTGGCTCTAGGCCTCGTTGACAGTGGTGCCGGCGTTGAGAAGGGTGGTGGCTGGTGAGAGCCCTGTCGAGGGGTCGCTGAGACGTTGAACCGCGGCGTAGATGCGAACTGGCGCGGGCCATTCTGCAATGCAACGGGCGCTTGCTTTTGCGTCTGCGGTGGCTGGCTCTTTCTGGGGAGAATGAAGCGCGATGGGGCTGGTGTCTGAAAGTGAGTTAGCAGGCGACATAGCATACTCGTGGCTCAGGCGAGACCTACCGACGGCGGTGCCATCTTTTCCTTCGGGTCACTGCGTTTTCGGGTATTCTCAGGTATACCTCAAGGGCCCGAGGGGTTGTTTCACTTGTTCATTCAGCTAAACTCATGCAAACAGAACGCAAGGCTCAAGACAGTCTCGCGGTCAGAATTGGGAAGGGGGCGACCCGTCACCAAAACTCAAGGTGCACACCAGGACAACAGGTACATTGTTCAAGGGTCCTAATGCGCTGAGGATATCATAACTGGACAATTATTTTCTTAGATATCCCAATATGCGATACCCTCATGATAGGCCCAACAAAGAAATAATTCCAAGAGCATGCAAGTGAGTAATGGCATCTTTGACATGACGAGCGTTTATTAGTGACAGGACAGGGCTTAGTCAGCGACTCACCTCAGCAGCGCAGACCACCATTTGTACCTAGCCTAGTAATCCGTACCTGGGTATACTTACAGTACAGGATATCTCTACCTAGGTATACCCTCTCTCCTTCATTCTTCCACCTTCATTCAGCACAATAGATTACCCTTATTCCCCTCCCTCCAACTCCCCCGAAACAAATGCCTAACCATCGCCATCCCCGGCACCCCCTCCCCCTCCCCCTCCCCCTCCCTCGTAGCCCCTGAATGACCCATCCCACTACCAAACGCATCAACAGGCAACACCAGCACATCGCCCACAAGCCGAGGCCCCTTCAGCCCCGACAACTCCCCCAACCCCCCTCTCAGCCCGTCCGGGTCGACCCTCCGCATGTGCGCGAGAACGACCTCGGTCCACGCCGCGGGCCCCGTGATGCCGAGCACCTCCTGCTCCGAGAAGACCACCCCGCTCAGCGTCTCCGCGCCCCAGAGGGCCTGGTGTACCGCCAGCCGGGCCAGGGCGCCCTCGATCATGGCCGCGAAGACGGGGTGTCCCGGGGCGGCGGCGGCGATGGTCCACTGGCTGAATTGGACCTCGTGAAGCACGCCCTTTGGCCTGATGCCCTTCTCATACTGCTCCCCCGCCTCTGCCTCTGTCTCTGTCTCTGTCTCTGGCTCTGTCTTTGTCTCTGAGGCCGAGGCTGCGGTGGCGAGTTCGTCCCACTCCACGCCCACCACGAGCCTCGCCCCGCGGTCTAGATAGTCGTCCCACGGCAGCCACTCGTCGATGGCCTTCAGCGGCACCGTGTCCATGTCGGTATACACGCCGCCCTCGGACCCGAGGAGCATGTACCGGATGAGGTCCGCGCGGATGCCGATGCTCCTCAGCTCGCCAAGGGCCCTCGCCAGGTGGTTGTTGTCGTCACCGCCGCCACCCCAGTGCCGCGCGGCGAAGGCCGTGGCCGTCGTGTCCGTGTGGAGGGTGTGCGCCCAGCCTGGGTTGGAGGTGATCCAGGGTTTGGCGCAGTCCCTTGCCGGCTGGACCTTGTTGTCGCCTGTGACCTGCCATATCTTCCTGCTCGGGAAAGTATGAAGGTGGTCTTGGCTGTTCTCGTTGTTGCCTTCCTGAGCGTTGTCATCACCTGCACTCATGTGTCGTCTCCGGTAGAGTATAGCCAGGAGCGTGAGTGTGGCCCATATGAGCACCGCTCGGAGCCGGCGTTCGTGCCGCATCCGAAAGGGCAACATGGAGGGATTTTGGTGTCTACATCAATGTGTCTATGTCGTTGGAAGACTTAATTCACCTCAATATAATGAGGAAATATCGGATAAGCGGTAAGTGGACCCATGTATATAGTACTACACATTGAGGCACTTATAGGCATGGGTCGCATTGCAGGAATCAACGGTATGTTGCTGAGCCCAAGCCACCAGAAACCTTGTTAAGTAAGGCATCGTTGCTGAATTATTCGCGACCTACGGAACCTGAGACGTTGTCCTGTTATCGTAAGATAAAAATAAAAAGATTCCTCCTGTCCTTGAGTGTGTGCCCCTGAACCCGATCTTTTGTAGAGCCAACAATCCAACACCAACTCTCAATCTTCAATGCTCTCAAGGACCAACAGGTAGCAGAAGAGCTGCCCCTTAATAATCATACATTGCACAATAAAACTTCCGAAAGAGACACTCCGGCCCGGATTCCACGTTCAAGCCTAGTCACCATCCAGAGGACACCCACGAAAAGTAAGGAGGCTAACCAGTCACCACTGCAAGCAGGGCCAACTTAACGTCTCTGCTTCTTCTTTGTCTTGGGGCGCTCCTCCTCCTCCTGGCCAGCCTCGCGATCGCGCTTCTTCGCCTTGCGCTCAAGCTCATCCCAGTCCTCTCCCTCCTCCTCGTCGCTCATATCATCCTCCTCACTAGCCTCGGCAGAAGCGTTGGAGTCGAAGTCAGAGCCCTCCTCGCTGGACTCAGAAGCGTCCTCGAGTTCGCTCTCGCTGATCTCGAAGTTGCTCTCCTGTGACTCCTCGTCGGAGCCACCCTCCTCGTCAGAGTCGTTTGCCAGGAAAGACCAACCGCCGTCGGCAAAGAATTGGTGCGTGTCGGCAGTGACGGTCTTCATAATGGTAGGCCAGTTCAGGTTGAGGGGACCTTCGGTGAAGGCAATATCCGAGGAGTCTAGGAAGTCCTTGACGTCCTCTAGCGACTCCACAGGAATCGTGTTGACGTGGTAAGGCGGTCGTGTGAAGTCCTTGAAGATGAAGACAAGATCAAAGTTCTTCAGGCCGAATTGAACACGTTCAAGATGTGCAACCTCAATATCCTCCAATGTGATCACCATGAAAGGCGGCTCTGTAAGCTGGATCAGGCACTCTGTGGTTGGCTGGATGTAGACGTTGCTGCGGAACGGAACACCGTGGAAGCCGAGATCCCTTATGGGCATGTCAACCTCGATGTTCTCATTCCGACCAGCCTCGGCAATCTTCTCAGCGAAACCCTTGAACAGGCGATCAAGTTCTGCACGTCGTCGGCGCTCTTCTTGTTCAGCCTCGAATTCGTCCTCATCGCCATAGCGGTACTTCCGCTTTCGGTTGCCCGTCTCATCAAACTGAATGTCCGTGGCCTCACGGTAGAATTGGACATCTTTCGTCTTCTTCTTGTTGCCAACGATAATCGGGTCCTTGAGATGAATATGGATAATCACAATGAGTTCGTGCTCACAAGGCTGGAAGAACAAGTGGCGAACGTTGGAGAATAGGATGTCGACTCTGTGGTGTGGGTTCAAGGGTGACTGGTATCGAATACCGTTCTGGTGTATTTCAACCTTGCCGGGGACTCGCTTGCCCTCCATTGCAGGTCGCAGGAAGACGTTGTCCAGGACAGCGGGGCGACGGTCTGAGACAGATTAGTATGCAACTCGTGATAACAAATAATCTTGACTTACTTCGAATTTCGACAAGCTTATCCTGCTCGACGACATCCTCCATATCCTTCTTCTCCTGCTCCTTCTTCGACACGTCTCGCTTCATATTGGAGATTTGGTTCGCTATCTCAGTGTATCGCTCACCATCCGTCGAACGGAACGTCAGACTTCTGACAAAGTGGGCAGACGCGTCCTCAAAGGGCTGGTCTTCCCTTCGGCCAACACCCTGACCAGGCGACAGGAAGTTAATCCGGAGGTAGGACCACTCGCCCTCATCGCTCTTACTCGCGTTCTTGATTGTCGCTATGTGGAACGGCACAGGGCGACCCATGACAGGAAGGATAATGGTAGAGTTCTTTAGGTCAACGACAATACTCAAGTCCCGAACCTTGGCCGGGAACTGGTTGTCACGCTTGTATGATTCGAAGCGCTTGAACTTCTTGACTTCGGTGCCGTTCTGATCACTCGTAGACTCAGCAAACCTGGCAAGACCCTCCTTTTGCTTCTTGGATGCCAACTCCTTCTGGTGGTCTTTGCGTTTCTTCTCGGCCTCCTCATCTTTCTCGTGAGCGCGGCCTGACCGCAGCCTGGAGCTGGTAATGTTCTTAGTAGCCACAGCACCAACGCGAGAGTCTTTCTTTTCCTTCTTGGGAGCAGGCTCTTCCTCGTCGTCCTTGAAGAAGAACGAAGTGGAGTCGGGGTCAGCAGCGGCCTCGCCGGTGAAGTTGACTGTTCCCTCGCCAGTAACACGGACGGTGTCCGTCACGATCAGGGAGTACGTCTTGCTGTGCTTGTCCTGCGCCTGAGGGTTCTCGAGGTCTTGGAAACCTGTAGAGATGCAGAGCGTCGTCCCATCCTTCATGACACGGGTGTTCTTGGCATTCAAGATAAGGGTCGTGTCCTTGCTCTCGAGTCCGATGCCGTATCCAACGTTCTTCAGGAAGTGCTTCTCAAGCTCCGGCTTCTTGCTCCTAATGTAGCTCACAGCCTTGCTATAGACCTCCCTTGCCACAGCTCCATCCCGGATCTCCTTGAGAATCAAGTTGTGAACGGCGAGAAGGAACCGGTAGTTGGACTCCTGTGTCTTGTTGGGATCCACCATATACGTTCGGGCGATGCTTGAACAGTATGACTTATAGCGCAGGCCCATGCCGGCAACGATGACACCAGCATGAAGATTGTCCTCGCTGGGCTCAGCCTGCATCTTCAAGTCGAACTTACCGCCACTGTATATGGCTGGGCCGATAACCCAATCAAGCTGGTTGGGGTCGAAATCGGGAGGCAGCTTGCCCGAAGCAGGCAGCTTGACTGTCTTCCAGAATTTCTCGTCGTCGAGTTTCCCGTCGACCTTGTCAGCCAGCGCCTGGTGCTTGACCTTCTTTTCTTGATCAAGAATGTTGGACATCTCGTCGAGGAAGTATGAATGCATAAGCGCGACGCAAGCCTTGGACGAATTCCTCACCGCGCGGAGCTCGGCCTCGTCCTTGGCTGAGAAGGCAGCAGAGGAAAGTGCTTGGGTAACATCGACCTCTTCAACATCCTTGCAGTTCTCGGCGAAGACTTCTTTCCACTCGTCGACAAAGGGGCCCTTCGAGGCATCCTTGGATAGAACGCCCACTTTCTTCTGTTCAGCGACTACCGTTAGCTGATAGCACTCGCACCTTCTGTACCGAACCAAGACTTACGCCAGCCTTCTTGATGACGTCGGCGACCTTGAGAAGAAGCTTCTTGTTCTCCTCGGCATCCTTGCCCCGCACAAGGACCTCTACGGGGAATTTGTCGCTCTTGATCTGGTCGAGATATTTGGCTGTGTTCTATGGTCAGGTTTCGCTCGGCAACACAGTCGCACATATTGGAAAAGCGCACCTTTCTTCTGCGTGGTGAGGATGTAGAGGGTTTCGAAAGTGAAGATCATCAGGGTGGTGGGGAACTCGTAGCCTAGCAGCCAGAACTGTGCGAGGCGGACACGTTAGCTGGGGGATGTGACGGCGCACAACGGTGAGAGTAATCAGAGTCGGACACGTACGTGCATAGCATTGTTCTTCTGGAAGCCCTGGGCCTCCTCCATCTTGCCCATCATGACCACGATGGAGGAAGCACCCCCGAAGAGGACATCTCCGGATCGCTTGTCAGCCTTCCAAGCATTTATGAAATGCGAGATGCGCTCGTGGAAGAGCTTGTTGTCAATCTTGATCGCATCCGACATCGTGACTGCTTGCAAAGACCAATATGGTGGCGATGCTGCTGTCAAAAGATGGAGGTGCAGCAAGAGTTGCTGCGATGATGTAGAAGGAAGATGCGATGGCTGGATTGATGGCGACGAGGTTGGATTTGGAGGGAGCTGTCGACGCCTCAGGTGCTAGCCACTAAAGTATTAGTGGGTCTACAGCACCACGGATCGCGTCGCGTCAATGGTGTCTCGGCAAAGGGGTTTTGCCTTGAAGCTCGGGCCAACAATTTATATTGGTCTGTGCGTATCTGAGATAAGGACCTAGGTACCTAAGTATCTCAACTTTGACAGTCGATGGAAACGTCAGATCAGAAAGTACATAGGTCGGGGAAGGAGCCCAGTGACAGTCCCAGGAGTTGTTTATTCTCTGTTCGTGTAGTAAGCCTGCAGGGGGATAGAAGGTGATGGTGTGCAAACGAAGAGCATCAGTCTATTTTAACTAAGTGGCCAGGATGAACAGGAACGTTTGTTGATAAACCTGGAAGGCGATGATCCACGTATGTAAGCTGCCCAAGCGGTATTCTCCCATAGCTCCTTCTGTTAGTATGGGTTAAGTCCACCTGGGTAAGTACTAAATTGGTCTGTCAGCTGGTGGAATCTTTGCTACCTATTTGAGTAGGTACTGTAAGTTCATGCTGGAGAACCCTAACCCTTTCCCATGAGCCCCACCCCAGAAGCCAAGACTCGAGATTCTCGTCAGGGTTAGGGCACTTAGAATCATCCCACACTGGTGCTGCAAAAAAAACACTTATCTAGGAATTATGCGAGTTATGACACTTATGAAAAGCTTATACTAGATATACAAAATGCCAGTTGCTTGTGGATATATGTACATCAAACAGTAAGGGTGAAACGGCTTATACTACAATGGTAATCCGATTTCTAAGCAAGAGTCCTGGACGGCTCAATACATACGCCTTTCTATGGGCCCACTATGGACTCTAATAAAGTCTGACAGTCCCAGGTGTGCCGCGACTCACGGTGCCGGAGGACCGGTGGCCGGAGCATTTAGAAGCGTTTCCCACAAGTCCTTTCTAAACTTATTACTTGAGTAGTCCCCGCCAACATCATCTTTTTACATCATGATAATTGCTTCGCATATTTACTACCCTGTCGACATTGCCTGTCAGTAGCCACCCAATCGCAGTCCAGGAATATTGCGCGACCATTATCGTGTGATCCGCAAGACCTCATAGACATCGACTCACCACGTGGGGAACGTACCCAACCCCCATCTTGTCGACTGTAGATACACGATATCTCTTTCATAGCACCTGGTTATCCATATCTCAGGTTGCCTCTCTCACCTAGTGCTCAAAACCACCAATCGAAACCCGGTGGCCCAGACTCTCCCATTGAATACAGCCAAACACCATTTTCATTGTCAAAATCTTCGACTGAGGGGCCGGGATGGTGCTGTGAGGTCACTCGGGCTAAATTCGGATATCATCGGCTTGCAAGTCGCACACGGAAGAGCCCTTTACAAATAACCACCAACGACAAGCAGACGGAGTTTCACGATGGGTTTATTGTATGTTCCCCGTCCTGATCTTCACTACATGATGAGGTCTATAGTCGAGGCTATCTGCTCACATGCGTCTGTGAAGAGCACTCGGGACGGCCCTGGACTGGCCAGACGCCAAAAAGCAAGCCCATCTGGTTCGCGAATGGGGCATCCAGGTATGATTAAATATGGACCGTTCTTTCTTCTCTTTCGTGAATCGCAGCTGACTGTATGGGCAGCAACTATTAGAAATATGGAACAAGGCCAAAGGGAAGGAGTCAGATGCCATGCTTTGGGGTGACGAGGTCAGCCTTCCTAAGCTCCCCGCCAGTAACTTTGGAAACCACGTTACTTACGCCGCAGTGACATATAGGTTGAGTACCTTGTAGTGACATATTCGAAAGATGATCCTCATGTGCTTCTGTCCCTTAGGCAGGCGGATATCCTCGAGGCTCTGGCATCGGATAAGACACTTGCCGCTCAGGGCGGTTGTGTCCCGGCTCTTCAAGAAATATCTGGAGCAAAGTAATGCGCAACCACCCCGTCACTCTGTCTTGCACAATCCAACTAACCTCAAATTCCAGAGCAAATGAGCCTCTTCCCGTGTTCCACCCCGAGTTTGGTAGGTTCATGCTCGAGGCGACGCCCGGGAAGCCATGGGGTATCGAATTTAGGGAACTCCTGGACGTGGAACCCAATATGATTCTGAGACGGGTCATCGCCAAGGACCATATGCGACCAGATGAGCATCCTATCACTCTCACCACTTTCCCCAGGATAGGGTGTCCCGGGGTCTTCACCAACCCACACTATCCAGTTTCGGGGCCCCGGCTGCGCTCGCAGTTCGTGCCCGACGAAATTGCAAACCCTCACATTCGCTTCCCTACACTAGCTGCGAACATCCGCTGGAGACGAGGCAAGAAAGTCCAGGTCAACGTACCGGTCTACAAGGACAAGAACACACCCTGGCCGTGGAAGGACCCGACTGTGAACCACGATTTACACCAGTGGCCCGAGGATGATGATGTGAGGAACGGTGCAGCCCCGGACAATTTCATTCACATGGACGCCATGGCTTTTGGCATGGGTAGCTGCTGCCTACAGATCACCTTCCAGGCCAAGAACATCACGGAAGGAAGGAAAATGTACGACCAGCTCAGTCCCATCGGGCCCATCATGTTGGCCTTGACGGCGGCAACGCCGGTCTATAAAGGCTTCTTGGCGGACACCGATGTTCGTTGGAACCAGATCAGCCGAGCTGTGGATGACCGGACACCCGAGGAGTTGGGCGAAAAGGTAGGCAATGATATCATATGTATGGTGTGGTATTCAAGGAAGCTAACACGAACAGCCCCTTCAAAACGACCGTTGGCGCATCCCCAAATCCCGCTATGCCTCCAACTCAACATATATCTCGACTGATGCACGATTACGGCCCGAGTACTTCGACCCGAATCTAGTGATCGATGAGTCCATCAAGCAAAAGCTCATCGACGGTGGCATGGACGACCGGCTCGCGACGCACTTTGCGCATTTGTTCATCCGGGACCCTATCGTCATCTTCGAGGAGGACCTTGAATCCCTCGACCTGAGCAAGACGGACCATTTCGAGAACATCCAGTCGACCAACTGGCAGCACATGCGGTTCAAGCCCCCACCGGCCGACAACACCATCGGCTGGCGTGTCGAGTTCCGGCCCATGGAGATCCAGATCACCGACTTCGAGAACGCCGCCTTCACGGTCTTCATGGTGCTCATCACGCGGGCGATCCTCTCCTTCGACCTGAACTTCTACATCCCCATCGCCAAGGTCGACGAGAACATGGAGACGGCCCACCGCCGCGACGCGGTCCTCAACGAGAAGTTCCACTTCCGCAAGACGCCCTTCACGGCCCGCCGCTCACCCCGCGCCAGCGGCACCAACACGCCCAACGGAGCAGGCGGCGTGAGCAGGCCACAGACGCCGCTGGGCCCCGTCGAGGACGAGTACCGCCCCATGAGCGTCAACGAGATCATCAACGGCACCGCGGCCGCCACGGGCTACGACGGTGGCGAGGACGGTGGCGACGAGGGCTTCCCCGGCCTCATCCCGCTGGTCGAGAGCTACCTCGACAGCGTCAACGTGGACGTTGTCACCCGCTGCGAGCTGGATACGTACCTGGACCTGATCCGGAAGCGGGCCAGCGGTGAGCTGTGGACGGCGGCCAAGTGGATCCGCCACTTTGTCGATGGACACCCCGAGTACAAGGCTGATAGTGTCGTGTCGGAGGAGATCAACAAGGACCTTGTGGGCGCTGTGATCGAGATCGGTGAGAGGGAGTGCGGCGGGAAGGGGTTCAAGGACCTGAGCCACATCCCTGGGTTTGAGAACATGCTGGGGAAATTCCGTCGCGGTGGCTGCGGCAAGAACGGTGCTGCTGCTTAGATGAGATATAGAAGGATGGTCTGAGCTTTCAGGATATTGGAGTTATGCTGGAGGTTGATCTGAAGGGGACAGCGTAGTTAGTGGCTCTCGGCCATGGTTCCTAGACAAGACATTGTTTCCTATGTCTTTGGAACCCTAGAAACGATAGATTACGCAAGCACGGCAACATGACTCTTATTGTTATCCTTTCCTCTAGTGATTCGGATCTGTTTTTATCAATTGGGCGGCCCAAGTAGAGACTTGCTTGTTGATCAATAGCGCCTGCCCATTACCCGCCATCCATGAGGCTTGGCTCTGCCGTGATAGCCTGTGGCTGATACAAACAATAAGCCGGCGGAGAAGACGCGTGATAACTTCGACACACACTTGAATCAGGAAGAAGCCGTGCAACAACTACGCCGAGGTCAACTCTGGTGTTCCTGCCGATGTCGAGAGTCCGACCTATACCCGGACTTGTAACTTCTGGCAGGGCCTTCGTCTGCTGAGCGAGAGAAGGATCTATGTTGACAGAAGGAAGCAAGCTCAACAGGTCTCGAAAAAGACAAGATACACGCCAGCGAGGTGACGTGATGGGGTTTTGAAGCTGCTTGGAGCCTTGATGGAAGCGCACGGCTTGTCTCGGCCGATCTTCGCACGTTCTCAGAAGCAAACCACCTAGCCGAGCTCACGAATTGTCACCACTATTATTTCCAACACATCCCTTACTTCTAGAAGGAATCCGGGCACCGATAAGAACAAATCTTCCATTCTTTAGCAAGGGGTGATCATAGGGTGAAACACGTTCTCTAATCAACAATGTCTCAGCCCTTCCACCCGGGTTGACAGCGCAGATCTCTACCACATCGGATGGATCGACCCAGAGAAGGCGCAGAAGCCACACAATACGACGGCTTGAGAGATGATCTGAGGCAGATCTCGGGCAATCACACGAATAGCCTATTCACCGGTCCGCAATGCAGAATACCACATAAGCAGGCCGATCTGAGTTTCCGCGCCTGGCAACCGTGACAGAGCGTCCCAGGAGACGTTAGACGGGGGCATCTCACGGGCGTGATCGTGGCCACGGGTGCGGACCCCCGATCATATCGTACTTTTCGGGGTGTCCATGACCAGCTCAGATCGCCCTCAAGTCTTCCGGTTTACGAGAGCAGCCATTGGAGTTGGGAAGGGAAGGAGCCTGGCCAGCGGACGGCTACGTGAGGGACCGCGTCAAGCCACATGGGAGGATACACAAAACGGAACGGGAAGGTGCCTTTCCTCACCCGGCGGGTCACACATGCATCATGGACACTCGAGATATGGCGCGATATGTTCCTAGGAAGATAGCGAGATGTGTTGGGTGGTGATGGATCGATGAAAGAGGGCAGGCCGCCCAGGGCCATCGGATCAGGGATGCCGTGCGAGGCCAAGTATCCGATGTGAGTTCTCGTGCAACATGTGAATACGCTGTGGGGGGTTTTTCTCTTGAAGGTGAGTGGAGCAGTGAACGACTGCTTGATACACTTGTACACATGTAGACGCTTGACAACGTGCTCGTCTGCCACAACTATCAGGCCGTGGATATGTGAAGAGGACAATATTGGTCGTACTTCCAAGCAGATGGATTCCGGGGTCCAGCCACCTGCCACAAAATATCCGAGTGACAGTTCAACCATTGCGGGAAACCTTGTCAAACCGCGCGTGGAAGCTGTTGGAACGGGTGCGGTTTACATCGGGCTGTCTGAGAGCAGCAGTCCACCCGGTGCTTGCAATGCGTGCCCCGCCTCCGTGAACAAGACTGCTACCAACATCATTGACCTCCTGCCCAGTCAAAACCTGGAAAATAGAAAGGAACCGTTCTGCTGGGCACGGATGGATAAGGCTTGTCTATCAGTATCTAGCCCATGCCGAGTTCCGGAGTGGCGGTTCAATACGACCGGGTGCGTGGTGGCCGAACATGGGCCGCATATGGGACGGTGTAACAGAAAGTCCCACGGGTATCAGGCCCCGTTCCCAGCTCCGACTATATTGCCTCAGACCGGGGCCGACGCATTGTGGCCCCTCGTTGTCTCGCGCGGGTCTCTCCCGAGGTTGTACAATGTGGTTCTCCTGTAGTGATAGTGATGGCAAGGATTTCGGACTGGCAGGACCGGGTGTTGTTGCGGTTGATGAGGTGAAACGAGCAAGGAACACGGCAAATTCTCAGTCCCCATCCACTCAGATGTTCACGCCGAGGTGCCTCCGTCTGTGCTGATAATCAAGAATGTCTGGGGGTCCTGGCTGCTGTAGCGGTAATATGCAGTGAAAGAACCAATCCTTCCGGTACTTCTTATATCCGGGTGTCTATACCGGCATTTCACAAATAACTACCGGGCTGACTGTCTGACAGTCTGACTTTGAGAGGGGCCCTTATACAGTATACAAGTCCAAGAATGAGCGTTTTGATCCTCGTTGATGGCCAAAATCGCGGATGTGTATATTTGTATAAATAAATAAAAAGACGGATGCATAGATCGTCAACAGCTGTCATCGGATTCAATCATACGTTGGAAGCACGTCACGGTAGTTGCCCGGTTGCAGTGTACGTAACGGATTCGTAGGAATTTGGGTATGATACCATGTGCGAGAGTGGCGCTATGTGGTCGATATCTCCTGTCTCCATCTTGTGAGTTTCACCAAAGTGTAGATGTAACGAAGCATCAGCCAGGGCCATGAGCTATCACATCCAAAACCCCACTGGTCAGGTGACACGCAACGTCTTTGCAAGTTCTGGCTCCGATACTCGAGTGTCAACTTGGATCGTCATCCATCTATCATAGGTGCTCTATCAGTATTGGACGTATGAGAGAAAAGGTTCTTGTCTGACGTAGTGGCAATGTTGCGGGTCGAGAGCTTTTCACGCTAAGTTGGCGACTGGCTTCTGGAATTTGGCGATCGATATTGTGTTTGTAGTGTTGGGGCAGTTTGGGATGCTTGAAGCTTGATGCACCCGGTACCTTGCAGATACGGGCCAGTCTTCTCTAGCAGCAATCCGGTGGCAATGGGTCTCGCTCCTGGCTCCTGGCTGCCTGGCTGGTTGGCCGATCTTGTCGATGCGCTGTTCTTGGGATGATGGCACAGCAGCGTATGTAGGGTGCCATAGTCCTTGGTTAGTTAGATCTGCCCAGAGTCTCTGTCGTGGTCGTCTGTGACAATGGCAACACAACAAATTTGCAGCCATCGAATCTGGGCTGGTGCTGTCTCTATTTAAATGGGTACGCGTATTGAGGACGGGGGAGGGAACATTTGAAGTGACCAGCAATCCACAACGGCGACCCATCTCGGATGCTGCTGTTTTACTTGCCGTACCAGTGCCGTGAGTAGGTCGAGCACGCTAGTTTGTCTCAGTTCATGGGATTTCGAGATAGTGGATTCGTTATTCCCCGGCCGTAAACAGGGGGGGCCCATGGAAATTTTGACCCCCTTTCTCGTCTTCCAAGGCTACTATGGTATCTGCGGAGGAGTCTTTCGTTCTTTTTGCGAGGGGGAACAAGAGTCGATCTCATCTCAACCATGTCGTTCCTGCATCTGGCCCTTTCCGTACGGAGTAAGGGACGGCGCGATAGTGTCTTAGCCTGTGGCTGTCCAGACTCCACTCGAGGTGGAATGGGATGTTCGCATTGTTGGATGGAACGACATGGATGGGAGGAAAAGGCGGGCGAGGAAAGGCTATTGTAGGTTGCTTTGTCAGAGTAAGTCTAGATGGGGTGTTTTTTTCTTGTGTCGTTGGCATGGCAGTACCTAGGCATGGCAGTATGCCAGTATGGCTTCCTCATGGACGGACGGACGATATCGGGGGTCGGATTGTTTGGGGCTAGCTCATCATATGTCTGTCTCGAGTTGCAGGAAGGATCAATTTGATGCAAAAGGGATATTATTGGACCCACATCTACCAAGGTTTCTACAACTTAATTGTTATCAGCAGTGACCATTGATTGGTTACATATTTTACCCCACAAAACGCCCTGAAGATTCGCGAATTGAGACCACCTGGGCAGTGGGGTTTTTGCGTGCTTCATCAACGGACAGGCGGACTCAACGGGTACTTCCTAGCAGCCGGGACAACGCCAGGGAAGCCGTAACTAAGATATACCCGGTATGGTGTACCTGACTGGTAGAAATAGCTCCACCATGAACATGTCCCGACTGTCAGGACTCAGGGCTCAGACCCTCAAGACTCTTCTGACTTTCAGGACCAGACAGGACCAGACAGGACCTGACATGCCCTGACAGGCCCTGACAGGCCCTGACTCCACTTGTAGATACTATAATACCAGAATTGCAGGTACCTGCAGATTACTGTGGCACATGGTACTCCGTATTGCGTACTACCAAGCAGTAGTGGTGCCGCTAATCTGTAGAACTGCCCGAGCCCGAGTTGGAGCTCTGCTCATCAAGTCCGTTTGTTTAGTTCTCCTTTCCGAGCTTTGTTCATGTCACTCTCTCTCTCACACTCACTCGTTAACTCGCCCATTCTGCCACTGCAGAATTAACTGCCTTCCTTTCCCGTCCTGCTGTTGCGACATCCTCATACTTTTCAACTACCAATCTTTCCTTTGAACCTTCCCACAAAGGCTGAGCCGATGGAGGGAGGAAGAAGCAAGTGAACGTCATCTCGTCTGCGGAATACTTACTTACTTACCTTACTTACCTTCCTCACCTTGGGATTCACCTAACTTAACTCCGACCACCAACCAGCCAACCAGCCAACCAAACTACCTGGGCACTCTTTAACCTTCCTTACCAACCAACAGCAACCACCGACACTCGTTTTAAGTTCAAGCTTTGTTTGACGACATCATAATTTGGACTACCTAGTTACTCCTCATCCTCTTGAATAGGTACGTACAGACTTCAGCTTCGGCTGTTGCAGTTGCTACACCAAGCCCACGTCGAATTCTCAATGTCGTGATACCTATTTCGGTCCTTACAACACCATGGACATGCCCGAAATCACCGTCCCACCACAAAACATTTTACCCACGGATCGGACAGTCGGGACCGGGACTGCGACCAAGACCATTTTGGTCTTCAGCTGCCTTGACCGTGTAGTCGCGGAGAAAGGCAATAAATCGAGGCTAGAGGTCAATTGATCGATCTCAGGGCTGAACCTTGAGCTGGCGTCCAAAAGTCCCGGTCACCGAGCATCCAACAAGACTGCATCACTCTGCGGCTCTGGACGGCATCCTGCCTTCCACACCTGCGACGGAAGAAAAGTCAGCCCTGCAACTGTCCCCCGGCCTCTTATTATTGGTCACAATTACCGTTCACTCTCAAGTCTGTCATCGCTTCTTGCGCGCAGCTGCACATGCACATGCGACGACATTCGCAGGATTACCCGTCGCCCTTCGCCCCCAGTCAGCAATCCGATCCCTCCATCCTTCCTTGCTACCCACCCAGTCATCCTATCACCGTCTTTTCCACGTACCGCAACCCACAAACCTTCTGTCCTTCTGTGCCTGTGCCTAATTATGGAACTGCCCGTCTTTTTTTACCTCCTTCCTGATCTACAGCGTCAGCACTCTGAGCTTCAAGACATGGGCGCCAGTACAGAGAGAGGCCAGGGCTGTCTGCCGTGTAACCCTTCTTTGCATCAAGACTGCACACAAGCCCCAACTTTTTACCCTCTTTTCCCCCTGCTTCTTTATGTTTCGAGACTCTCGTCTAAATGATATCACTAATTCCAAGTAGCTTGCCGTACCCTCGTCAGCCCACACCGCATCCTCCATACTTATCATATCGATTTGAGCCGTTATCACCCACGACTGCCATTACCCATCGCCATCTCGACATAGAGACCGACCGTGCCGATTTACTCACCGACAACTCACTACTTATCAGTCACTACCCGCCTACTTTGTCCAACAAAGTCAGACGACCCCAGGACTACGGTGCGCTACCGAACCGTAACTCTTTGTGCGACAAGACGCCAGGCTGGGTTGTCAATGGTCACTGCTATACATCCACTTTAACATGACCTCTGGGCTTGAACCCGAGCAACAGATTTCAAAATGACGTCCTTCCCTGATACTAGCATGTCTCAATATTCATCATCAGACATGTCTCCCATAATTCCAAGATCTGGAGGTCCCAGATCAAGAACCCAAAGTGTATCGAGCGACAGGCCCTCTACCGTTATGCAGAGTGCTATGTCGCCTCCCACCTCGGTATCGCCAGAGGCAACTTTTATTGCCGCCTCTGCCGCCTCGCAGATTGTCACTAACGACCACGACAGCCATGCTGACACATGGTACGATCAACATGGCTTTCAACCATCTGGCGATCCCGTCTTGGTCTCTGCCACTGCATTGCAGCTCCTTAACAACTTTCTCGACCACCTGTTGTTCAACTTTCTGGCCCAGTCCGGCTCGACGAAACTGCCAACCCTTCGACCCGCCGTTACTGAGGTCCTCAAGCCGAAATTGGCCAAAGATGCAATCAATAATGCGGACGAGGAGTTGCGTGAATACCTTGGCGGTGGTGACGATGAAGAGTTCTTGCAGTCCCACCCGGCGCCTTCGCCGAGGGACTGGGACTTGGAGCTCGTCTGGAAGCGAACCAGATTGAGGTGCATGGTGTATTCTTCACTAGGCGACATGGAAGAGGAAGATGAAGACCACCATGTCGAAGAGGGTCTCCTTAGCGATGACGACGAGGATCTCGGTGGATCTGTTTCTCCGGCTGTCGCCATCTTCCTTACGTCGATCTTGGAGTTTCTGGGCGAGCAGGCTCTCATATCCGCCTCTCGAGCTGCCTGGAACCGACTGCGCGTCAAGTACGAAAAAGAACAGAAGGATGGCGTCAAGGGTCGCTCAGACGTTGTTGACAGAATGGTTGTGGAGGAGGTCGATATGGAACGGGTCGCCTTGGACCGAACATTGGGCAGGTTGTGGCGGGCCTGGAGGAAACGGATACGATCCCCAGGCCCCAACGCCGTCGACCCGGCACAGCACCCCCTATCTCGAGAGAAGGTGCCCCAATTCCGACGAGGGAGTGCCGCGGCCGAAAGCGCTGTGCCCCCCGCTGTTCAGGAGCACATTACTGAGCATGTAACGGCGGAAAACAGCAGCGTAGCGCAGGAGGAGAAGGCGACTGCCGAACCGGGTGATGTGCCAGCCGCCGCTATTCCGCTCCCAATGAGCGAACGGGACATCGACGAGATTGAGGTACCTGGACTTACTCACTACAGCGACAATGAAACAGAGGTGGAGGAGTCCGAGGAGCTGGACAGGGACACGCGATCGAAAAGCTTGATGGTTCTCCCACTCACGAGCAAGGCCGACCTTCCAACACCAACCATGTCTCGACCACAGACCCCGACGACTGCACAAAGAAAGCGCTCCAATTCCCTCCCGACGCCGATAGCTTCTCCCAACGCGCGTAGCAAGACTACTGCCGTCGTTGTAGATGCTACTAGGATACCCCAGGCCACCGACCAGCCACTTTCGAAACAGCAAGTAAACGAGAAAGTCGTTGCTCCTAAGGCAGCTGATGTTCAGACGGAATCCGGTCACGTGGCTAGTGACGAGGAGAAGCCACCGATTGGAGAAAAGAGTGCGAGACGTCAATCTGGGGGACTCATTCCCAGGATCGTTGGTGCTGCGGCTACCGGTGTTGGGGCAGGGCCTGGAACCGCACCCGCCAAGAATGATACAGAGCATAAGCACGATGCATATGCAGATGATTCAGATTACGAGGTAGAAGAGGCTCAGATCCTCACTTCGTCCAGAGTCTCAGTTGGAACGAGCATCTCAAACCGGAGCATCTCGCCAGCGACTTCCGACAGGAGCAGTCGCCCAGCACTGTCTATTCAAACGCTTCCTGTTAGGTCAGGCTCTCTCAGGCTAGTAGATGTCGCCAGCCCACGAACCCCGTCGACCAGGTCTCAGAAGAGCTGGATTCAGGAGCAAAGCAGTAGCTCTTATTCCCGCTCTGGGGATGTGTCCAGAGCTAGCAGCGTCCGTACACAGTCGAACTTGGAGGAGCCACGCGCGGCTGAAGAGACCCGCGCTGTCCCCGGTCCAAGTTCTCTGGGCAAGTCGCGCAACAGCGTGATCCCTGAAGGCGAGGAGCACGCGGAGCCCACTCTCCGGCAAGCTTCGCTGACCTCCGCCCCCGCCGCTGCCGTTGTCTCGCGGAAGGAGAGTCCCAAGATGCTCGATATCCAGGCCACTACCGGTGAAAGACGTCCTGAACCGCAGAAGGCCCATTCGTATCACCAGTCGCAGCGGCAACAGTCATCAGAGACGAAAGTGGCGGTGTTCAATACTTCTCCCGATTCTGACACATTCTCAGAAGACGAGTTAGCACCACTGCCGCAAAGGCACCCGAGGCGCACACCGAGACACTTTGCTCCGCAAGCCGGCACCCCAAGTCCACCTATTCCGGAGGAGACCGCAAGCAGCTATATTCATGAGCCTTCGCAGAGCGGCAGTTCTCAGCCGGGTACCATTGGGATCGTCTCTGTTGACCGCTCTGGCATACCGAGAGACCCACCCAACCCACCACAGGACCACAGCACCAATCGGCAACGCTCAGGTTCCTCGCCCACATCTTCTCACAAAGTTCGTGCTGCGCGTGGTTCCCAGGACAGCACAGCAACTCGGCCGGGAGATGTTATACGGAATTTTGATGATCTTATTCAAAGCAACGAGACGATCCAATACACTCTGACCCCTGACAATGTGCGTGAAATAGAGGTAAGTTGTCCGAATGCACCCAAAGAGTCTCGATCTCTATGATGCTAACTGGCCGCAGGGATCGCCCCAGACTATACAGAGTACCGTGTCTTCCAAGAGCAGGAACCGTGCCGGCTCCTCAGCGACCAACAAAACGGTTGAACTTATGAGGTCGGCCTCGCTTTCACGCTCGTCGCCATTGCAATCGAACCCTGTGGGGATGCATTGGGGTGAGCACACGCCAGAGTCGTCTCCGAGAGGCCCACCCGTCTCGACGTCAAACAGGGCTCGCGGAGCAATGCCTCAAGCCCGAGATGCCAGAGTTCCTCGGGAGTCCATGGTCGAATTCGCCGAGTTCATCCGCGCCACCGGTCCTCCTGGTGCAGATGCAGGCCCCCCTGTCCCCCTCAAGCGAAACCTGAGCCTCATGAACAAGAGGACCGCTCCCTCTCCCGCACCGAGCTCCAAGATGAGTGCTGACTACGGCCGTCCGTCAATGTCATCGAGTATCGGCAGGGCTCGTCTGCAAGCTAGGGATGCCACAGTCGACACTTCGAATGATAAGTCTGACCTGATTGACTTTATTCGCCGTGGTCCGCCCAGCTCGGGGAATCCTCATATTCCTCGGACAGTGGCTCCTTTCCGGACGACCATGGATTCGGACCAGCTGGCTTCAGCCGTTGGCGGGAAGGCAATGGATGCAACACTGCCTGATATTCACGACACTCGCTACAGCCAGGCTTCGACAAACGTCACCGATCTGTCGGCGACGTCGGTTCAGTCCTCTATAAACTCTCAGAGTGCACTCCTCGGAAGAAAGCAAGTGGCTGGGCAAACCAGCGCTCCATTCGAAGAAGAGGACATGATGCCCCAACGCAAACAGCGCCGTGTGCGTGATCCCTACGCGATTGACTTCAGCGATGAAGAGGAAGAAGATGATGATTTCGAGCCTCAGCCAAGGGCGAAGGCGCAGCAGCCCAAGGAGGAAAGCTTCCTGGACTTCTTGAACTCTGAACCGCCGCCACCTCCATCAGCCCCTGTTCCCTTCAACATACCGCGGACACAGTCTTCGCATGAACAGATGCAGGTGCCAAAGAAGAAGGCCAGCGCGCCGAGTCTCATCGCTCGCTTCCGGCAGAACAGCAGTTCGGGAATCTCGGGCGGAGCCAAGAGCCCTACGAGCCCGGCCCGCTCGCAAAAGATGTACGAGTCCCGATCGTTGAGCAGCCGTGCAGGCTCAGGCACGACGAGCGCCAGCAAGGGCTACGTCCCCATCCAGGTCAACATACCCGCCGGTGGTGATATGTACCCCAGCTACGGCTCGACGACCACGGTCCCGCCCGTGCCCAAGATGCCTCCTACCATGACCGCCTCGAGACCCAGCGGCCGGGTTCCGATGAAGAAGTTTGAGCCTCGTGAGGCTGTCTCGGTCCCGTCGCGTGGTACTTCGGATTTGGCCGATTTCCTCCGCGATTCGTCCCCGCCACCGTCTCTGGGCCCTTCTTACCCCGCATCGCCTGTCGAGACGAACAGCGGATCCAAGTTCTTTGGAAGGAGGAAGAAGTCGACGGTTTTCGCATAAGAGCCTGTCGACCGGACAAGCGGCTGAAGTTCCGGTTCAGCAAGTATGATAGGCTTTCAGTCTTGCCCCAAGACGAGAACGCGTGGGTGTTTTCGGACATTTACGCGATCTTGTGAGGTTTGCCCTGATGCTTAACCAGCCTATACGAACATTCTACACAAACATACCACAAACTTGTTATTGGCGGGTGGATGCCGCATTTACATTACTGTTTCATCTCACTCCTTTTGGCAATCCAGCCTTCTGGAAATCTACTCTTGATACCACGTACTACTGTTATTTTTTTCTGCAATTATTTGTTTATTACTCTACCTATGGCTTCAGGGGACGGCTGTTTCATTTTCTGCTTCTAGCTGCGAGGGATTCATGGTTGTGTCTGCCCAAGCGCGCATATCTTGCCCCAAATATTGGAGACGAACCTGTCAGGACCGCTATTCGTTTTCTGGAGTTCCGAACTGGATGATATACGGTGCCTCTGTTTGTGTATGTTCAAAAGAACAGTTGTGAATAGTTAGGAGATACGAGAAAGAATTATGTCGATAGCATCATCGCGTGCTCTGAATAATCAATCTGTGCCTGAACCATCACACACCTGTTCAAACGTGAACTCGGATATAAACCTTTGGCCCTCCACAATCACGCGTAAAAGCCCTCAAGCCCACCGCTCATGCCCGATCGTCCCACTAAAATCGAGGCTTTGACCTTTACTTCAACGCGATGTCGATTCAATGTTGTCATGACATGGTTCTCTCCGGTTACTTTGGCGGTGAAGTGACCGCCCCATAATTACCCCTAACCCTGGCAACCTCAAGCGGAAGACTTTTGAAGTTCACGACATCCGGCTCGGCATGTGTGTCATTCGAATCAAAACCCCCCGAAAACTGATCTGCTCCCAAATTGAGGATCAGACAGTCGCCGGATAAGACGAATATGGTACGTTCTGCCCATCTCCTCCCACCTTTGTTCCATGGGTGGACTGGAATCGAAGGTGTGTGGATATATGACAGGGGCTGACTGACCTTACCGTGTGATTGAATGATGGCAGGTCCACGCAGACGCCTCGACGTTCGCCGAGGGCGTCTCCAAGGAGGAGGCCCTGAGGCAGGTGCTCGAGCAGGCAGAGGGGCTTTTTTATGAGCAGAGGAACTGGGTGAGTCTTTTCCCTAGTCTCGCGTCTCGTGGTGATGCGGATGGAGTTGTCTTTGTGGTTGTCTTTGCATGAGAGGAGGGGGGGGTGAGACTGCAAGATGAACTGAGGGGGTCGGTCTTGACTTATTTACTTATAACTAATTTTATTACTAGGTCGCGTAAGTTTTGGATGGAAAAGCAGACAGAAAGATGAAGGAGAGAGGAGCTCCCTAACAGTGAGAGAGATACTGAATTTCTCTCACTCTCTCCCTCGCTCACTCACTCCGTAACCGTGGGCATTCGATCGAGAATATTGATGGAACAGACGGAACACTGAGTTGACCAATGTTGGGCCTTCACCGCCTACACAGAAACCTGGCGAACACGGCTTCTCTGCTGTGGCACGCATACAAGAGCCTCCCATCACCGAGTAGGGACGTCAACTGGGCAGGTAAGATATGTCCATCTCTCCTCCCACCCCCCCTCCCCCACAAAACCTCAGACCAACGTCCCGAGAACAAATTCCTGATCGCTCAACGCCACTTCTGTCCTTCCTTCTACAGGCTTCTACGTTCTCGACCCATCAACCAAACCCGCGCACCCGTCACTCATCCTCGGCCCCTTCCAGGGCAAGGTCGCGTGCCAGACCATCGCCTTCGGCCGGGGGGTCTGCGGCGCCGCGGCGGCGACACAGCAGACGCAGCTGGTGCCCGATGTGGATGCCTTCCCGGGACACATTGCTTGTGACGGCGCCTCCAAGAGTGAGATCGTGGTGCCCATCACCACCGAGGTGTTGAGCCCTGCCGAGGGGCATGCCGAGAGGAAGGTTGTTGGTATTAGTGAGTATCCGTCCGTCCTCTTGTTTTCCGGTCCAGCCCGTTCCCATCGCCTCCGCTTTCATTCAATAGTTTTTTTGAGAAACAGCTTCCCGTTTTTTTTTTCTTGCTTTCTTTGACTGAATGGACAACCACGCTGGTTTGTCGTAACACCCGAGACAGCTCGTGACGACAAAGAAGAGAGCGCTGACCTGTTTCGCGTTCCCCCAAAGTCGACATCGATTGTGCCGAGGCGAATGGTTTCGACGAGACGGACAAGAAGTTCCTGGAGGAGTTGGCGGCGCTTTTGGGTACGGCTTGTGACTGGTAATGGTGGTGGACGCGCGGTGTGTATGCGTGGATGCGCGTGGACGAATTAGCAGGCGGATAGGGCTCTCCGCTCTCGTCGTCCCTCCGGACGGTTTGCTCTGTTGACCGGGCGTTTCCTGGTGGGAGTGAGGTTTCCGTCGTTCGGGTGTATTGTGCCCTGCGGGCGCGGAAGTTATGTAGCCGAAGAATTTATATGTGATGCTTGAGTTGTTCTGGGGGGGGGTGGCTTTACACCCTCCACAAGGCGGGCCCGAGATGCGAAATTGACGACGCTTGATGATGCTATCTTTCAATGTTCATGTCTTCTGTTTCCGGCTGGACAGTATGTCGGACCATGTGAGTGCTCTTGACTAGAACTCCCGTGTAGAAACCAAGTCGACTCCACAATGGCTCATGATCCCCCTCGAAGTGTCTCTCTCCTTATTCCGGACCCACGATATCTTCATGTATTCTTCTCAGATTCGGACATTCACCCCTTACCAATGGCAGGCGTGGCGAAAGTGGTACTAGCAGCACATTTCACATTGATATCAGAACTTCCCAAGTATGAATGTTCATGGAGCTGGTCTTATACATGACCCTAGTCAAGCGAACCCCCCTCCCTTTCCCCTCTCCCAAGCCACTGCAGCCGTCGCTCGAAACTAATGTCGACCAGGCTGAGCGGCCGGAGGGACAGACTCGAAACAATCGAGAACCGGCTTATGGCGCCATCATGGAGCGCTCGTGGCCTGGCGCCGCCTACGTTACACTTCTGGGCCAACACGAGGTATCATCCGCCCCGTTAGTATGGGGCTTCCTGGGGGCTGTCGATGGATAACTCGATTTGCCTGAGAGAGAGTGTGAGTGAGTAGGTGAGTGAATGAATGTCATGCGGATCTATCTGCCTTGGGACGGTTAGCCACCCTCGTCCATGGCTTGTTCAGCACAGTACTTCACGTCCGCGGTTTCCGCTAGGGTATTCGATCACAACTACATGGAACTCGAGGATTCACACTCATCACGGCCGTTGAGACAGTGGCTAGGGCATTCAATTGAACAAGATGTAAGAGAAAGAAAGAGATGGCGCAAACAAACAAAAAATGAAAAATAAATGCGCCAGCCCGGAGTCGAACCGGGGGCCCATCGAATTCGCTAGTCATGTGAAGATCACATGATTTGGCAACGATGGATTTTACCGCTAAACCACTGGCGCTTGAATGGTTGATTCTTGGATGAAATTGCTGCTCGAGTAAGTGCCTATATCGGAAAGCCCAGCAGAGGTATTGTAGTGAGAGATGGCCACAGAGAGAACGCTGCAGAGAAGCTGTATCAATAGGAGACGATGGGGACAAATAATCCCTATGAAAGTATGCCGCTCTTTTGGCTTGTTGTAAGGATCTTCTAACATATTCGAGTGCTATACCCTGGCACCAAGGCATACGCCCCCATCACCATTATGAATAGTGGCCCTCCCTGATGTACACTTGCTGAGTGTGGTTAAGGAAACCTACTCCAAGCCACGAATACATCCAGAGACTTGAGGCCGCCTCTTTCAGCATGACTCCTCGCCATTTCGAGAAGTCACATCAATGACACCACCACCACCATCAGTGGTGGTGGGTGGCATGGTGGTCCAGTGGGGCTGCAGGCAAGCAACTGGGCATAGGAACTGCTATTGCCATCCCATGTCCTACACCACGAGCATCCACGGGCGTATCATGTGGTAGAGATGAGCTGCTGGCTGATGCAAAGCCCAGTGACTGATCGACTCCACGCATCCTGCATCATGACCGCAACGACATGTCAAATAATTCCACACGTCCAGCTCCAGCTCCCCAACCCGAGACTCGTTCCAACGCCTCTTCCCTCTCACCACCACCACCACCGCCGCCGCCCCTTCTCTCACCTGTGTCCGGTTCATCATAGGTTTATCTCCCCCCCTACCCTACACCGCCTAGGTCAGACATACTTCGAACCGGAAGGTCCAGAACGCCCTGCACAGAAGCGTCTAATGCTTATTCAAAGACACAGTATATATAATGTATGGTGTATATATAAATAAATATTATACATATATACACGCATACATACATACATACATACATACATACGTACATACATATAGAAGCAAAAAGGACGGTGATACAGATCCAGATGCAATGCACCACCGGACACGAACCAATCACCTCCCCGCGATCGTCTCGCCTGCAAGATGGGAGGGCACCCGAAGGGTTGCGGTTGCAGTTGCAAAACAAAAAGGGCGGCGGGTTGAGCGGGCTGGTTACGTGGTTCACCAAAGGGGAACGGGGGGAGGGGGGGCACTGCATATTCGGGATCGAGTCACAAGGGACACAAACACAAATACACACGCACACACACACAGAGTAGCAGCAGCAGCAGGCAAGCAATGGAGAAAGGGAAAGAGAGAGAAGACAAAAAACTCTCCATCCGGCCGCTTCATGCCTATCTCGCATGGCGGCGCAACATAGATTTGTCTCAGTCAGAAAAGAAACAACACATACACAAACCTGCTGTGAATGTTCTGGAGGTGATTGGGTTCGCAGGTAGATTGGTAGGGGGGGGGGCGTGTCACAGGCGGGGCGGACTTTGTTGTGTCGTACAACGAACACCCCCCTCCCCCCTTCCCTCTTCAACGTTGCCCTCACTCAGCCTTAAGAGGAAGAAGGAGGAGGGGGGGAGGGGTGAAGGATATGTTCCTTCGTCGCTCTTTGATGTTCCTCGTGACCCCCCTCCCCCTCCAAAACCGCGGGGCCGGATGCGAGTGAGAAGTCCGGGCCGTCCTCCACGGTGCGAGACTGGAAGTACATCTTCTTTCCCACACACACACACACACAGCGCTTTCACCGTCCAAGCTTAGCAGCATCATTGTCTCTTGTGTGTCTGTGTGCAGTTTCCCCCCCCCCAACTGGGTTTCTCGGCGAAAAAGGCTCGCACTGAGGAATGAATGCAAGATGAAGAACAAATCGTGTGTGACTGTGCAACATGGAGCTGGAGCTGGAGCAAGAAGAACCACGGGCGAGTGGGATGTGTCGATATGTCGATACCGATAACCTCGACTCTCTTCGTGTGTTTTCCACTTCGACTCCTACTCCACACCTCTCAAGTGCTCCTTCGAATACCTTGTAAGTCGTCATGTGACGACAGCTTCACCACACCATCTCCAGTCGGTTCCACCCCCCCCCCCAAATTCACACTGCAAGAAACGACCTGGATTCTCCAGCCCACCCTGCTTTGCTCTGATCCAGATGCTGTGTCACACTGTGACGGAAGGAGGTGGGGGGAAGGGGGAAGGGGGGTCTCCATCCTTCGCAAGCAAAATATAAAAAAGGAAAGGTGAAGGAAGGAAAAAAAGGACAAGAAAAAAGAACATGCTGGGTCCCTGTCGGTTCCCGTTTCTCAACTTGCTTCTAGAAGAGGGTCGTTTGGGCGGGAGGGGGGGGGGGAGAGGGCAGAAAAAGAAGCAAAAGAAGTGCGGAATTATGTCCACTCTCGACGTGACACAACACACATACATAGCAACACCATCTGTCTCACATGCTGTCGTGCGTGTCCCCTAGAGTCGTCTGGTCGGCGATCAAGTAAGACCTAGCTAGGTAAGCAGTAAGTAAGTATGTATGTATGTATGTATGTATGTACCGTAGTAGCCAACCAGCCGTCCCCACAACCCTGCCCTCCCCTCCCAAAAATACCTGCTGGGATGAATACTGACCCTTTTGTCTCGACTGAGAACGACCCTTCGTGCGACGGCGCCAATCCCCACCCCTGGTTCATGGCGCCGTGGTGCTCTGCAGGCTGTCCCTGCACGATAACTTTCACTGGGTATTCCGCCCCAACGCAACAACACTACCAACGCTCGCAAGTAGACCTAATTAGGACAGAAAGAAAAACCAAGGTTAATAAATACATGCATACATACATACCTGGGTAAGTACCCAGTCGTCAAGGGTTTCCAAATTCAAACACACTGTGACATAGCCCACTATGCTTCTCATCAAAGATGTGACCCTGATAAGCGGAGATGAAGACGAACAGGGAGAGAGTGAGCGAGCGAGCGACAGGGGGGTGGTGGGGGGGATAACAGGAACGCGTACCCGAGCAGTCTGTACCGTGCGAGGAGGGACAGAAGAAGAAAAAGGCAACAGAAGCGGCACCCGGACGACTTCGCCATCGAGGGGTATCCCCTGCCTTCCCTGCGGCTACGTAGATCCCCACCCCCCCGTTCGATCGGCTGCCGTAGCGGTGCCTCTTTTTCTTTTTTCTTCTTCTTTTTCTTTTCCCCTTCCCCATGTAGTGTACATGCGTACATGACTTCTTCTTTCGCGGCTGCATGCCCCTTTTGAGACGTCGATCCCCAGCCGTAAAGGAGGGGGGCTTGCGGTCTTGGGAA
>LKEA01000032.1:278862-333305 GCA_003795315.1 Cytospora schulzeri | reverse complement strand
TCTCGGAGGTAGGCTCGGAGGCCTCGTTCTCCTTAAGGGCAGCTATAATAGCCGCCTGCCGTCTCTCTCGCTCTATACGGTTTTTATTTTCTGTATTATTATTAGGTGATTTAGTCACCTTTAGGGTATTATTCTTCTAGCCAGGGGCTGCTTTATCAGGGAATAGGAAGTAATAATCCCTAATTTTATAGCTCTTTAGTTTACAGTAGTTATAGTATAAGCCTGTTTTAGGGGTATTTTTCTTCCCTCGGGGGAGGAAACGGGACCTATTAGGCCCCCCTATAGCTGCTATAGCGTTGATTTTCTCACGCTTTTTATTTTCGTAGCCTCTCGATTCATCCAGTAGATACTCGAAAAATATAGCCACAGTATAGGCTTTTAGGTCTTTTCTAAGCGCCTAGAGGACTATTTAGGAGAACGAGTCGAAATCCTCGTTAAGCCTAAACAGTACCTACGATATAACTACCTGATCTTAAAGGGTTATATTCTTCTCCTGCAACTTAGATATAAGCTACTATACCTTATTTAGGTACGCTTCGATAGTACTAAAGTTGTCCTCAGAGAGTAAGAAGAATTCCTTCAATAGTAGATATTCGGTAGTAAATCCATCAGGGTTATACTAGGCTTTTAGCTTATCCCAGGCCTCTTTAGCTGTATTACAGCTATCGATAAAGCTTAGAGGGCCTTCCTCACAGAGCAACTGTATAGTAGAAAGGGCCCTAGCGACCTTATTTAAGTCTGTAACCCCCCTTTCGATCGTTTCCCATAGGCCTTCCTTGATAAGGGTGGCTCTAGTATAGACCTTCCAGGTATTGTAGTTCTTTACCCCCTTAAGGCGGACGACTTGAAGTTTTTAATCGGACATTTTATATATATAGGATCGTCGCCTTTAGAAGATGTTTTAGTGAAAAAATAGGGTCTATCGGTCTAGTGATCGTAGAGATATTAAGGAGTGACGGTAGTGTATAAGGGGGGTTATAGTGCTGTAATAATAGTAGTAACAGCAGGCAATAGCCAAATCGGGTTAGGCTATTTTTATCGTAATCGTAGTAGTTTATAGTTTCAAAAGGTGATTCGAAATAGCCTAGTTAGGCGTAGTTGATATAATGGTTAATATAGTAGTCGATATAGTAGTCGATATAGTGGTCGATATAGTGGTCGATATAGTGGTCGATATAGTGATCAGGGCAGCGATAAAGGTTTATAGGGGTTAGAATTAGCTAGTTTTCAACAACCAATTCGTAGTATACCCAATCGTAGTGTAGTAGTTATAACTTATAATCGTAAATTGTAAAACCGTAGTTGTAAGCCGTAACACTAGTAGTTTATAGTCGTTCGGATTGAAATGTATGCACGTAACCGTATAAGTGAATCCGGCTAGTGATAGTAGTTTGATGTTCTAGAAGATTCGATTTAAAGGTTAAGGGTTCAAGTCGAATTAAGAAAGTTCCTTTTTATCTTTTTAAGGATCGGGGGAATGATTAGGTAATCAGATTTCCGGGCTCATAACCTATACGAAGGTCATAATAATAAATAGTGAGCAGAGTAATAATAAGGGTGTAAGTCTTAATATTCAACTTAGTATCTAGTAGTCAGCCTGAGGGTATTGAGGGCACCTATATATGTTTAATATAGGTGGCCTGTGCGTTCTTTATACTAGTTTCTTTATACTAGTAGTTTCTTTGTATTATTAATTATATCGACTACTAGTAGTTACTAGAAGATTCGATATATATCTGACATACTTCACCAAAAAGCGGTAATCAACTTGGTCAAGTTGGCGTTGAAAGCGGAGCACCTGGCGCAGGGGGAGAGCAGACCGTCACGTAGCTGGTGTGGCTTTGGGAAACAAAATTCACGGGACCTGACGGCCAGGGACAGAATGACGAATGCGCATGAGAGCTGGTCCCTGGATCTTAGTTACTGATTTGTTCAGTCTGTATACAAATACAGTCGAGTAGAACCTCTCTTTATGAGCTGGGTAACTCCATCGTGACACATCACACCTGCGCTCAGGGGTACAGTGCATTTGGCCTCATGTTGTCTGACTGACTTGCAAGTTAGTAACTCAGCTTTACCATTCGGGAATAACTTTGAGCTCTGTATATTTCCGGGGATGGGAGCGATCCGGTGGAAGAAAACCTTCACAATCTTCTAGGTAGTGGATCTTCAAGCTTGAAACTACTGTCAGCATACGGAACCCTGCCCCTGGGTGAATAAAAGGCAAGCCTAATTTATCTCGTCCGTCAACGTAATCGCCTGCCTCTATTCGACTGGTGTTTGTAGATCTCGATGCCTTCGAGCTGCAGCGGCTCTTGTAAGGCCCTTCGTTGTCGCCATCGTGGGCGAGGCGGGGCGTGCCTCGTGTAATTCCCAGGTTACCCCAGGATACCAGGGGTACTAAGCGCCCGGCCAATGCGACAAGACAGGGATGCATCTTTGTGACGAATCAGACCTAAGCATCATGATATATGTGTAGTTATGTAAGTCAGAATGTTGGGCTGGAAAAGGACGTTGGGGATTGTAAATACGACAAAGTGAGATCGTCCTGGAGTATTGCCCACGGGTGGAACCGAACTCAGCAGTATGGTATTGAAATACCGGAGTCTACGGATGCCCAGACGCAACAATCACATGCAGCCACATCTGATCAAACACATCTTGTATTCAGAGACGGTGAACATGCAGCCTCAAAAATCACGTAATTACATCACATCAGACCTGATACGTGGTGTGCGCGGTATTGGATCAGTCAGCAACGACATGTTCTGCGAGATGTTCCCAAGACGGAGGATCCGCGAATGACTTTAGGGACGCAAAGAACAACTGAGCTATCCATATTCGATGCTCAAGTATGAAACCATTATGAGGGTCGTACTCAGGACATCATTATGAGTTTGGCGTTCGGTGGTGAGAACATCTTGACAAACGCGTGCCGTGGACTGCCAGTCGCAGAAGTAACGGTTGAGGCCACGACTGTAATCTTGATAGTATGATTCTTCATTCATGCGAGGCTCGGAGACCCTTGAATTGTGTTTTGGTCTTATGGGTTTCGGTTGTTCAACACAATGCGGTTCAGAACTTCCCCGTCACTCATACCCGGGCTACATTGTTGATACAACCAATCACGACTGAGGTGTGCCTCCTAATATGTAATGCATTGCAATATTAGAACCCTTGGGAAGCGGAAGCGAATTTCTGTCTTGGAATAATCCCGGCCCCCAACGACGTTGCTACTTGATCGACCAAGGACTGGTGTTGACCACCTATGTAGTGGCAACATCTTTAGTCACAAGCTCGAACCAGACTATCAGACTGCTAAATGCGGTCGTCGATGACCTCAGGCCACACGACGCCGTCTGTCTGTGCACCTTTGGTCCCAGGACCGCGCTGAAGCCACAGACCATCTCAGCAGTCCCCCAGATTTTTGTATCCTCAGAGGAAGGGTCGCACCAAGCATGCTCGCATGATATGCCTACCCTAGGGTAGCCTTCCAGTCCAAGACAAGAGATCCCTTACAATCAGATGCTTTATCCATCCCATAGACAATCCCTTGAATTGTATTTTCAAACTATGTCTTATCCATAATCGAAGGATGACGCGAGTTCTTCACCTGGCTAGGAGATACGAACATGATAATAGCAACCCAGAAGGCTGCTGATCGGGATTAGGGAGGAACAGCGCACTGGCTAATCTGGTCTTCCCACCGGGCACCTACTGACTCGAGGATGGCGAAGTCTATATTGTCCTGCGTCTCAATACGAGGTCCTTCATGAGCCAAGTTTCGTACCAACATGGGAGCTTGTGTCCCTGGAATGTTCTCGGACCGACACATTCGGCTCCCGGTCCCTTCAATATTTGGCAGAACTTGGACACCAACGGAGAAGACTAGAGTAATAAGCTCAACCAGACAGCAGCTTTTGTACGAGGTTGATATTTCCTAGGGGTCGCCGTCATCGTTTGGGTATAATCTGTCTTAACGCACACTATCCATTTGTCAAAGTTCGATGGCGTTGAGTGAAGTGGGAGCGACGATAAGTCACTAAGGAGCATAGAGGTCGAGACCAATGTATAAATAAAGCGTCCTGCCCTCAGACCCAACATCAGGGGGTTTCGTTCCCCATCTTCCAAACATTGCACTTGGAATTGGACTGCCTTCTTTCTTTTGGTACTCTACTTCCAGATTGAAACACTCTTCCAGGAAAAGCTTCAACTTCACAAAAGACTTCTAAACATGAAATTCTCTCCAGTCACCCTTCTCGGCTTTGCGGCCGCCATTGCCGCAAGTTCTCCGGGGCTCTCCAAGGTTCCCGCTTGTGCGTTGAGCTGTATCGAGACTCTGGTTCCAGAGCATACACCTTGCAGTACCGACGATGTTTCCTGCATCTGCAACTATCAACAGAAATTGCAAGACAACGGTGTCGAGTGTGTCGTCGACGCATGCGGTATCGAAAAAGCTATGGGTGAGTATTCATAGTACCCATACGAAATCCTTATCATGTCCTGGATTTCGTCGCGTGTATAGCCATCATTGACACCATACATATCGGCAGATGAGGTGCTGCCTTGCTTCCTAGAAATATGCGGTGGCTCCGAGGCTCCACCCCCTGGTGGCGGTAAGCCTCATGGTGTTGGTAAGGGCCCGGGAGAGGGTAAGCCTTCTGGAGCTGGAAAGCCCCCTGCTGGTGTGCAGGCTTCTGGTGGTGGAGACCTCCATGATGATGAGGTGCCTGGAGGTGGTGGACAAGGCCCAGCTGAAGAAGAACAAGGCGTCGATGAGGGGGATGAGGGGGACGATGAGGGAGACGAAGGGGAGGACGAAGGGGACGAAGGGGACGAGGAAGGGGACGAAGGGGATGAGGAAGATCTGGGTGATGAAGAAGATGACGATGAGGACGTAGATGAGGATGAGGGAGAAGGTGATGAAGATGAAGGAGACGAGGAGGAAGTGATTGGAGCCGGAGGAGCTCCGAGCGAGGGTGTCACTGAGACTGAGATGACTGATGAGTCTCCCGCCGCCGAAGCCTTGCCAGCCTCCACCTATGTCACTGCTGGCGCCAGCCGTGCTGTGAACATTGCGGGATCTGCCGCTGGCATCGCCGCGATGGCTGGTCTCACTGTTCTCGCTGTCTTCTAAGTTTGGGCCTGACGTACTCCATCTTCCAGGGTATTCTAAGCCCTTCCCCCTATGATGGCTTGGTCGAAAATGGCTGTGTGTTATTGGTGGCGTTTTGCTTAGGAGTTGCCCGATGGAAGTAAAGGACATATTCTTGGGTATGAATCAAAACTATGGTTGAAGAGTTCCCATTGTGTGTAATGTGTGTGATATGCAATGCATCACTGCTTGATTACAGAGACTGTATGTACTTTGAAAACTCGGGACTGCCGGATCGACGAATATGCTCAGCGAATGGGTTAACATGGGAAGCACCATGGTGCAATAGTTTCATTATCCTTGAGCTTTCTGGATAAAACTGACACAGAGGCAGTATCATGGATCTGCGTATCTTCCATCACATACTGGTAGTATAAAAATGAAATCAACTTCGATCATCAGGGTCAAACAAATTAGACAAACGGATTCTGAGGTGGTGGGTATTTCCAATCTGTGTGGTCTCATCCATTTCCCCATCCGAGAGACTCAGTCTCCATGCTTGGAAGTACTGCCAGATCCTCTCGGGATTTCTAGTCGTTGACATGGAGATAATGTGTTAACGCCTGCGCAGTTCCAGTCCGTGATTATTCCCCCCATACGGAAAACTTTAGAGTCGCCGGACCAACGTGCATAACTGTAACGGGGTATCATCAGATAATGCTTTTATGACCTACTAATATATATATATATATATGTACAGACAGATTAAATGTTTTGAACCCAGCAAATGATTTTACTTCCAACACTCAAGCGAGCAACGTTGGTCACAACAAGGTGTACTTGGCACACTTCTCAACCATGGGCCTCGGTGCGGCCAATCCACAAACATTGAATGCGCTAAAAAATCGTTTTTGGAAAGGGGGGGGGGTCCGAGAAAACAACCTGTAATCTCGGTGGTTCACACTTTTTGGGTGAATGGCCTAATACTCAAGGGTCTCCTCCAGGGGTGTTTCCGTTGTCCAAATATTAGAGCGTGTTCATCACTTCCAAGGTTCTCTCCTCAAGCTCGTGTTGCGTCCTCTAACTCCTCTAACCCTGGGTATCCAGGCTCCAAACTCTTACTCGCAGCAATGCTGGGAGACTCTTGTGTGTCAGTTAGTAGGACGACCTTGTCACCAAAGGCGGCCGCGATCTCTTCCAAGCTCTTCTGCTTCGTTTCACTGCAGTTCCGTATCGTCAGCAAGAACACTAGATGTCGCGTGGAGGTGAAGCAAATGCATACGGGAAGTAGAAGTAAGCGATCACCAAGAAGAATACACTACACCCTACAAAGACGTAGTAGTAGTTCTCCTGTATAGTCGCAAAAGCGCTGGGCCCTGCTTCGGTGACTGGTTATCGTGTCAGCGTGTCACATGGTTAAGTTGCAACCAGCTGGTACAGAGAAGCTCAAACCTACTTCCTACGTTCACAATGAGGTGTGAAGATGCGCTGAGGCCCATGACCTTGCTTCGCAGGGCGATGGGGAGGATTTCGGCACCATAGAGCCATGTCGTACTGTTGAGCATGCAATCTGAAAAAGGCTGTCAGCATGTGTCTTTGCCAGACGTTCAGCCTCAATCTCCGAGAATGAATCAGCTTACAGTAGGCAACAGCAAATAGGTAGATCCCCACGATTGCAAAGGCCTTTCCAACCCTATTGTCCGTGTTTTGAAACTCTCTTTGCATGATAGCAGCGTAGATCTCAACGAGTATGATTCCAATCAGTCCCGTCAGGATCATCCTGCGCGCAGGTGGTCAGTCTTCTATCAAATAGTCTTCCCAAGGATGGTGCTTACTTTCTGCGGCCCCATTGATCGGTCAGAAATATGGTGGTGATCATGTTGGCTATAAATGATACAGTACCGTATACCCCTGCTAGGGCGAGAATGGTTGTCGAACCGATTCCCAAAGACTTGTAGAGAATTGCTATATAAGGATACATACAGTCAGTTAGATATTCTCAGGAGAGTATGCCAGTGGTAAGTAACCCACTTTGGTAGTACTGTTTGGTAGAGCATGTGGTCAGAATATATCTAGTGACTATAATCCAACAGTTGTTGCCCAGTACTCACCTGGATTACGTTCACTCCCGTCAAGCTTGTCATTGTTTGCACAGCGATCGCACTTCCCAGGGTCCCTCAATGTCAGTACCGACTTATATAACACAGCTGGGCATCACATCCGAGAACACTCACGCGAGGACGCGATGTCTGAACAATACAAATATCTCCTTGATCGATACAACCTCCCTTTCCATCTCAAATTCTATCTGAGACCTCATCAGGACAAATTCGTCATGGACTTCATGCGATCGGAGATCACGACGGATCTTGGCGAACTCCTTGCGGGCCTTGTTGACTTGGCCGCTGCGGATGAGCTGACGGGGTGAGTTTGGCATGAACGTCCCCAGACCGATAAACAGGACTACGCCCCAGGGGATCTGGACCCCTAGCGGTAGACGCCACTGAGTTGGGCCATATGGAGCATAGCCACACGCCATGCCTACCCAGTTGGACATCATCGTTCCAAAGCTGATGCCGCAGCCGGATATGCCGCCGATGAGACCCCGTTGCGACGGCGGTGAGATCTCGCTGAGGTAGATCGGGACCGTTGCGACCAGCCCCCTAACTTGATGTTAGGCTGGGTGCTTCGGAAAACTCGTAACCGGAATAAAAGGATTACATACCCTACTGCAACTCCTGCGAGCACACGGCCGGCGAGGAACATGCCAATATTTATGGATGCCGTTTGTATCACCGTTCCTATCGTCACGATGACACACATGACCATCATGAAGCGGACGCGACCGAGCTTGTCAGCAACGGCGGTCTGGGCCAGGGCGCCAACCGCCTCTCCGGCGATGTAGACAGCGACAATCTGACAAACATTGTCAGAACATGCAACCAATCCGTACTCAGGGGTGGGCGGTTACCGCTCCTGTCAACCCATCCGAGGGATTCTGCATATATTCTATCCAGCTTTGATGTGCGATAGTTGTTGTTGCTATTCCGGTATCGAAGCCCTGAATGTATTAGTACTAGCCTCGAAAAGGGGCATTGAACCCGTGGACGTGGTGGGGTGGCGTACAAATAGGAACGTGCCAATGGCAGCGAACATAGCAACGCCAAAGGTGTAGAAGTTCGCCATTTTCCTACTCCTTTTTCAAACTCAGTTCCGAGGTAATGAACCGCCAAGAATAAGTGGTAGTATTGATCCTGTGGTCAAAGATATTAACTTGTATAATTTCGTGGATAAGTATCTAAGAGGGGAATATACCATACCTGATTACATCCATGCGACCTTGAAAGTGGTTCGGTGAGGAGGTCATCAGTCATACGTGCGCGGCAGTTGATCTAGTCTCATTAGGGGCGGTCGAATGTTGTTTCGCATTAGGTTCAAGTTTGGAGACTTTCGCTCAAAGAGCCCCCGAAGAATATCTGATCGACCCCCACATTCCCCAGGATAGCCACTGTGTGTATTCGTGTGTTGCTCCAACGCCTGAACATCACTTCCCGTTCTTTCGGACAGGGGTTAGGAGGGATGGGGAAGACATGGGTGTAATGGCCATCACTACGCATCTATGTCTGGGGGAGAGCCTGAGCAAGGGGGGGGGGAAGGCTCGGTGACCATCTGGGAGGTTTCAAACTCCAATATTCTATATCCGGGCGGAATTACATGGCAAAGTGCAACCGCTGGCCAAATCCGGATCATGCCGCAGAATGTTCCATACTTCCGTCCCTTCGGCGTCGAGCGAAATGGTACTGTACAGTCCCATAGTCACTGCAGCGATTTCTACTCAGGTTGGAGGGATACGCTGGCTAGCATGTGAGACCATTTCCACGACCTTCCTAGAGCTTGCATCACTGGTCCTTAGACCTATTCTCTGGCGTGGTGTAACACCAACTGCCTCATTACCGAAATTCAACCCTCCATCATAAAGACTAGATTTTCCAGCTTGTTATCCTTGCATAGTCTCGGCAGTTCCTCCACTGATTGTACGAGCCATCCATCAATAACCCGCGAGGTAGCCCACCCTGCGGGCTTGAGTGGCTGCACTATGCCGCGGTGATAGACGCCGATCAACTCCCCGCAGATTCTTGCTCTTTTAGTCTGCTACGTGCATCATGGGCAGCCAGTCATGAACTGGACCTTTCCCTGGAGCGGACGTAGTCAACAAGGTTTTTGATATCGCTGTGGCTGGCTTTGCAACATCCACCGACGAGGATGGTGTCCCAGTTCTGACGCCTTGAGGCATCCAGGACGATTTGCCCGAGTTTGTGCTCCCACGGAACCTGGCTATTGTCAGAACATGCGTGCCCAATGAAGCTTCCTACCGAGTAGGTTGATGACAGTAGCCAAGACAAAGATTTCAAACTCACACTCTGCTTCTCCTGGCCAGCCGGGACTTCCCATATTTGGGTCGTCGTGTTATACACCTCTCCATTGGTTCCATCCGGGTACAGAACCAAAGCGGGCCAAGAAGCCACTCTCTTCTCCTGGATCAGTTTGGCCACCGCCCCTTCGTACTTTGCAATGAGCCCGCCCAGTTTATGCAGCTTCGTGCAGTTGATTCCGATGCCCCAGGGTTGTGCCTTGGAGCCATCTTGAGCGAGCATGGCCTCCACCACCTGCTCGACGCTGCTCCCATCCGGGAACCCGTCGCCTTCGGCGGGGAACACGCATGCGATCCAGAGAGGCTTCGAGGTAAACGCGCGTACCGCCCGCCTGACTGCACTGATCTCGTCAAGTCTGGGGATGGTCTCGCATGCCACGTATGCAATCTTGTCCATGACCTGGGCATCCGCAAACAAGGACAGCCGCTCGGCCCACCAGCTCTGCAGCTTCTCCTCGTCGTCATGATCCGCATCATAGGCGCCACTGTACTCCTGACCGGGAACCATGGTCGAGCCATACGGACCGAGACTCAGTGCTACCTTCGCGTCCGGCTTGCCCCTGGCCTGGTCTGCGATGTCCACGGCGTCGGCCAAGAACCTGGGCACACCGGCACGGTCGATGCCGTTGGGCCACTGCTCAGTCTTGGTAGCTGCGAAACCATGGATCGAGGCCTGATACGTCGCCGTCTCGATGACATCGACGGGTACATGGCCGAAGTCCTTCTGGCAGGCGAGGAGGGTTTGTGGGTCACTTATGACTGGGTGTGAGGACCACAAGGGCGTGGTCTTGTTGGAGAATGTGACGCCATATTTGTCTTGTAGGGACGTCCCCAGGCCTCCGTCGAGGAAGATGATGGTGCTGTTTACGGGCATTTTAGACAAATATGTGCTGTGACTTGTTGGTTTGAGGTGTTGTTGTTGTCTTGAATGCTTGGCAAGCTTGGCGAACTATGTCAGATTTTACCCGTCTTGATCGGACGCCGCATTTATGCTAGTGCTCGGGCAGTCGTCAGACAGGGCGCGGGCCGGGACCCACATGCCAGTGCCGAGTGAGGACCGGCCGGACCGGAGCTGGGAGGGTGTACTCCGGGACTTACAAAGTAGCTTAAGAAAAGGTGAAGATGGGACAAGATACGTAGATATCAGATGAAAATAGTCCCCCTTGAAATCCGCTTAATCTGCATTTCATTCTATACCCGGAGCCACCCGACAAAGACCCGAGTCAGTTCACTGACTCCAATACTGCTCATAGTACGAAGCTTGGAATATGGAGGACTCCCAAGCGTCATTGAGATAGCCCCCTTAATTTGATACATCCGGAGATCATGATCGTAGAAACTCCTTCGCCTTCTTGCCCCATCGAATGGCACCCTTGTATGTCCACATCCCAGGAGCATTCCCATGCCTTAGACCGTCGATGGCATCGGCGAGCTGGTCACCCAATCCCTCGGCCTTGATCTCTTCGAGAGTATAAAGATGTGTCTTGAACGAGAAGGCGATGGCTCCCGTCTCGGGGAGCCGACTTACTGTCTGCAACTCCACTCGCATCCGCGCCTTACAGCAGTCAGTTGTCAAACCCCAATGTGCCTCAGCTGGTTGGACTCACCTGGCTTATATCGATATCTTCATCTTCTATCACTTGTTCAATGTCCTCTCCATGAACGTGGTTACCCTCGCAGTTGAATAATATGGGCGAATCGACAACCGACCACTGTTGTCCGGGGACCAAGTCAGCATTCTCATTTTCGAGTCGAGGCCTAACATCACGGAGAATGGCACTGTTCTCAGTAGTACCACTGGTAGGTTCTGTGCAGAAACTTACGTTCACCCGCTTCGCATTCTTCCCAACCTTGACTCTACTGAAGAACCTCTCCATGCTGGGTCCAATCTTGTCATAGCTGGGCACTGGCGCATGGATCTCATCCAGCAGCTTGTCCAGCTTCTCCGACGGATCAAAGCCAGAACAATAGCAGCACACGTATGCAACGCTCCTGTGGCCCTTATCCGTCTCATGAAGGAGGAATACGTCGTCCTCGACCGTCTCCCCGATCGTCCTGAGCGCCTCGATGGGGTCGTCCGGCGGCAGTGTTGGGAACGATGCCTCGGTCACTTGGTTTCGAAACGTCTTTCCGTCTTCGGACAGAGAGAACATACTCGGAAAGCGCTTGGGAAGGTAGTCCGACATGAGGTACGTGTACAGCTCCTGCACAGCGGCTTTCCCCTGAGGGATGGCTCCCACAACGATAGTAGGGTGCTGAACCATCAGCTGTCGTCTCTCCAGGATATGGTCCTTGTAGTTACGGTCCATGACGATCAGGTCAGAGGGAGAGGAATTCTGAAGGGCCATAGTAATATGATATTTTGGCTTGAACGGCCGGAACTTCAAGGGCTCTTTCTCCGACCATTGAAAGTTGGTCATGGGCTCAACAGAGCTCATGGGGCAGGATGGCAGCCCATCTTCTTTCCCCGAACTTGGAATGCTCCCATATTTCTAGACCATCCCATGTTAGAGTTCCCATGAAGAAGGCTTCTTAGGGTTACCAGACTCACATTAAGGCGTTGCCCACGCCTGTGCTTCAAAGTGGCCCAGACAACGCCCACGCTCAGGAGGATAATACACGATGCAAGCAAGGACAGCATCTTGTGAGTGTTCCGGAGATGAACCCAGACGGGCAAAACGTCTTTCTGGAACAATACTCAGAAGTAAGGCTCGTATGGCTTGAGGCTTCTTTTGATTACTTGGAACACTTTAGTGACTCAGCGTGAGTCGTTGCCGGATATCTCTCTTCTTACCGGCTGCTTATCGTCAACGTCGTCATAGCCCACCTGTACCCGTCCACGGGTGCCCCACTCGTACGCTATGCCGGCCTACATGTACGGAAAACTCGTGGCCGTTTCTTCCCGAAAGTTTAACACTGAATATTTATAAATATATAGAGGGGCAATAATAGTATAATATCTTCTTCATTACTGCTGTGAACATTATGTAAGCTTTCTTGGATCCTAGAAAAGCAGATTTTGTCCCGAACACTTCGATTTACTCGGGAATTCTCTCGATGATGCCAGAACCCTTGGGAATTTTTGGAACAGAGAACAAATGAAATACGAGGCCACGAAATATAAGAATTTCAAGCTTCTGGCATAGGTAAGTAGAAACAAAATTTCACATGGTTAATTAACGTACAAATTTAATCTCTATCGAATTGTATGTTGTTTATAGTTATATATTTAATCTAAGAAAGAAGTAATTTGGTTTGACCCCGGTGCATTAATGCTCTTTTATATACTGATTTCCAATGAAATTAGGCAGACACTAGTGGCCTCCAGCTAGGAGTGCGAATAATATTCCATCTGTTAGTTAGGCTTTATACGATCGTATAGTTAGAAATAGTAAGGTGTAATAGATTCTTCGTTATTATATCTATAGAAGAAGTAAGGCTATCGAGAGGGTTACTATAGAGGTCCTTATAAGGGCCTAAATTCTACCGCCTTCTCTTTCGGGCTAAGTAGCTTACCGCCTACCTAATCAGGTTATAGCTATTTTATACTAGTAGTTTCTTCTTTATATTATAATACCCTTACTTACGCTAGATCTATTAATAAGTCCTTCCTCCTTCGTATATACTATCTCTTCGTATAAGCCTTTTTCTTTTTTTATATAAATCCTTTTCTCCTTTTATATAAAGCCTTTCTTTTTATACTAGCCTTTTTCTATATCTTATATTATTATAGTTAAAATCGATAGTAAACGGTATTATTATCGAAGTCGATTATAAATATAACTATACTTTTATAATCGAAGGCGAGGGCGGTTAAACTACTATAATTAAAGTCGATTATAAATATAACTATACCTTTATAATCGAAAGCGAAGGTAATTAAGCCCTTATAATCGAAGTCGATTATAATTATACTTTCTACCTTAAAGACGAGGGTAATTATACTATTAATCTTATTCTATATAATCTTTTACTCGAATAGTTAACTCGTTCGTAGAAATTAACTTTTCTAGAGTTTTATTTAAAGATACTTTTATTATAGTATCTATAAGATTATCGTTTCCGTTAATCTATCTTACTTTAAAAGTCTCCTTTTTCTCGTACGATTAACGAAAAGATATAATATTAATTATAAAGCGCTTCTCTTTTATAGTTTTTAACTTAATAAGGTACTTATATAACGAGTATAAATCTATATAGATTATAAAAGGAATCGTTAGAAAGTCGAAGCGGTTTATAATTATTTTAAAGATAAAAGAAATTATAATATTAAAATCGAAGCTGTTAATTATATTATAGATCTTTAAAATTAGAATACTTTTAGTAATTTTCTTATATTTTATAAAAGACTAATATAAAATATTACCTTTTATCTTATATTATATATTATTATCGATCTTCTCCTCGTTAACGAGGGCGATAATATAGTTAATTTAAAAGCTAAAGTTTTAGTTATTAACGAAAGAGTTATCGATAAAAATAGTTAGTTTTACTTTTAAAAAGTCTAAGGTAATATATCTTAAGCCTCGAGATAAGTTCTCTATTTATTATTTAAAGCGTTAATTTAACTTCTCGTAGTCTTTCTCTTTTAAGTTCTAGATCTAGATTATAATAAAAAAGTCGAAAGTAGCTTCCGGCTAGTAGATAGAAGCGAGGTAAGCGCTATAAACCTATTATTCGAGATACTACTAAATATAGTTAAATACTTTTAAATTTATAATCTCGATCTTTACTTTTTATCCTTTTTATTATACGTTAATCGATCTATCGCTATAAATAGTTAATTTAATATTATTAAAATCGAATAGTATAATTAGTAAGAGTATAATCTTCGGCTTATATTTAAATTCCGTTTTTTTAATCTTCTCTTCTTTTATCGCTAAGAACTATAGCGTTCCGAGTATAAAAATATTATTAATTTATATTCTAATAAAACTAAAAGTATCTTTCTCGTTAATAGAGATAAAAAGATAAGAGTTATATATAAAAGTCTTTATCTAGAGTATTACGCGATAGTATTTATAGTATATAATCTACTAATATACCCTTATTTTAGCGATATTATAGAGTAATCGTATAACGCGTATAATTATATTTAGAGAATAGTAAGCTTTAAATTCTTTAAGTAATTTAGCTAGAATTATTCCGGCTAGTTTTAATTTCGATTAAAAATAGGCTTATATAATATTATAAAGCTTTATAGTTATTCCGGCTATTATTAAGATAAAGATAAAAGTAACGATAAGACGTTAGCTAATATATTAAATTATAAATAATTAAGTAAAAATATCTACTTTACTAGTATTATTATAGCTTTAAATTATAAGGCGAGATTTCTCGTATAGCTTTTCTATCTTATTTTTAATTTCTCGAACTATTCGTATCTTAAAAAAACGATAAGGGCTATAGATAGCCTTATCGTAACGTTCGAAGCGGAAGACGTTATAGCCGATTAGGTCTATAATCTCTTTCGTATTAGACTTTTCGAAAAGCTCGCTTAAACTTATAATTATACTATCGCGTTTTAATTTAAATACTAGCTTTAAATTATCTTTCTCTTTCTATATTATATATATCGAAGGAGCCGGTATTAGCTATAATATAAGTAGTACCGGTTATAGCTTATTTTTAGAGCCGAGAAGCTATCCCTTCTTTTATAATTTTAAGGGCTCGATTTAAAGTAGTTCGATAAGAAAAATCGTAAGTCTTTAGCCCGGGTTCGCTAGTAATATATCGTTAGAATCGTTTTAATAATATAAGCGAATAAAGATAGATCGAAACTTAATAAGATTATTAAAAAGGTTAAAGGTAAAGTTATACTCTTTAACTATAAATAGCTTATAAAAGCTTTACTAACTATCTTTTTCTCTTTATATTTATACGTTATTTTAAAAGGGTAGTATTAATTAATCGTTTATATCTAAGCTATTCCGAGTAGTTATCGTATCGTTAATCTATTATTTTATAGAGATCTTTTATAAAGCGTATAATATTTTAACTATTACTTCTTTACGCTTTATAGTCGAATTCGATAGTAGAGAATCGATAGTTATTCGAAAGAAAGCTCTAAAGATAAATAATATAAATACGAGGCTATTAGGGCTTATAGTATTATTTATAGTCTTTATAGCTATCTAGAAGATAGCGTTATTATTAAAAATACTTTTAAATTTAATATAAATAATCTTAAAAGTATACCGGAAGGGCTTATAATATTATTCGATTTTACTAATAGACTAATATACCTCTATAAGTATCTATTTATATATAATCCTTATAATCTTAACTTTATTTCGAAATTTTATTAAAGTAAAGTTTATATCTATATTATAGACTAATTAGTCTAAAAGCTTAAAGTATATATCTATCTATATTATATATAAAGCTTCTTATATATTCTTTACCGAAAAGAAAAGGAGGAATTATATAGTTTAAAAAGATATAGAAAAGTCTATAATATAAAGTACCGGCTTTCCGAATAGATATATAATATTTATAATAAGTTTATAATTAAAATTATAGTTATTTTTAAAGGTAAACTTAAATCGTCTTAAAATAGGACTATATATCTAATAATAGTAATAAAACTTCGTAATAGTTTTTAGAACTATTAGATCTATATTATAACCGGTATCTCGAAATAAGCGAGAAAGATAGCTAATAGAAGGATAATTAAAATATCTATAAAGACGCTTTAATTCTATCTTTATAAAAAAGGCTCTAACTTTAGATTTTAATAAGAAGAACTATAAGTAACTCTACTTCCGGATTATAAAAATAGTCTTCTCTTTACTATATTAGCTTATATAGACTAACTCGTTTATTATATTATAAAAATAGACGTTTAGTTTATTTATATCTTATACGTATAATATAAAAGGAATTAGAGTATCGATAATATAAAAGGTAATAAATCCGATAAATAGATCTATTATAATAATATTAAAAGATAAAGAATATAAGCTTTTACCGAATTTAATTAACGCTTCGTTAGCCCGGGAAGTATCTATTTCTATTAAAAGATCTTTATAGTTTAAAGTAAGATATTAATTATAGCTTATTATAGAGAACTTAATAGCGCTAATATTAGAGATAACTTTTTAGAACTTAAGCCGGGAGTATCGGCTTTCGAGGGTAAATTATATTACCGGGATAAGGGAAGGCTCGGCCTTATTAGTATTTTTATTATTTTCGTCTCTTTAAATTAAATAGAAGAAGGCTATATCTATAAAGTAAGTAGCTATTTCTTATTTATTTTTAAAAACGCTATTACCGCTTTCGGTATCGGTATTAGTATTATTAACGCTTTTTATTATACTATATACTACCTTATAGCTTTTATAATCGGCTAAGAAAGCTATAAAGCTTAATTTTATAATCTTTTCGTTATTATAATTATAATATACTATATACTAGTTTTTTAATTTCTATTATTCTTTTAAAATATACTTAATAAACTAATAGCTTTCTTTATTATAGATAAAGTACTTCTTTCTTCTAAGTTATTACTAGCCGTTATTATTATAAAAGCCTTTATAGAATCTTCTTTATAGTCTTTAGAAGCCCTTTTAGAAGCCGCTTAATGTAACCTGCCTGAGACCTAGTGTGAAGGGCCTTAATAAGGCTTCTCAAATAAGGCCCTAGACCTACCTAGGCCGCCTTACCTTTTAGCGTAATAGCTAGATCTATTGTCTTGCATTAAATAGTAGCTATAATTATTGCTATTACTAAAAGCGTAAGGTCGTGAGTTCGAGCGTCGCTCCTCTTTACCCGTACCTATTTTAGTAGCTCTATTTCGTAATAATATAAGCGAAGACCTTCCTTAGAAATCTATCGGAATCGTAAAGTATAAGATATAAGTACTTAGCTAGCAGTATATTATTCGGTACGTAAAATAGGTAGTATAGCTAGGTACCGTTAGGTACTATTAGTTAGAGGCGCACTTTATAGTCTGACTTTACGGACGAAGTAGCTAATTATCCGTAGAGGGCATTTAATGCAACCTGCTTAAGACCTAGTATGAAGGGCCTTAATAAGGCTTCTTAAATAAGGCCCTAGACCTACCTAGGCCGCCTTACCTTTTAGCGCAATAGCTAGATCTATTATCTTATATTACCGCTTTAAAAGCCGGGAATATTATATTAATAGTTATTATTATACTAATAGTCGAGGTAGTATATCTTATTATCTTTATTACTCTATCTATCTTAAAAGAACTAGTTACTAGAGCCTCGCTTTAAACTAAGCTCTAACGAAGAGTAGAGGTCTTAGAAGAGCTTTTTATAAAAAATAGCTAGTATATAAAAGGTATATTTAAATTCTAATATACTTTCGTACGCTCGAATAACTATTATCCGAAAGATCTTATCGCTTTCGTAATTAAGGTTAAAAGCGCGCTAGTATAGTTATAATTTATCTAAAAGAATATAGAAGATCTCTCGAAAGCTCTTATCTATATTATCTTTATCGTTTTTAAAACTATTAAAAATAATACCGGTTTAATCGTTATAATACTATTATTAATTCGTATCTATTTCGAAATAAATCTTTAATTTAATATAAGCTATAGTAAAAGTATCTATTATACCGATATAATATATATAGTATATTTCCGCTTAGTTTATAAAGATTCGCGGAAGAATAATATAGAATTAATCCGGTTCGATACTATTATAGTAGTAGAAGTTTAAGAAGATCTTTAGTTTATTATCTAATAGATTATATAGCTCTCTAGTCTATTTCTTTATAAGATCCTATACTCTTATAAATACTATAATCTTATCCGGTTTTAAACGCCGGTTAAGTTTATTCCGAAAAAGAAGTAATATAACCTGCCTGAGACTTAGTATAAAGGGCCTTAAGGCTTCTCAAATAAGGCCCTAGACCTACCTAGGCCGCCTTACCTTTTAGCGTAATAGCTAGATCTATTATCTTACATTAAATAGTAGCTATAATTATTGCTATTACTAGTATAAAGCGTAAAGTCGTGAGTTCGAGCGTCGCTCCTCTTTACCCGTACTTATTTTAATAGCTCTGCTTCGTAATAATATAAGCGAAGACCTTCCTTAGAAATCTATCGGAAACGCAAAGTATAAGATATAAGCACTTAGCTAGTAGTATATTATTCGGTATATAAAATAGGTAGTATAGCTAGGTACCGTTAGGTACTGTTAGTTAGAAGCGTACTTTATAGTCTAACTTCGCAGACGAAGTAGCTAATTATCCGTAGGGGGTATTTAATATAACCTACCTGAGACCTAGTATAAAGGGCCTTAAGGCTTCTTAAATAAGGCCCTAGACCTACCTAGGCCGCCTTACCTTTTAGCGTAATAGCTAGATCTATTATCTTGTATTAAGAAGAATCTTATAAAGATCATATATAAAGGTATTCCGGCTAAAGTACGGGAATAAGATAAGGCCGGATAGCGATAGGTTTTATTAGTTAAATAAGGTACTAGTAAGGCTAGAAGGATCTAGAGGTAGTACTTATCTTTCTATATTCTATTAAAGATCTTAAAATTAGGTACTTTATAATAATAATAGCCCTATAAATCGGTTACCTACCCTCTATAATTATAAGAATAAGCTATTCCTTCTTTTTAATTATAGGGTTTAGTTATATCCTTTTTATAATTATAGTAGTCGGTTATTCTTTTTTTATAACTATAATAGGAGAAGATAAAATAAAATCGAGAGCTCTAGTAATAGCTTAAGTCTTTATAGAGATAATATAAGAGTTAGCTTATTCTCGATAATTTCGATTATCTCGTTAATAAGGTTATTTATTAAGGAAAAGTACTTTAATAATCTATAACTAGATATAAAAGTTATCTTAACGGCTTTATATTCGGGCTATATTAAATACTCTATTATATTTATAATCCCGACGAGTTATAAGATAATATATTTATTTTATAAGCTTATATAGATACTTTTCTCTTAGAGAGACTTTTTAATCTCTTACTTCTATTTATTATTAACTATCTTAAATATCTTTATATCTTATCTTTCGAAGTTTTTTTAAAAAGTATTTAAGAGCTTCTTATCTATAGTATAGTTATACCGGAGGTCTTTAATAACGTAAATAGCGAATATAATAGCTTTAACCTCGTTTAAAATAGCTTTCGTTATAATAACAGTCTATAGCCCGTTATCTACCTTATTCTAACTAGACTAAAGTATATATAAGATATTATACGCTCTTATAATATATTTCTTAAAAAGAGTAAATCCTATCTTATTTAAAAGAGTTTTATCTTCTATTATAATAAAGATAAGAAAAGGGTAATATAATAGAAGCGTTTTTACGTTTACGCTTAAAAGAAGGGTAATATAACGGAAATATTCTTATATTTATATTTATTAGCTAATTATTAATAGCTTCTAAACTATTTATTTATAAGTAGTAATCGTTTAGAATTTATTATATAGTAAGACTTATTTATATTAGTCTCTTTTATATAATTCTTATATTATAAAGGAGAAATAAACTAAAAAGAGAATAAAGCGGAAAAAGAGGGTAAAAATTACGAGAAAAATAGGGTAGAGAGAGAGGGTAAAAATCACGAGGAAACTAAGCCGGAAGAGAAGGTAAGAACTAAGAGGAAATAAGTAATAAAAGAAATACTTAAGGTATCTTTTAAAAGAAGATATCTAGAAGCGCTTTAAAGGTTAAAAGTACTTTAAAGGTTTAAAGGTACTTTAAAGGGTTAAAAGTACCTTAAAGAGAAGTCTTTAAAGCTATCTTAGATAGAAGTGCTTAAAGGCCTAAAGGAGGGGGAATATCTAAGGCTTTAAAAGAAGGTCGTTTAAAGAATACTTTAAGTTTCGAAAGAAAGTCGTTTTAAAGCTATTCTCGAAAAAGAGCGATTAAGGCCCTTTTAAAGAAGATTCGTAATAAGAAAGGTTTATAATAAGAAGGTTCGTAGCCGGAAAGGTCGATTTAAGGCTTTCTCGATAAAGGTTTATAGTAAGGAAGGTTTATAGTAAAGGAGGCGATTTTAAATAGCTTTCTCGAGGAAAGAATAGCTTTTTTAAAGTTATCTTAAGGAATTAAATAATAATAACTTATACGATAGAGCGCGCTAGTAAATCGTAATAGCCTTATCTATAGATAGCTTTCGTTAATTAGTTTTAGAAAATATCGTAAAAGTTTACCGGTTAATCTTAGCCGTTTTCTAGAAGTCTTTATTTAAAAGCTAATATCTATAGATAGTTTTAATTATAATATAGATCTTAAGACTTTATTCGTGTAATAAATAGCTTATAAAAGAGACCTAAGCGTTACTTAACGATCTCGAGAAAGGTCTATCTCTTCTTATTTAGCTATTAGAGATTATTTAGATAATTACTAATTAGTATTAATTAGACTTTATACGATCGTATAGTTAAAAATAGTAAAGTATAATAGGTTCTTCGTTATTATATCTATAGAAAAAGTAAGGCTATTAAGAGGGTTGCTATAGAGGTCCTTATAAGGGCCTAGATTCTGCCGCCTTCCCTTTCGGGCTAGGCAGCTTACTGCCTGCCTAATCAGGCTGTGGCTATTCTACACTATCCGATATAAGTCTCTCCGCATTTTGACAAGTCTGGCTTTTTGTAACTTCATCCAATATCCAATTCGTTGCTTTAATGTCTCACTGTTTATAAAACAACACACTTTCAATATTTCCGCTGTCAAGAAGCTGCCCAGGCGGACACTGAATCGGCGAGGCCCAGCCTTGCCCTGCTTGGCCTTGGCGAAGAAGGCTGCGTACTCTCCCAGAGGCACTGCTACATTCTACGAATATCCCAAATAAATGTCTCTAGCTCTGGCCTTGGCCCGGGACCCGAATAAACCGGACTGCCCGTATCTCGCGGGCTTTGAGGTCGATATCGTGACTCACGCCTCCCCACCACCCTTCGGCGGCACCTGCTATGCCTCACGGCCGCGTCCATTCATGACTGATGAGTGGCTCCAGTCTGTAACGCAGACCAAACATGTCTTGGAGTATCCATCCCCTCGAGACACCTCTGTCGCCGTCGCAGCACGGCGTCGCGCGGCTGACTATCACCAAGTCCCTCGCCACCGGCGATAGTCGAGGTGCTCAGATAGTCCTGTGTTCGATGTCACCCCAGAAGACTGGGACAAAGGTTTTCAGGGCCGTTGCTAAGATATTCGATGCGCTCTACTAATTACACGTTCTTACCCGGAATTGGCTATATTTCTGAAGATGTTGTCCTCAGGGCCGATCAGGATTACAGCCGGGAAGCAGCCGCATACGAGTACCTCCGCAACGCCGACCATACTGGGTCGTTTACGCCCGCCTACATTGGCTCGTGGACTTTCACCCTACCCATCTCTTTCGAGGGGCAAATACGACGGAGACCTGTTCGCCTAGTTCTCATCGAGCATCTAGCGGGAACATGTATGAGGGACTTGTTCGTCCGGCATGGGCCCGGTCAGTTCGACGCCTTACATCTCAGTGAGCAGTATCGCCTCTCTATCCTAGCGATACTGCTAGATGGCGTTGTGCGGCAGCATCACGCAGGCCTAATCCAGGGCGATATCGCGCCGCGAAACGTGATCATCGTGCCCCCTCCGGATGAGACCCAGGCTGATGGAAGGTGTCCGCCGCGCGTGGTTCTTATTGACTATAACATTTCGATTATATACGAGATGACGAAATACGGGAAACTGCCTAACCAGCTCGCCAAGCTGCCAGAGAATCCAATGCAGCGCTACTGGACACAGTCACTACTGAACTTTGCCGGCTGGTACCCACCGGAGTGGTCTTCCAACCCTAGGCTTCGGCAGAAGTGGCTGTTGCGCGAGTTTGGAGGGGATAAACGGAGGTTGTATGAGCCTGTCAAGGAGAAGCTTGAGTTGGAGGCCCCAGTGGCGCCTCCCTCCGCCTAGGGGCATCAGCAGACGCCTGCTGGGGCCACTCTTCCTGTGTAGAATAACAACAGCTCTGGATGAGAGATTGGGACAAATCACAGGGGATCAATCAGAAAAAGGCTACACCATGGTGTTTGCACTGGAGGCCGGGCGAATTTATGGCTCCTATAAGGCTTCTTCGACCCATTGTACCTAGAAGTATGAGGTCATCGTGTATTTGTTGAACCCTGAACTACCATTATTCTTGAATGCTCTGTGGAGGGTATAAAGTGAGAAGTGCACTTGAAGTTGGCCAAATCGGCTGGCTCATGGTTATTTGCAATCAATAATTATCAACAAATCGCTGTTTACTAAGCATACTTAAGTATATCCACCGGCTCAACTTCGGCTCAAGCACCAGCCTCAAAAAGAGCTGCTCAGCTGCAGGGTCCGCATATCATGTCCTCCTCACGGTTCATTGAAATCCTGACTACTTTATATCTTCTCCAGATGATCGGCAGAGGTGTCATTCGCTTTGGCCTGTTAAGGTCGCCTTTGCCTTGCATCGCCAAGCTGCCCTTTCCACGCCGCCCTCTCTATTTCGTATCGAAATCATCGATCAGAGCTATTAATTCTCTCACTCCTTTGCCTCCGCTGAAGTTTCCTGGATCGGGCTTTGTTGAACTCGATGCTGCTGAAGAGATTGAGGAAGAGGATATTCCCGGTTATAAGCCAGAGGATTACTACCCCGCTCACATTGGGGACGTATTCGCGTCAAGATATCAAATTGTTTCCAAACTTGGCTTTGGAGTGAAATCAACTGTTTGGTTATGTCACGACCTTTGGTGAATATAATAACGGTACCACTTGGTGAAATTGTCAAAACAAGCTGACGAAATGTCAGGCGGCACCGATATGTCACACTCAAGCTACGTGTTCGAGCAAAACATGACGACCACCTGCACAAGCATGACGACCAGGAAATCGCTGTCTCCGATGTATTGAAGAACATGCCAATTGAGCACCCTGGAAAGGATTTGGTTCGCACGGTAGTGGATTCCTTTGAAGTCCCTGGCCCTCACGGGTCTCACAAGTGTCTGCTCTACGAACCACTTGGGATGACCTTTACGGAGCTTTTGAATCTCCTCCCCGAGAACAGATTCCCCAAAGAGATGGCCCAGAGCAGTATTCAACTAATCCTCTTGGCACTGGACTATCTCTACCGATGCGATGTCACTCATACGGGTATATTACCACACATAGTTTGCGACACGATGCGAAATGCTGATTTTCCGTACAGATATCTCGCCAAATAACATACTCCAAAACATTGAGGACGTCTCGGTTCTCTCCCAAGTGGAACAGGGTGAGATCGAGCAACCTATAGCGCGAAAAACCCTCAAAGATCGCACTATCTACAACTCTCGACCAATGCCCCTTGTTAGAGGCCTCCCAATCCTTTGCGACCTCGGTGAGGCGAGAATTGGCAAGCAGAAACATAAGGGCGACATCATGCCGGGCATTTACCGTGCACCCGAGGTGATTCTGGGGATGGATTGGGACTCCAAAGTCGACATTTGGGCGATTGGCATCATGGTGAGTCCACTTTCTCTAAATCTTTCAAGTGCAATGTCGCGTGCGTGTAACGCACGTCTACTTATTTATGGTGGAGCTCTGCCTCCTGTGTTGCCCACACTGGAGCATTCCATGTTGCGGTTCTGATTCACGCGACATCTTGGTTCCTACATTGCTTCAGCCTTCGATCCAACGTCGTATGATAAAACTAACCGCTATTCGGGTCCAGGCATGGGACCTCCTCCAAGGTAGCCATCTCTTCTTTGCAAGAACCAATCGAGTGCTTGATGATGAACAGCACCTCGCGGAAATGGTTTCTCTACTGGGCCCTCCTCCTCCGTCATTTATCAGCCGGAGCGAAAAGTGTCGCTTGTACTGGGATGATCAAGGTATGCTACACAGGCACCATTATTCTCAAGAAGATCCTTATTGCTGGTCACAATTCACTAATTTCTATATTCCTTGTGGTAGGAAACTGGAAAGGGTCCATCCCTATACCCGAACAATCATTCGAAATACGTGAACGGTGGCTCAACGATGAAGACCATGACTTATTCCTACGATTCATTCGTAGCATACTGCGTTGGGACCCAGAGGAAAGACCAACTGCGGAGGAATTAGCATATGATGACTTCTTGATGCAACCACAACTGGCCAAGCTAGCCTCTGAGGCTGCAACGGAAGGTCCGGGTACTTAAGGGCATCGAAGGAATTCGCACAATTATATACCTCAGTCTCAAGAAACTGCAACATGTTGATGATGGAATATCGATGGTATGCCCTGACTGAATGATCTCAGCCACACCTTGTGGTGTGAGTGTTGCTTCTCGGGGTAGGTTTGGCCGGATGAGAGATCCCTCGTTCCAAGTGAGACGTTCAGGGCAGAAATCCCGAATTGGAACCTTTGCACGTCCCATGATAATGAAGAAGCACCATTGCAGGTCATATTTCTGAGTTCTAGTTAGCTGTGTGACGTGAAAAGCGGCCCTCCCCAATGACACGCACGTCGTTAACGCCCCCTTGGCCAGCCTCTTCATCCTTCCCCGTTACTGATGACTGTTTTGCTCCACATGCTTTCAGTTACTTCTTGAGCCACAGTGCCTCTAAATGTTGGCTGGAGGCCATATACAGAACAATCTCAGGAGCAAGTAGCGCTATAGTCACCCATAAGAGCTTCATCCTCAGGTTTGCTAACCATCCGTTGGTGCCTTCTGGCGGTACGTTGAGGTTGACGGCCGTATATATGCAGGAAAGAAGGGTGAATATGCAGGATGTGAGAATATCCATGGTCCCCCGATAGTTTGTCGACGACACCCACGGTGGTTCTGGGAGTGTTTGTAGAGCAGTGGAGTTCTCCGAATGAGTGTCGATCTGAGAGAAGACGTCGCAGACTGACAGGTTGCATAGCGCCGTGAAGACGAAGGTTATTGCAGTTGCAGTCATTGCATCCAATATCTTTAGTAGAGCATGGAAATGAGCAGCTTGTGAAGTTTGATGTGTCTGGTGGACAATCTCAGCTTACTAGGCTTTGATCTTTCAGGTCTGTCAACTTGTCGGTTTAACAAAAATGGCTTGCATTGTATAGTTATATTGATAATTCAGAGGCGTACAAAGTCCAGTAATTGTTTGCTATAATCAAACTACGCCTCGAACCAGCACTCTATCAATTCATGTACTCCAGCTCTTCAGACTGTACGACACATAATACTCGGGACTATGCATCCACCAGGTTCACAGCCATCGAATCTCACATACCGAAGGGCCCCGTCTCAAACTATTTGCGGCACAGTACAGCCATAGCAACCACTCACTAAATCGGACGAAAGAGGTTCTCCTTCATAACCGAGGTGTTTTGGGACACTGATGTAGTCCACATATGTACCCCTGGTCGGCTAAAAGTTGTAACATCTTCGGTTTGCTGGTGTATGGTCGGTACACATGTGTGACATGAACTCGATCATCGTCCACATAGGCTACAAGGACCAATCATCGGGCGTAGGGAGTAGTGGTCAGTTCCAACAGTCATGCCTCACAACTGAGACTAAACACACTTGAGTTATTACTGGTGTAATGACCATATAGAGCTCTCTTGAATATACAGTTGGAGCAACAGCTAAGACCAGTTCGAACAATGATGTGCCAAAACCAGATACGAAGAACAAAATAACACTGTAGCGTCAATAGCATCAATAGCAAGCAACGTGGTCAAGCTCCATGATCCACCAATCCGATCCTCGCAAAAAGACACACGGAAGAGGGTACCTAACTCCTCAAACACACAGCTAGTCCATGATTCCCGGGGTATTCAATGGCTAACACAACTCGAGGAACAATGGTCAGACAAGTATGGTAGCGAAGTATAAATGTTGTCGTCAGTTCACTCCTTGGTGTCTTTGCTTTGCTCAATATCCAGCTTACCATTCACTGGAAAGGCAGTAGCAACGCGCATTTTGGGGCTTGATCGACGAGGTTCATCCTCCGCATCAATGGCCCTGGCGCTCGCCGGCGTGAAGTTGCGGCTGCGCATGGTTCCCTTGTCGCTGCCACTGCCGGGTACGACACCTGACGCAGCAACTCCCGCATAGGTCTGGTTTGGGGACACTGCGTTTGTTATGTCCCTACCGAACTCGCCAGCCGACGTGCGACGGCTGAAAGTAGGCCCGGAGCCGCCGGAATCAGTACGATCACTTCCGATGACGCCAAAGGCATTGCTTGTCTGCGAGAACTTGCGGATCTGTGCCTCGATAGATGGGGACGGGTTCGATGAAGGCGAATGCACAGAGCTGGCATTGGTGAGATGGCGATTCTCCTTGCGAGACTTGACCTCGGACGCGGGTAATGGTATCTGGTGTGGTTGAATAGACTGCGATGTGACGGGAAGAGGATGAGGTTGGTTGAGTAGAGAGTGGGTAAGTGAACTAGCCAGCTCACTGGACATGGTCGAATGAGGCATGCTGTATGCGAAGTGACCTACTTGACTTTATCAGCCACCGATAGAACTAGAATTGACATCCTTATATGCCACAATTAACGAGTCAACTTACCTGAGGCAAGAGGGTCTCCACCTGACATTGTAGTTGGTGTATTGGTGGGCACCTTGAGATTCGCCATGTGATTGCCGTTGTCGAGGCTAGGGCCAGACAAATGCATTGAATTGGGGGCCATGGTGTGGCCCATGCTGCAAGAGAGGTAGTCCGACATGCTGAGCATGCTCGGATCAGTGCAGGACTGCTTGCCATTGTCTCGAGTGATGGTGGTTGGCCAAACCGACCTAACGTCCATGCCAGACTGCTGCTGATTTAATCCCAAAGAATTAAGCCATTCTTGAGAGGCAGCCTCGTTGAAGGGGTCCATGAAGCTGGACCCAGACGATGTTGAGCTGTTCTGGAATGTCTGTAGATGGGGTTGGAATGAGTTCAAGTTGGGGATCATGACCGATGGGGCAGTCAGAGCACTTGAGATGGTCGGCATCGGTACGCTGGGTGGTGCCATGTTCTGGGATATATACGATCTACGTCGTGGAGAGTGGGAATGGGAATCGGCGCCCTCGTCAGGGTAATATGTCGGGACTGACATGACGGAATTGCTTTGGTGGTGTCGCCACATCTGGGGATTAGGCCAAGCGATGCCGTTGGTTTCGAGTATGTCTAAACCCAGGTCAGCGAGGCTCGAAATGAAGTCACCCCGGTTGTTGGTGAGACCGACCCAGAGGTGCATGCTGGAAAGCAAATGCCACAACATTCTTGACCCTCTCGATTGGATTGGACGGAGAATCTCTCGGAAAGCCCTCGCTGATGATGATCTTGATACGCCCAACATCATCGCTGGGGTTCCAGTGGTTTTGGTATAGCAGCTCGCGGCGAAAGGATGGGAACTTCAGGCGCTCGAGTTCACCCTGTTTTGTAAATTCTGACAAAGTCGGAGCGATCAGCACATGTCGAATTGGGTAGCTACTGCCGGAGTTGGGAGGAGGAAGACATACCGGAGGTGCTGGTGATCAAGTGCGGCCACTGACCAAATGGCTCGAAGGACGTCGATCTGTTGGTGAAACATGAGCAGCTACCCAAATGCACAAAAGTAACTGCTATGGACAGCACTCACGCTACCATGCGGCCATCAACCAGGATACGAGCCTCGAGCTTGACCAGCTCCGGATGCTTGCTGTAGTTCTGGGTGTACTGGCTGACCTTGGGATTTCCCCAGCAATGGATCGAGATGTGGAACGGGGCGCCAGGCTGAAGGCCAGGGACGAAGCAAGTCATGACGGGCAAGCCGAAGGCGCCACAGTTGTGCGAGAACTCATCGTCGGGGACGACATTGCAGCTTACCTTGAACTCCTTCAAGGGAACCCGAGCATCTCCATCGGATGGAAAAAGGAGCACGTCCCAATCGTCGTAGCGCATTCTGGTGCGAGCGGGGCAGGGACCAAGAAACCCAAGGATGAAGAATGCTATATATGAGTGAGGTGCGGAACTTGTTTACATGGGCAAGATAGATGGCTGCAACGAGGAAACGACTGGCACGATGCCAGATATTCTTGACGAAAGTGAAGGCAGTGCGTGGGATGATGAGGCGAGGCGAGACGAGACGGCCCTTCGAGCGCAGGCTTCTGGACTTAAGATCGCCTCAAGCTTAAAAGGTTTGTGTCGTTGTTTATTGTTGGTATGGTCCTTGCTCAGAAACTTGGTGACAGCATTGTGTCGTGTACCTTGGTAAAGGCATCATTGTCGTCACTCCCTCGTGATCTGGTCGCCCGCATTCGTTCCTTCCCTGGGCTTTCAGTCCCTCCATGAAAGTTGCGACTTCGGACCGACAAGACTAGAAAATGTGAGGTGGTTTCAACGAGGCTCTTACTAATTACCTGGGTACCTAGGTACTTAGGTAGTCAGTCATGGACCATAATGATGTTGAGGAATCGTCGACTGGCACAAATGGGTGACTTGAGTACTCTGGGAAGTCATCGACCAGAGGCTGTCACCGATCAGAGGCTGTCATCGCTTGACCGTGGTCATCGCAATAAGTGACGGTCGTTCGATCTTCCTTCACTTGAAGGCTCCAAAGTTTGTCACGTCACATATTGTCTCCAAGGTTGTGCTGTCCTGTGTAATCGGGCCCGTCCAATGTTGTGCGTCAAGACACTGATCCAGGGCGGAGCTACATGGGTTAGGCAAGTTCGCATTTCCACATGGTGGAACATTGGAACCACATCGAACGCCCTTGACTCCATCCGAGAGTCACGATCCAGCTCTTCGGTTTTGTGGAGTGGACTCATCTGGGATACCCTTGTTCTGGGGCCAATTCTGGGTGGGTCATATTCGATACACAGTAGACATTATGCTCACAAGCCCCTGTGGATATAGTCTTCATCTGGGAACGGCCCCGGCTGCGGATCACAGTTGTAAGCCATTAACCCAAAGGAAACAGTGGGACATATGGAAGCTGGACAGCCACAGACTACCTAGAGATATATGTTCATCGACGAGCCACTCAAATCAGTGACAGTCATGCAGAGACATGGGAAACATAAGTAGAGGCACGAGTCATGTGGAATATCTGCATAGCTTAAATTCAACCATTGCATGTCGTCCAGTACGTATCTAAGTCCTGCTCAGTCCAGATCCTCCACCTGGAAGGGCTCTGGATCCTCCGGTGCTCTTGCCTATTGCCAAAGTGTCAGCCATATCTCCCCAAATCGGCCTTGTTTTGGAACTCACCCTGACTGCGCCAGCTCCCCCGAGCTCCCTTATCAATCCACCCTCAAACTCCCGGGGAAACGATGGCCGGTCGGGATAGGTCAGCTTGACCACATAACAGAGGCTCAATGCGGTCGCGATGAAGGTGGCAACCTGCAACAATCCCTTCTTGGGGGAGACCCAAGTGTATTCGTATGGCGTGAACAGGCCCAACTGGTCGTAGTCCTCGTGGCATGGTTCGCCGTAGTTCCTGCGTTCCTGCTTGTCCCACCAGTCACCGTGAGGATCGCGGAATTGTCGCTTGATTGGGGCAGGTTGCACATAGCCGCCGTTCTGCCCAAAACCATCCAAAATCAGCACGCTGCCAAACCGTTCTGCGCAAACGTTGTTCAGTCAAGACATCATCAACTTACCATGTTAGGATCCTCAGCTTCGCTAAGGTGAGGGTAGTCAGGGAACTTCTCATCAACCTGGTCATTGTATGGCGGCAAGAAGGTTCGTTGCTGGACAATGGGCAGTCGTCGAGACGCGACAGCAGCAGCTGCTGATCGTAAGGGCGAGACCCGCACAATCCGACGGGAAAGCATCTGGTAAAGATGTCAATTGGCAGCCGTGGTGGCAAAGAACGCAGTCAAATGAATGTATTGCACGTACTTTGGCTATCGTGGGGGCCAGAATGATGTCGAATTGTGAGGCAATGGGTTGTAATAGAGCGTTGTGTGGATTCGCGTGGTCGTCTTACACGGGTAGAGTTGAAGTCGGGGATGGTGATGACCTCCGCCTTGCCTCAGGCACTTAGGTAATGGCGTTAGGTGAAGGTGGAGTGTGCGGAGTGGAGAGGTACGGGAGCAGAGTGCGGAGTACATCCAGTATGGAGCATCAGCCGAAGTATCCGTACTTAGCGTGCTTACATAGTTAGGTAAGGCATGGCGGTATGTAAGCTGTTCTGTGAGCTGTTCTGGCGGACCGTGCACCTCGCTTAGCTTTGGCTCGCTTTGGCCCCCCCCCCTGTAACCCCCCTGTAACAAACAACCTTCACCTTTTCGACCCCCTGCCAATGAGCCAATACCAGAGAGGCGCGAAATCTGCGGGCTTTAGCGCAGGCGACAGCACTCGCGACTTTCTGCCCATCTCAAAGTTTTCGCTGACAAGCAGTCTGAAGACCAGTTTTCGAGCTCTACACAGCGACACAGTGCTCCAAACATGCGCAAACTTCGAATGAGAGTAGTTTAGACCTCTATCAACCTACAGACGTATTTTCTGGTTCCTCAAATGCCCGCTCTGTTGAATTCCCGACCCCTTTCCCCGTCTCGTCCCGACCTCCCCGCGTCGCTATGACGGAGCCCAGCGCGTCGTCTGCTGCCTCGTCCGAGATCTCAAACCACGAAAACCACAACAACATCGACCACAACGAGTGCAAAGAAGGCCCAAAGCAGCCAACATCTCGGTCTTCTTCATCTCCCCTCCGACCATCACCCATAATCACCGAAAACCTCAAACCTGCACCAGATACAGATGCAGATGCAGCTATCGGTGATGCAGTCTCCTCTGCAGACTCTCCCTTGTCCGCCCTATCAACTCCACCCGACTCCCCGACCGAAGATGTATTCTTCTCAGCGACGACAACAAACGGACATACAAATGGACACAGTGGCGAAGGGAAGACGAATGGGCACGCCCATACGGCAGGAACTCCAGGCGATGAAAGACCTTCCAAACGGCGCAAGGTCGGAGAGTCAACATCTCCAGCTCCCGGTACCAAGCGCAAACTAGTCGAGTCGCCGCCCTGGAAGAAGTTCGAGGCTGATGGCCCAACGACTATCATCGAGAATGGCAAGCGGAAATCAGGCCGTATCAATACCGTTCCCTTGGAGCAGATGAGCAGTGACAAGAGGATAACTAGGAAGTCTTACTCACAAGCCAGCCCACCAACATCCAAGTATAAACATGCCTCTGTCAATGGCCAGACACCCTCGGGCCAAGCAGCAAAACGGGCTGCTTCAGCCACCAAAGCCCTCCAGTCCAAATCTACCGCTCCCTCGAAATCCGCGCCACGAAGGTCAGCCCACGAGCCCAAGTCCATACAGAGCAAGCGCAAGACTTCACCGTCCCCCGCCCAACCGAGCCGGTCTTCTACTAGAACAAGAGGACCCACAAAGGGCACATGGGAGAGCCTCGATCACGAACATTTGGCCTCTCAATCATCGCGGAACGCGTCACGAATCAAGTTGCGAGTCAACCGAACTCCTTTGACAGAGCTGCCTCTTGTACATCCTGAACGCGTCAGTAAGAAAAAGGTGGCTTCCAGTTTCGAAGAATACTTCAAAACCGCAGATCACATACCCGTAACGGAGGGTGGCCAGTTCATACTTGACGATGAACCGATCTTCACCGATGAGATGGCCCTTGCCGAAGCGAAGACTATCGTGCGCATTGAGGACGAAGCTCGACCCGGCGGACTACTCGGTGAGAATTGCGCAGTATTCGAACCAGAGCCTGCCGAAGAGCCACCGCGACAGTATGCGCACATGGATCACGTTGTCAAGGCGGCCCAAAACTTGCGGAAGTGGATGATTAGAGAGCAGAGACACCACAGAGAACAGGCAAAGAAACTTGCAGAAGCCTGCCAGGCGGTATGGAGAACTCGACAACCAAAGACTCGGGACGAAATAGAAAAGGAAGCGCGGGACATGTGGATTGGACGTTACCGTGTCGTCATGAGGGCAATGTTTGGCACCTGGGAAAATGTCAAGACAGAGGTCAATCGCAAGCGACTGGAAGAGTGGGAGGCCGAGGAACAAAGACGTGTCAAGGCGGCATTGCAGGAGGCCGTTTCTCGCTCAGAGCAACAGCTCCTCGCGCGACAAGCACAATTTGACTCGGACATCACGGACGAGGAGGATCTCGACAAAGACGACGAAGACATGGACTTGGATGAGGCCCAGAGTCAGATTACCGGCGACGAGGAGAAATCCAATGGCGATTCGTCAAGTGATGATGAGGACAACATGTCTTCTTCGGATGAGGATGACCGTAAGTCGGTCGCATCGGATGAAGGTCTGACCCAGGAGCAGCTCCAGGCAAAATATGCAAACCTTCCAGATCTAGAAAAAGCGGCGGATGATCAACTCAACGGCAGCGAAACCCCAACGGCTGCCGCAGTCACTGCCCATGACGATGACACCAGCGACGAGTCTGTTGACATGGATGACGATATGGGTACCTCTGACGAGGAGAGTGATGAGAGCGGTTCCGACGATGAACAGGATGGAAGCGGAGATGAAGAAGATCAACCCTCTGGGCTTCTAGGTCTCCTTTTTGGCAAAAAGGAGCTGAAGAAGTTGGAGGAAGAGGCCGTTGAAGATGTTGCAGAGGATAAAGTTGATACAGAGATGGCAGATGCAGATGCAAATGCGCCAGCTGTTTCCGTAGAACAACCGGAAAAGGCGGAAAAGAAGGACAGCACGGCAGCCCCCGACATAAACGGTACCGCTGAGGTGCCCAAGTCTCCCATGGAGATGTCCAACGCCCACCAGCAAAACTCTACATCCGAACCCGTTCCGCACCTGCCATCTGAAAACGAACAGCAGATAGTTCCGGCAGCAACTACAACGGTCCATCCCTTAGATGCTTTGCAGACAACCTCGGAGGCTGACGCGACCACCAACCCTGCCAGCCCGGAACGGAGCCAATCGCCACGAACATCAGACAGCAAACCTTCAGAGATCGACACCGCGACCTCTGTCGAGCGTTTGACCGCGCCACATGACGTGACAAGGTCTACCTCTCCACAGCCGGCCGGGCCACGTACAGAGGTGCCTTTTCTCTTGCGTGGCCAGCTTCGAGAGTACCAGCATTACGGTTTAGACTGGCTTGCTGGGCTGTATGCGAACAATACCAACGGCATCCTAGCCGATGAAATGGGCCTGGGAAAAACCATACAGACGATAGCGTTTTTGGCCCATCTTGCTTGCACCCACGAAGTATGGGGCCCCCACCTGGTTATTGTACCAACAAGTGTCATGCTCAACTGGGAGATGGAATTCAAGAAGTGGTGCCCGGGCTTCAAAATTCTCACGTATTATGGAACTCAGGAAGAGCGTAAAAGAAAACGCCAGGGTTGGACGAATGATGACGTTTGGAATGTGTGCATCACATCTTACCAGATCGTTCTACAGGACAATCAAGTTTTTAGACGCCGGAGGTGGCATTGCATGATCTTGGACGAAGCGCACAACATCAAGAACTTCAGGTCTCAGAGGTGGCAGACACTGCTCGGCTTCAACACCCAATCTCGTCTCCTGCTAACGGGCACGCCGTTGCAGAACAACCTGACCGAGCTCTGGTCACTGCTCTTCTTCCTGATGCCCTCGGAAAATGGCGTCGGTGGTTTTGCCGATCTGAAAGAATTCCACGATTGGTTTGCCAGGCCGGAGTCACAAATTTTGGAACATGGTCGAGAACAAATGGATGACGAGGCTCGAGCCATCATCTCAAAGCTCCACAAAGTCCTGCGGCCGTATCTGTTGAGGAGGTTGAAGGCGGATGTGGAGAAGCAGATGCCAGCCAAGATTGAGCATGTCGAGTTCTGCCGGCTCTCAAAACGTCAAAGAGAGTTGTATGATGGATTCCTCGCCCGATCCGAGACGCGGGATACTTTGTCTTCGGGCAACTACTTGTCGATCATCAATTGCCTGATGCAACTGCGGAAAGTCTGCAATCATCCAGACCTCTTCGTTGACCGTCCGATTATGACGTCCTTCCGCATGGAGAAATCTGTTGCTGCTGACTACGAGGTCACTGAGCAGATGGTGCGCAAAAGGTTATTGGCTGAGAAGCCCATGAGTACTGTTAGCCTTGGCTTCCTCAACCTTGTCCCGACCCAACATGAGGGCCTATCCAGTACGACCGCGGAGCGCATCAACCAGTTGAGCGCTCATAGGGCGCTGATGGATTTGCGCGAGACTCAACGGATTCGATCTCAAGCTTCTCATCATATTCTCGACCCCTCCACCGTGAAATCTACTATAGGCTTTCTGGATAGTGCTGCTCGGTGGGGTCGTTTTGAGGAGCTCCAGCACTGCGTTTATCTCAATGCTCTGCGGCGTCAGCAACGCCCCATATACGGCAAGCGCCTCCGCGAGTTCTTGACGATCGGTGTGGATAAGCGACCGTACAAACCTCGACCGCGCGTACCCAAGGAGGTTATGAGCTGGTTTGAGGGCGATTCCTTTATCCTCCGCACATTGATACCCACGTTGGATCAACGTGCTTCATCATTGGAAGGAATCATATCCAAATTCGCTTGTGTAACGCCAGCCGTTGTAACAAGGGACCTGGATCGCTTCTTGCTCGGGCCAAAGGGCGTGCAGGCATTTGGAGAAGCCGACCTGAAGCTCTCTGCGCCAGTTCGACGGCTCCCCTTCATACCTCCTGAGCAACCTATTGACCCTTGGCACGAGCCTCGCATGCGCCTTTCGATCCAATTCCCCGACAAGCGCCTCCTCCAATACGACTGTGGAAAGCTACAAGCACTGGACAAGCTCCTGCGCAAGCTTCAAGCCGGCGGCCATCGGGCTCTGATCTTCACCCAGATGACCAAGGTGCTGGATATTCTCGAGCTGTTCCTCAACATCCACGGTCACAAATACCTCCGTCTTGATGGCGCCACCAAAGTCGAGCAGCGGCAGATCCTCACCGACCGCTTCAACGTCGACAACCGCATCCTGTGCTTCATTCTATCAACCCGGTCTGGTGGCCTCGGACTCAACCTCACAGGTGCCGATACTGTCATCTTCTACGACCAAGACTGGAACCCCGCCATGGACAAGCAGTGCCAAGACAGATGCCACCGTATCGGCCAGACCCGTGACGTGCACATCTACAGACTCGTTAGCGAGCATACCATCGAGGCCAACATCCTGCGCAAGGCCAGCCAAAAGCAAATGCTCGATGACGTTGTGATCCAAGAAGGCGAGTTTACTACGGACTACTTCAACAACAAACAAGTATCCGTGCAAGACGTCGCGGACGGCCTGATGGGGTCAGGCGAGAACGACGTCGCTGCTAATGCCGCGATGGATCTTGTCCTCGGTGGCGTGGAGAAGAGCGACACACGCACGGCAACCAAGGTGCTCGAGCAGGCGGAGGACACGGAGGACGTCGTCGCGGCCCGTGCGGCCGAGAGGGAGTTCCAACAGGATGACGCCGATTTCTCCGAGACGAAACCCGCCTCCGGGGCGGCTAGCACCCGACAGGGCACACCTCACGACGGCTCAGCTGTGCCTAAGCAGACCGCCCTGGGCCCATTCGCCGAGCCGGCGGAGACCCCTGCTGTAGTCCCGGCGGCCGAAGAGGTCGAGCCGGAATACAATGCGTTCGGGGACAGGATGCGTAATATCGACGAGTTCATGCTGAGCACCATGGCGAAGCTTCTCGAGGGCACGGCTTTGGAGTTGCCCAAGGATAAGAAGAAGGGCAAGAAAAAGGGGCGAGATACGAGGAAACGATAGACCCCGTCTGACCGCATTTTTGGAGAATAGTGAGTGTATGTGTGTGTGTTGTGCTCGTGCATTTGGGGCGGTTCTTTCAAAAAGACTTTTTTGCGAGGAGTGCCGGAGCAAGAAAGTATGTTTAAATGGGTGTTTGGGAAGGTTCCACAGGATCGGGCGGGCTGCATTGAGTATGGCATAGGTTAATTGTATGATATGATACATTTGATGATAAAAAATGGTTCAAATGGTTCAAACAATCTTGCTTCCTTACTCAACCATGGCTGGAGAACGTCACCGTGAAACAAAATGTGGTCGGCCGTTTCCGGTGTGGTTGTCCCTGTCCAGGCGGTAGTGGTCAGTCAATAGTCTTGCGGCGGCAACTGGTATGTTTACACTTCATCTTTTGTTTTATAGTGGTATAGACTGACTAGTAGTGGTCATACATATCTTACGAGAAATTGTTGAGTAGAAGACTGGGTAGAATGAGCCATACTCAGGATGCAAGGACGATGTTCATCTGCAGAGGGTTGGTTGTGTATAGATGTGATCCTGGATCAGGCACAGCTTAATCCTCTAAAACACGGATTCAACCGATCCATTGGCAAGCTTATGAAGTCGCTCCTCGGAAACATCGAAACATTCTGGCAAGCCAGTCTCCTGCCACCCAGCACCCTGTATGATCTTGACCACGCCAGGTGCGCAGTTGAATATCCTCGCCATGCCTGTCACACCATCAGGTTAGAAACATTCTCGCATAAAAGAGTGGCAAGTCATCAGATTGTACTCACCATGTCCGTTGAAACCAGCACACACGTACTGCCCCGGCAAGGCCTCCAGCTTGCCCACAAACGGCACCGAGTCCGTCGTCATGCCTATTATCCCCGTCCACGAGTGCTGCAGCCCCTCGCCATGTTTCAGCTTGTCCTTCGCGCACACAGGGAAGCATTTCTCAAAGTTCCCGACGGCGTCCGCGACCACCTCGTCGTTGAACTTGGTGTCGTTCGTTGTGAATACGCTCTGGTACGCCTCCTTGCTGAGATTTGGGCTTTTCCTTGGCGCGCCCAGCACAAATAGGCCATCTGCTTTCCGCTGCATGACTGAGTAGAAGTGGTGCAGGCTGTGTCTCAGTGACATCGTACTTGCCAGCATCTTATCGCCGGAGAGTCCGGACGGTGGCACGAATAAGTGTGCTTGGGCCCTGTTTGGCGTCACATACGGCGCCAACTGAGGCAGCAAGTGTCCCACAAAAGCATTCGTACAGTGGACCACCGTCTCCGCCGTAATGGTTCCCCTTGGCGTCTCAACATCCCAGTGCTTGTCCGCTGTTGAGCTCTTGGTGACCTTCAAAGCCGGGCAATGGGTGAACAATTTCGCCCCCTTGGAGATACTCTCACCGAGCAGGAACTGGGCCAGCTTAGCGGGATGGCTCGACCCAGCCGGCCACTCATACGCGCTGACAGCCTCCTTGATGCCCGTCCTCCTCTGTGCCTCCTCGCCCTCATAGAAGCTAACATGGCTCACGTCACCACCGGCCTCCTCATACTCCCGGAAGCTCCGCGCGTTGAACTCGGCAAACTCGGGCGTGAGGCATACATCAAAGGTGGTGGCAGGGTTGAAGTCGCAGGCAACATTGTGCTTCTTGACAAAGTCGTCAATCCTGTGGAACACGTCCCTCTCGTTGGCGATGATCTTCAGGGCCTGCTCCGTCCCGTGGACGCGGCGGTAGACCTGGAACCCGCGGAAGGCATCCGGCCGGACGTGGCCTGCGTTGCGGGAGGAGGCACCCGAGGCGGCCTCGCGGGCCTCGAGGATGAGGACGTCGGTCGCGGGGATGCCGGCTGAGTGGATGAGCTCGAAGGCCGTCAGGGCGCCGGAGATGCCGGAGCCTATGATCAGGTATTTGACTGAGGGGGGAAGGGGCGTCTCAGCGTTGGCGTTGAGGTGAGGGAATGAGCGGGTGTTTTGTTGCCAGAATGAGAGGCAAGGATCGGCGACTGGGAGGCCATGACCTGGGTTGGTGGTGATGGTTTGGGCAGCTGAGGAGGTTGGCTCAGCGGGGATTTCTTGAGCAGTCATGATGAGAAGAACTGCAGGAGGCTGACTGATGAAAGAAAGAAAGATGCTTTGATGGCTGTCCAAAGAAATGGCAGGCTGTTGAAGATGCAAACGTGAAGCTATTGATCGACGAGATATCGCGTGGCCCTTTCCCGTCTCCAATGTAAATAATGATCGTCTAGGTATATCGTATATCGTCGTATATCGTCGTATATTGTATATCCCAACACCTTTCTCATCCAAGTCTTACCGGCAGCATATCATATCATATTCTATATCGTATGGAAACTTCCGTCCTGAACACGGATTTTGGTGAAAGATACGGAGCGGGGTCGGACCAGAACCCGGGCCGGACATATGGATCCACTTGCTCCGGGAACAAGCCCCCACGCCCGGTCTTCCCCTATCAGATCCCGGGAGCGAGTAGAGTTACAGGGGGGTTTACATGGGGGGTTACAGGGGTTACAGGGGGTTTGAGCCCCTGTGATTCGTCCCATCTTGCCGGGAATTGAGTCGATTACTTGGAATCATCCCCGCTGTGTGTGCCCAGATATGCTTTACACTCGTTCTATCAACTCACAGTAGCAATCAGCACCTGATAAGTCGACTAGCAACAGACAAGACAAGACACTGAGTCGCATTGCATTGCATTGCACTGCGCTGCCAAGTGCCCTATCTATCTACTCTCTATCTACTGTATCTATCTATACTGTATCTTGTATTTCCCCGAGCATGTCATGAGCCATGTCAAATACTAGACATCGCCGTGCCCGCGGCAGTCCTGAACATGATGATGAAGCTCTTGAAACTCAAGGTCTCTTGGACGAAGACCGCCATCAGGTCTCACCCATCGTCATCATCAACGAGCCCTATCGAGAGCCCAATACCACTCTTACCATGAGCTTCAAGGCCCTGACACAACGAGTCCCCTTATTCCAGCGCGATGGAGACCGGTCACCTTTGGAGCGCGACCTCGTCCGCCGGCTCGACATCTTCCTCCTGACCTTCGGCTGCATATCCCAGGTCATCAAGTACCTCGACCAGACCAACATCAGCTCAGCATACGTGTCTGGCATGAAGGAGGACCTCGGTCTGTACGGAAATGAGCTGAACTATTTCACCACCTGGTTCAGTGTTTCGTACTGCATCATGCTCATCCCCAGCCAGGTCATCATGACCTGGGTCAGGCCGAGCTGGTGGCTTCCTGGGCTGGAGATCGGCTGGGGCCTCATGACGGGGTTGATCGCGCTGTGCACGAATGCGAAGCAGGTCTATGTCCTGCGAGTGTTCTTGGGATTGTTTGAGAGTAGCGCCTGGCCTGGGATGGTGACGTTGTTCAGTGAGTCGCTTATACAGATTCTCAAAGAGTTTACGATACGAGTGAGCCATATCCTAATATGTTCGCAGTGTACTGGTATACCCCATCAGAGCTGGCAAAGAGAATTGCCTACTACCATTCATGCCAAGCAATAGGAGCCATGCTTTCGGGCGCACTCCAGACCGCCATGCTCAACACCCTCGACGGCACCCACGGCATCGCAGGCTGGCGATGGCTCTTCATCATCAACGCCATCATGACCGTCGTCGTCGGCCTGGCCGGCTTCTTCATGCTCCCTGATTACCCTTCGAGCCCCAACCCGCGCGCCTTCTGGTTCAAGGCCGGACACGCCCGCATGGCGCAGGAGCGACTCGAGCGTCACGGCCGCGCCGAGGCAAAGAAGATCACCTGGGCGGCGGCCAAGCGGACGTCCACCATGTGGGTGGCATACTTTATACCGCTGCTGTACATCGCGACTGTGCTGGCGCAGTACGGCTACAACTACTTCAACCTGTTCCTCAAGTCCCTGACGAACCCTGACGGGTCGCCTACTTGGTCGACTTCTCAGGTCAACACGATCCCCATTGCTGGCGGCGCCATTAATGTAGCTTGTGTGTGGCTCTGGGCAATCCTGTCGGATATGTTCCACACGAGGTGGACATTGCTCGTCGCGCAAGCTGTGATCGGACTGATACCTGCCATAACAATGAGTATTTGGACGAGGCACCCGGATAGCACGCCGCTGTCGGCCGCGTATGCGAGCTACTTCATCTCTTACCTGTGTCTGGGCACGGCACCGCTCGTCATGTCCTGGCTGTCAGATCTTTTGCCCCAGGATCCCGAGGCAAGGACACTTATTCTTGGGTATTCCATTGCTGTCCTGTATGCCATCATTGCCTGGTCACAAGTCCTAGTCTGGCCTTCCTCCGAAGCTCCCTACTGTACGTATCCTGCCTATCTGTCTTTCCAAGTGATAGTCGTGGCCCCCCCAAGCTGACACTATATACACCAGACAAATACGGCTGGCAGGTTTCAGTCGCCCTCTGGGTACTCGTAATCCTGATGACGATATACCTCCGGATTGTGGATGTGAGATATCTACTGTGAGTTTTCAAGTCCCCCGTTCTCTCTTCAAGACGGCCTTTCAACCGTGAAACGTTGCTGACGAACGGACCTGCAGGCCCAAACGTCTCGCTGCTCGCACTCCTGTGATCGAGGCGGTAAAGGCGGACGACGAGGATGCTGTGGCCGTGAACTCTTCGGCTGGACCTGTGAATCCTAAGAGGACGGAGGTTGAAGCTGTGGCAGGTGTGTAGATGGGGTAGAGGTCGTCTCATTGAAGACAACAGTATCTTGCAAAGGAGGCGGCTTGTGCATAAAATGTACCCGCCCTGTTAACTTGCCCCATAGACGGCCGTTTATAGAGATTAGGCATATATATGGCAGGATTGATATCAATACTCTGAGAGGTCATGGAATGGCGCTTGACAGTGACAACCTTGGAAGTCGAGAACCCACAACGCACCAACACCAACACCAAGTCGGCCCCTGCTGGCCTTCTCGATGACCTTCCCATCCTTCAAAGAATGCACAAGACAGTGAACAGTCGCATCTGCTGTCCCGCCCCTGCCGTTACTCTCAGGAATGACAGAATACACACGACCTCTTCTGCCAAATGCGTGGCTTTTTCCATCGCGCTGTGGGTTCCCCGTCTTCCTCCTGGCCGTCAACTGGTGTACCTACCCATGGCGGCGAGAGAGCCGTGACCACACTATCAAGCCGGCTGGATCGCGAGGGTAAATGTGACTATTTGACATCCACCACGAACGTCAAAATAAGGTTTCGCCAAGATTGGCATCGTGTGTAGAAGTGGCATTGGCCGCATCCTATCGTGAGGTTCTCCGCGATGAGGACCTGGAGGTTACCCCTGAGTGGATCGACGTACTGGGGTATAACGGGTCCCTTACGCGTTGGTGGCTTTTCATAGGCTCGTGCTGGTCCACATCTCCAGTTCTTCCACAGATGATCTTTCCTTCTAGCGCGTTTCATTTGCTCTGACACGAAGGTGCGCATCCCGGGGCCGGAATAATGAGCAGTGAGTGGGTGGGCCCGCATATGTCATGAAACGACGTCTCCTCGACCTCGGGATGAAATGGTGGGCATTGTTTTGCTCCTCTTCTCTCATATGTCGAATTGCCCATTCGAACCACTTTCCACCCTGAACCAAACACGCCAAAACCTTTGTGATGGATATCTAATTCGGACAACCTCATCGAAACATCGAGTGCTAAAGGTTTCATAATTACTCCAAGCCCAACCCGACCTCGGACAACAGTATGGCCGATGAGCGACCTGCCCCGGTCGGCGTGCGCTTCGCAGAACCCGACACGGAAGGGCCCTTCCCCGAAAAGAATGAGACAGACGCCTTTATCGAGGACGAGAGGTCATCAATCGACTCGGACCCGGAGAACCGACCCTCCAGGAATGCCACTGTCAACCGGCTGAACAAGAGCGCGATTATACCGTGGATCCTCACCTGCCTGTTCGCCTTGACGAGCTTCCTGCTTCTCCTCGAACGCTATGGCATTCGCAAGTTTGGCACCTACGAGGACAGATTGGAGACAGACCTGAGTGCGTTATTTATCCCCGTCATCAACCGAGACCAGTCGAGACCAAGTAGTCATGGAGGATGAGATTGACTGACACCTAACCTGCCCGGAACAGAGTCCCTGAGTCACGTGCCGCTCGAGAGACGACGATTCGTCGGCAGCCCCAAGTTCGACGAGAACGGGACAATGTACACGGACCCGATCGATCCCAAGGCTGAGTGGCCGGAGAACCTGAGGTTGTCGGGTCAGCCTTCGGACGAGATCGACGAGAACTGGGACAATGTCCTCGAGGACCTTTACTTCTCCGTCTCGGACTCTGAGGCGGAAGTGGCGTGGGGGGATAGGAGGCGTGAGTATGTCGATGAGGCATATGGCGGGTACACCGCAGCGCTGGATGTATTCTACCAGCTCCAGTGTTTGGTAAGTGACGTGACCAACTTCGTGAAAAGTTCCAGTCCGTACAATCGATCGGTGATGGGCACATTTGCTGACTAGCGAGCAGAACCAACTGAGAAAGGCCATCTACCCCGAATTCTATGACCATCACGACCTGCCAACCGAGGTCGACAAGGCCCATACGGACCACTGCATCGACAGCATCCGCCAACACATTCAGTGCTACGGCAGCACCACGCTGGTCCCGACCAAGTGGAGGGAGGGGGCCAAGCGCCAGTACATCGACTCGAACCAGGAACATGTGTGCCGGGACTTTGAGTACCTGCGCAAGTACATGAAGAGGCGGGGTCAGGGAGGGGATCTGTATGTCCCGCGAGACAAGAAGTTGCTCGGGATGGCGAAGGCGTGGGAGGAGGCGTGGGAGGACACTGATGAGCCTCACTGATCCGGGAGTTTCGCACCACCACGATGTCAAGATTTGGTTTTCAAGTGCTCTTACGTGATAGAGGCCCTCTAATGATACATCGATGTATTTCAATCTGTGAGATGGGTGTTGAACCAAAACATAATTCCAGCCCTTTTTGATTCATGGTTACTGCCACCGTTGCTGAAGCCGCTCTCGTCGTAGACAGCCTTGGAATGTTGTTCACCGATTCGCTCAACCCAGGTCTCTCATCCGTCACGAGCGCGTCGTCTGCGGAGCAACACATATTCCCTTTACATGCTCAGTGTGGTCGAATGATATGGGACTCTGACGGCAATGACCTAAACTGCCGCCGAAGGAAACACATAGATGGAGGATCGCCAGTGGTACTATGCTGGATCCACGGCGATTTGAAGGCATATGTATCTTTAAGAAGGACGAGTACGATATGACCCGGCTCCCAATGTTCAGGGTTAGCGTTACCCGATCTTTATCCAGATACAAGCCAACCTCGTAGTCCTGCGCAACCAACGCAGCTTCGGAAGGTTTTGGATTCACGTCACAGACGTTGACAACAACATAAAGAACGGAAATACCAAAAACGATGGAAAGTCCATTTCCGTGAGATCTTCGTATTGGCGTCCCGAAGACCGAAAACAGCGACTGTCGTCCCATAACCCAAAGATGTCTCAGTGCTAACTTAGTAGACACTTGATGGAAACTCAGTGCCCTCTTATCCGTGGACGTGGTTGGATTGGTTCCACACGCCATGGGAGAACACGACATACAAGAATCATTCTCAGTAACACTCATCAGTAGAGATGAGACTGTGACATTGATTGAAGGTAATCAGGCTGTCTTTTAGTTCGATCTTGCAGACCCGGATCACTCGCTGTAACCGGTCATTCCTAACACCCCGACCACTTTGCGTGGAATATCAGCCCCATTCAAAGCTGTTACAGTCACCAGTTAACTGATATTTTTCATCGAAAGCTTACCACCTTCATCCGTCAAGGAATAAGATCTCGTAACCGAAGCACCATCATTACTGTATTGACAATGCCTTAGGCTGGACACCCTTTTGGTCCCCGATTTCCCTAAGCTGTCTGGCTACTCGATGGTATGCGGATTCTGCACGACCATTACCACGAGAGTGGATCGGCAATAAATATGCAACTACAGGCACTCTCGATCCAACAACGTTACTCACACTCACCACCCAACCATATCCACCAGATCCACACAGTAGAACGAGCTGGGACTTCTGAAAAGGCCTCTAGGATGGTACGAAAGGCGCTGAGAGATACCACCAGTGGGCCTTGAGCACTCTCCGCCCCATGTTCCCCGAGCAAGTTGACTGTACCATCAACACTCTGGGCCGCTGCCTGCAGAAGAGCAGATGGTCATCTGAAGCCTTAGGCCTCCACAGAAGGGCACTTCCTGTCATAAGAATCTAAAACACGACCATCTGATGACTCTGTAAGGTGCAAGGAGATCTGAGCTTGTTTGAAGAAGCTATAGGACGCTCGAACAGGCTCTGTAAGGTCAACATCCAATGGATGAACTGGCACACTGTATTGTAGGTAGACTGAAGCTGCGTCATGATCAGGTCCTTCTTCGAGGTTCCCCTGACAGGCCTTCATGCTGGGTTACTACTGTTAGTCGTCGTCGTCATCTCAGGTGCACGTGCACGTGCGAACCTCAGTACCAAAACCCCAACCCTTGGTTTACGTACCCCGCTATCGCAGCTAGTCGGGATAAGGCCTGCAAGCTTATCGCCAATTACTTATTAGCTTTGACATCTTATGTGCGCTAATTCAACGTCTCGTCTCCTCCTTTGTCACTCGGCTTCCTCCGAAAGTCTCTCGTCTCCGGCCGATAGAGTCTTGAATTGATGGATCTCGAACTGGAGCTGGTGATGACTGTCCCCACGGGTCATGATTTGTTTTCACCTTGACTAAGTTTGAACCCAGCCTGGGGGACACGCTCACGATCTCTAGATTGAGCGAGTCGCGCGCAAATCGACCAAAGCACACCAGACCCAGACCCCATGAAACGTTCCTGCGAGGCTTCGGATGTGATGTCGATCTTGTCTTCGGCCGATTGCCGGCTATCATGCACCAAGAGTGATGAGTGGTTCGCATTGGAGGAGGCTTGAAGGATGCTGATCTCAGCTGACGGCTGCTACTATGTGTAACTTCCTATTATCCCGCAACTGAGGACATCTCCGCCGTGAATAACCTTAGCACCAAGAAGCCAGATCCGTCCTCATTTAAGGTGTCACAGAGAGGCTTTCCAGGTATGTACTGAGGGTTGTAGCCATTAGGCCTTCCCCGGATTGCCTCCTTGGCAGACCCATTGGATCGTTCATGGCCACTCACGACTCCACTTACGGCCCCGGTAGATGCATAAGCCATCGATCCATAAGCCGTATAGCCGCAGAGTCCATCCTTTCTTAGCCCATCTGCCCATCTAGACTTGCTTCCTGCTACCGACAAGGACATAGAGAGAGGACCATATCGACGAGCGTATGTACTTTTAATGACCTCCTACGCCATACGGTGGTGCCTTCGCACCACTCGTCATACCGTGTTCAAATGGCTAATGACCTTATCTCGGGTTATCATGCACCGATTTCGAGACTTTCCACATGACCTCGATACTTGGTGTCAAACCTAAATATGTCACCGATAGGGCGAGTCCAGAATCCTTCCTCATGTCGCCTTATCCGGCTATCTACGGGGTTGTGGGACTGGACGGGCAAGCTCAAGTGCTGCCAGTATGCATCCTCCACTGGTTCATCCTATCTCTCTCACCTCTCTACGTAGCACTCCACTCTTCGGACCCTTGCAGCCATGTTGCTGTACCAGTACACTGGGACTATTACCAAGCCTCTATCTAGGCCAAGGTTATGTAGCGCGGCGAGATTCATTAGGCCGCGTACTCTACATACTTCCCCAGCCATTGACGACCCACCATTGTGACCATGCATCTCACCGCGCCCTCTGCTTCGGCTCCCAGCCGTCAAGCTAATGCACTCCTGCACCTACATAGGGAGTGCCAGCCGAGCTGACGGAGTCTATCGCCATGTTACTTATCCAATTGGTAAGATACCGCGTACTGTATCTTGAAGATGACGGTGTCGTGTGGGGTTGGCCTTTATCCAGCTACGCAATGCAATAACGTGAGACAGGGCGCCTCTGCAAAGAGGTCTTAGAGTTTGGCGGTTCCTGCATCTAGGCTTCTGTATCCCTGGTAGCGTTGATTATAGGTGAGACCAAGGTAGATAAATGCTCGGTCGAGCCGCCTTTATTCTCTCAATGCTCATCCTATAATCCATCCTCGACATCAACATCCCGAGCAGGCTTCATTGCTGTGCTCCCCAAAGAGGAAAGGATAAACCAACAACATGAGACTCTCCCAAGGTGTCTCAGCCTCTTCGGCTGTCACCCTTTCCCTTGCTACGCTTAGTCTACTTGCTCAGGATGTCTTTGCTCGGCCTTCGCCTGAGCCCAAGGCATCATGGGTACGGAAGGGCCATGGCCGGAAGGCCATGTCTGATGTTCTGAAGGGGAAGAGAGATCTCCACAGATCAACAATTGTCTCTCGAAACGAAAGCACCCCTTCTTGCGCCGGAACTGGGCCGGCTCAGATCACCGCGCCTAAGGAGAACGTGTGGGGTGAGCTGGTAGAATCCGATGCCGTCGCTGTTGCGTCTTGGCTATTTGCCCAGCCCCAGTTCAACTTGACTGTCACGGAGAATGCAACTGCGTGGGACAACTCAGTGTAAGTCCCTTCGTTCCCTTTAACAAGCCGACAAACAGAGGATGGGCGGCTAATGGGACACAGGATCCTGATCGAGGCGATCCAGCCGAACAAAACTGACGCTCTGGCGTACGTTGATGGCAACTCAACCACGCCTGAGAAGTGGGCAAAGGTCATCCTGGACATTAGGGCCACCGATGAGCCATATTACCAGGAAATCATGGTCGGGCCCCTCCCGCTCCAAAACGGCTCGGTCAGCTGGTCACCCCTGACCTACCCATTGACCAAAGACAATGGAGGAAAGGTGCGAAACCTCGAAGCCGACAGTGACGACAAGCTCTATAGCGATTGGCTTTACCCCATCAGCGCCTCCGTCGCCGACATCACCCTCGATCTCTGGAACGGCACTGCTCTTGGCCTGGACAATGACACCCTGGACATCTGGGGCATCGATCCTCTTTGGCAGGAGGATGGCAGGATTATCCGTTGGGACACGTTCTGGAACATGCCTAGTGACTTCTACGATACCGAGACCCTCTCACCGCTGGGTCTGTTCTTCAAGTCTGATATCACCGGCCGCGATCCCAGCAAGTGGAAGCTCGAGGGATGGCTATACAACAACGTATACTACGAGACCACCGAGGAGTTCCGCAATGCCTACTGGAGCGAAGGTTTCGAGAAGCTTGGTGCCAATGTCGAAGGCGATTGGGGAAGGACTGACCGCCAGGGTCCCGTCCTGGAGAGCGATGTTCTGCACCCTCCAACCATGGTGGCACCGGCTGGGTCGCGTTTCGGACTTGACGCGGAGCAGAAATATGTCGAATGGATGGACTTCAGCTTCTACATTGGCTTTGCTCGGGACACTGGGATGTCCCTGCACGACATTCGCTTCAAGGGCGAGCGCCTGGTCTACGAACTGAGCCTCGAGGAAGCCATCGCCCATTATGCGGGCAACGACCCTGTTCAGTCTGGCACGACCTACCTCGACTCATATTATGGATTCGGTCCTTACGCCTTTGAGATGATAACAGGATTCGATTGCCCATCTTATGCTACGTATCTCAACTCGTCCTTCTACGTTGACGAGACGACCCACACCCATACCAACAGCATCTGTCTCTTCGAGTACGATGCCGATTTCCCGATCCAACGCCACAGCAACAGCAAGTACGTCACTGCGACCAAGAACACGTACTTCTCTGTGCGATCCGTGTCCACTGTTGGAAACTACGATTACATGTTCACGTACACGTTCTACATGGACGGTTCCATGGGCATCGATGTGCGCGCCTCTGGGTATATCCAGTCCGCCTTCTTCGCACACAACCACGACTACGGCTTCCAGATCCACGATCAACTGAGCGGCTCGATGCACGACCACGTCCTGAACTGGAAGGTCGACCTGGACATCCTCGGCACCGAGAACTCCGTCCAGCTCATGAAGCAGACGCCCGTGACGACGTCCTACCCCTGGTCTGGAAACAAGACCCGCAACACGATGAAGCTCCAGCGGTCATTCATCGAGACTGAGGACGAGAGCCGTCTCAACTGGGACTTCAATGCGCAGACGCAGGTGCTGGTTGTCAACAAGGATGAGAAGAACAAGTACGGTGAACTTCGAGGGTACAGGGTGCTACCTAGCGCGGGCACGGCACATCTGACTGTTAAGGACAGCAGCAATGTAGTGAATGCTGCGCACTGGGCAGAGTATGACGTTCAGATCACCAAACAGAAGGACACGGAGCCGAGGGCTGCGCACGCCTACAACTCCCAAGACGTGATGGACCCGCCCGTCAACTTCGAGAAGTTCTTCGACGGGGAAAGTCTTACACAAGAGGACCTGGTCGTCTGGGTCAATCTGGGCATGCACCACGGTAAGTTGGGCAACTGAATTATCCCTACGTATTCCACCTGGTGGCGAAGACTTGAATGACCATGCTGACTCCGAACTAAATAGTGCCTCACACTGGCGATCTGCCGAACACTGTCTTCACGACCGCCCATTCTGGCTTCCAGCTGATGCCTTCAAACTACTTTGAGATGGACCAGAGCCGCGGCACGGTCAACATGGTACGCATCAAGTACGAGGATGGCGCTGCTACAGACGTGGAACTGTTCGGCCAGCAACAAACGAGTGGCACTTGTGAGATCAGCTACGAGCCGACGGAGGCTGAGTTGTGGGATTACAAGGGTGATGTGGTCGTGAGAAAGTTTCCCTACGACCCTAACCATCCATTCTTCGAGACAGACTCGATTGTTTGAGAGGGCTGAGGGAAGGTAGGGAGGGTTTCTGTTGATACCGAGGTTGAAGATGGCTTCACTGCTATCACTTACACAAACATACCATTTGGGTGGGGCGGGTCAGATCCCACAAATTACTAGGGTTAGGGTCACTCTATAGATATCAACCCAACATCAATCCAATTGAACCAATTTGGGTATCAAGAAGTAGTTGTCTGTGTGTGTGTCTTCTAGAATTAAGGTATATACTTGAGTAGGTAGCTAGCAGTAGCTATCAATTGATATCTACGAAGTAAGTAACTAAAAGTGGAGCTATCTATTATGGGTGGCCTATGCGGGCTCTGCACGATGTATACGGTATGACCCCTACTGTGGCCACCACAGCGTAATGGCGATTGTTTCATGGCGTGTGAGAGGTGAGATTCGGCGTACCTGGCCGTCGGTTCCCCCTGTGGGGACTGACTTTTCTCGCTTCGTCCTCGGACGTCGTGTTTTCAGGTTGTCGATCTCAACTGCATCATGTCTCAACAACAACAACAACAACAACAACAACAACAACAACAGAGTAATGATATGGCCGCGGGCCAGGACGACAACACCAAGGCGGCGCGGTCTCCGGCCAAGCCTTAGGCGGTACTAGCGGCGTACTTATTCGGCGGCGTCGACGGCGACATCATTGGGGACAAGAGCTTTTTAAGCGGCGATATGAAATGTATCCCTCCCCACTCCGGCTCTTCTTTGCGATACTTCTTCTGCGAGAGCTCAACAGTTGGACAGTACGGTGTGCAAGAGTGTGGGAACAGCTTTCATAGCCCTTGACATGACCCCACATGTCTTCTGGTGCTGCTAACCCGATCAATGCAGTGACTCTTGGGTCAAGCCATTTATTACGACTATGACATAGCCCCGAACGCCCAGCATCGATTCACCGTCGTGGGCTTCAACATTGAACCTAGCTGACCAGACGATTATTCCCGCGCTGGAATACGCCTGAAACCCTACTCCCTCTTCTTATTGAAGTTGGGCAGAGCGAGCCATAGAACAAGCAACACTCCCAGAAGCGTCAAAACGATGGGCTGCAGGACCCCAACCCCCTTGGACTGCGCGATGGCACCGACAGCAAACGGCAAGATGGCCGCACCACCCCCACCAAAGGCAACAGCAAAGGCGATCGTGCTCACGTGGAGGTGTTTTGGCGTCGACTTGGTAGCGGCGACTATGGCGGCTGGGAAGAGAGGCCCGAGGAAGAATCCCTGGAGGGACACGGCGACGGCAGAGACAAAGAATTGCGGGACGAGCCAGAAAAGGAGCTCGAGGCCCATGGCTGCCGGGAGGTAGATCTATAAGGGTACAGTCAGAGCCTGGACGTTGTGTGTGTTTGACTTCACAGAGTGGACGCAACACATACCATGGGAGCCAGTCTTTCGCCGAACCTTGGTGTTATGAAGCCAAGTACTACCCGACCAACAGTCAGACCGAGCCAGAAGCCTGTGGCAACCATTCCTGAGGCAAATGCATCCCCATTTCGAACATCAATCATGAACTGCACAATCCAGCCGCCCAGAGCAACTCCGACGCCAAGATAGCAGAGCAGGAAAACCGCACACAACCAAGTGACCCGCGCAGCCGGCATCTGAAGGAGAGCCTCGCGCATGCGAGAAGTTCCAGGACCACCCGTCGTCTTCGGATGGGCATCCCTGAAAAGCTGGCCTGTCGCTTTCCAGAAAGTCGTTACCGTGGCACCCATCTCGATGGCCGCAACTCCGATCATGACATAGTAGAAAGCGTACCATTCCAAGTTAGCCTTGGTGATCATCGAAGTGGCGATGAGTGGAGCGAGGACACCACCCGCGCCGTAGCAGGCGTGCAAAACGCCTAGGACTTCGTTAGGGTTGGCCATGGCCCCGATCCATGCGTTCCACGCCGCGTCGCCGATACCGTTCCCGAAGCCGGCGAGCATATATGCCACTACCAGGACGGGGTACGGCGGGTGGAGGGAAGCGATGATGTAGGCGACGAGATGGAAACCGGAGCAAAGTATGGCGATTCCTCGCTGGCCAAATCTTTGGTGGGTCCAGTTGTTGAGGAGTGCGGAGAGAGCATATCCGATGAAGGGAGAGAGGAAGATTAGCGAGACGACGGTGTATGATAGTCCATAATACGGTCCCATATACGGGATGATGGCTCCATAAGCAGCATCGTTCATACCCATCACGAGGAGGCTCCAAAAGGCAGCAAGGACGCGACTGATATTGGACCGGGGATGGTTCCATCTCTGAAGCGACTGAGACACAGTTATCGGCGTCGGCAGTGATGAGACTTGGTCACCATTTCCGTGTGGTTCACCCTGGCTTCCCCGAGGGCTCGACCCGCCCACTTGCAGTGTTCGTCCTAGATGAGAAGGACCTGGCTCATTACTCGATTTCCTGCTCGCCGGAGATGAGAACCTATCAGGCTTGTGCATGGGGTCTCGGAGCTCAATTGTTACAGTGGAGGATCTGGCCGACATGGTAACTTGCGGAGTTCGGGGTGTTCACTGAGGTTCTTTGGATGATCCAAAATACTATCCGTGAGACACTTTCTGATCAGTTATAAGCTTTTGGGAGACGCAGCGGTTGACCGTGCAAGAAGAGGACTGCTGTCATATCGGACGCTGAAATGGGAGAATGTCGGTAAAACCTTCAGTACCGCCAATAGGTTCTCCACAAAGAATACTGGAAAGCTGCGAGATCTACTCCAATATTTGCAGTGTTCATCGGTCAGGCCTGTCTAAACAGCCTAATGACAGGCTTGGGCAGGCGGTTGGCTGCATCCGCCATACTCCTTTCGGCATAATCAGAAAAGCCCTTATATGTTGTCCGGGCCGTAATCCCTTGTGTCTTCCCTAGTTAATCCAGGTGTGTGTCTCTATTCCGGACCATGCTAATTAGCACACATTAGCTACCTAGGTACTTCTGGGTAATTCTGTATGCAACGTTATTGCATCTGTGAGACTAGCGATCTTGGATGTGGCCTTAGGGTGTGTGCGTTGTTGCTCTCAGGTTGCTCTAAAGTTCTGAATGGCGTCCTTCACTCTGATTCCCTGCTGGATCAATAGTAATGGAGAATAAGAAGATGGGGAGCAGCACTACAGGAAGGCGAGTTACGGACTGTATCCTTTTCAAGCGCATCCACCAAAGATATACCGAGGTGCATGTAGACAAACAATGATGACAAAAGCTAAGCACAACTTCGAAATGAACATTGAAATGATCAAGATATGATAAGACTAGCTTCAACCTTTCAGGAATGATTCATCCTGAACAAACCTGCGAAGTGGGCTTCTCTACCTTGTAACCAAATCCCGGCATACCTAGGTACCGAAAGTATGCCATCCTTATCAACCTCCGAGTTCAAACTTATTTAAGTGGCTTTTATCCCGGGTAAACGATAGCTAAGAAAAGTCCCAAGTGTAGACGATGTTCATAGCGACAATCCCGGTGCTTTTTTCCACCCCCCTCCCCAAATCCCTAGTCTCCCAATCTCCTAGTCTCCCAGTCTATTAGTATCTCCCTCCGATATATCATAGTCTCTGAGAACCCTTACATGAACTTTCCAGGGCCATGTCACCTCAGCAGCCTCGCTCCACTATGTCGGTTTCTGACCTCTAGGATGGCAGTATCAATGACCTATCTGGTCTTCCAATAGTCATCGTGATAGTATGGCCTTTGACATGTCGCCGGGGCCTCACGAAACGTGCAGGGTGGACCATAGTGACCTTGGAAGATACGTGGCACGAGGGACACGACCCAGCCCATGCACTGGTTAGACTTCATCCATGAGGAACCTAAATAATGTGATCGCTGGAGTCCTTGAGGCAGTTTCAAATAATGAATGGATCATACTCCTACGAGAAACTCTAGTTTCCTATTTCAGATGATCAACTTCGCGGCTAACTCAACCGCGGTATAACTCTGATCATTGGGAAGGATACGTCGTCGGACAAAACTCCAATACCATCACATAATTGCCCATGTTCCACCTCTCAGCACGAATCATGGACTGGGTAGTCTCCAGCATGAGGTTGAGTTCCTAGCTCATCGCCATTTTCGTAATTCGTGTTTCATCTGACGGAAATGCAGCCTTCTAAAGGATGTAGGTCGCGGTAATAAAGACTTGAGAGTATGGAATGCCTTCTTCTTCTTTTTCCCAGATTCCTCTTGGCTCGTCCCGGCTTCTATATCATAATCAAGTGAGATTGTTCCTTGGCTCATTATCGGAAGCTCATTCAGCCGTGCATATCGTGACTTTGGCTTGCACGTTTGGGGAGTCTTTATGGATGACCGAGGCGGAAAGTCAAACATTTGCTGACATTGCGGCGTTTGTAGTCGTGTAGGTCCCGCTGCCGTTTGAAGCGGTGAGATGCCCTCCAAATCGCCTTCAGTCGAATAGATACTGGTAGTATAGGTGGAGCGCGTAGACGACGGTGGAATGAATGCCGTCGTTGACTGGGTGCAAGGGCGGTCCAAACGCAGCAGGGACTCGGCATTTTGTGAACTGCTGAAGCTCCCGTAACCACTGTCGGAGAAAGCAGAGCTATTCCATGAGCCTCTATTCTCAGTTTTGTACAGTTCGTATGGTCTAGCAACGAATTCTTGACCGTTTCCCAAGGGCTGGCTGATGTGTTGTCCGCATGCATGGCAAATGTGATGCTCAATGTTGAGCGACTTGTTGGCGATGGGACTCGTCTTGCGATCTCCAAAATCCCTTCTCAGCTTTTTGAACATTGTGCGGAAGTGATTAATGTGCGTAACGTCTCAGGTAATTTCAGATGTTGACTTTGTCCCGCAAAGCAAACTGACTTGGACGATGTAGACCTTGGGAAAGACGGTATGGAGTCGTGGCACTGGGAACACGGACATATTATAACTAGAGCGGCTCCTTGGGGAGCGTATAACAGCATTGCAAAAGCTTCTAAGAAAATCATTGTAGGGGTTCAATTTGGCATTTCAACTCATTTAACATTACTCAGTGCATAACACGACACACCTATTATTGTCGTGGTGCTGAAACATGAACACCCCGGGCCCACGTTGTGTGGTCCCTAAAGGGGCGAAAATCATGCCAAAATCGGTCGCAACTCGACTTCTTGAGTATGTCCATGCACACACCTCAGTCCATTCCCAACATATCGCATTGGCCTATAAATGGTCTAGAACCCTCTTGTGTCTTTTTTTGGGGTTCAATTATAGCATATCAAGTCACTAGCCCATAAAAGTTGCAACCTGGTTTTCAATGCTGCAACTATACTCATAACGGTAGGCCCCCGGGATTTCAAGCTGTCACGTATCTAGGCCCGCTATATTATAGAGCTCGCTTTCCTTTATTTATATATATAAGGGAGCTCCCTACACCTATTTTAAATAGCTTATAATAGCAGTTAAGTTGCCCTATCATAGTGTGCAGAACTTGGCATCTGATGCCTTCTTGAGGCCATCCCTTGACCAC
>LKEA01000032.1:258051-278835 GCA_003795315.1 Cytospora schulzeri | reverse complement strand
CCCTCGCACAGCGAACTTGCATTAACGCAGAGATGCTTCGGTGTCTTTCCCATATTTATGCCCATAATGTCGCGGGCAAATGGTTGGATCAGGTGTGACAAAGGTGATTGTCCATCGACACTAGCAACCATGAAATAGATAGACAGGCAGGTGATCAATCATCACCCCATGTCAACCGTACCCAGCATCAGAAACCCTTCAAGGCCTCCTCGGTGTACTCCCAGAGTCGCTTTGCCAATTCAGGATCACCGGCATCCTTATCAAGCTTCGACTGCCCGAGCAACCCGACCGGCAGGTACCACGCCCCGTTCTGGATCTCCGCCCTGGAAGCCCCAGCCGCGGCCCACAACGTGTTCAGCGTGCCGTCGGCGGCGCTGTCCAGATTCCAGAAGTTGGTCATGTAGATGACGATCTTGTTCATAAGGGGCTGGGTATTGACCAGGTCCGTCTCGACGACCCCCGGGTGGACGGACACGGCCGTGACCTGCGGGTGCCGCCGCGCCAGCTCCGCCGCGTACACGATGTTGGCGAGCTTGCTCTGGCCGTACCTCTTCCAGGGCCCGATGAGGCCGAAGTCCTGTTCCGTCTTGAGCGTCTCGAACTGGATGCCCCCGCTGGGGTGGCCGCGCCAGCCCACAGAGGTCAGACACACGACGCGGACGTCGGCGCCGGGCAGCTCTGCGGTGCGCAGGAGCGTGGGCAGGAGCTTCTTGATGATGAGGGCGTGGCCGAGGTGGTTGATGGCGAACTGGATCTCGTAGCCGTCTTTGCTTGTCCCCAGGGGCTGGGCCATGATGCCCGCGTTGCAGATTAGCAGGTCCAGCCTGTCGTGCTTGAAGCCTTTCTCAAGGGCCGCCTTGACCGAGGCCAGGTCTGCCTGGTCTAGCTGTACAAAAGTGAGGTTGGCGTCGGGCACGGCATTATGGATCTTGTTGATGAGTGCCTCGGCGCTTTTGGCGTTGCGCCCGCTGAAGTAGATGTGCGCTGGTTTCTTTTTGGCGAGTCGTTCGACGGTGGTGGCACCTAGGCCTGCGGTTCCTGTACGGCGTGTTCGTGGTCAGTCATGAAGCTTGATGAGAATGTAAACATGACAATCAGGCCCTCCCCTCTCTCTCTTACCTCCCGTAATGAAGATGACCTTATCCGTGAGAAGGGGCACATCCCTCTCAGCGTCGAATTTCTTGCTGTTATCAATCGTCATAATAAGCAACCAAGTACTACCCGACGATTAAATTCAATAGGTGCAACCTTGAGTACTGAGCAACGGTAGACAAACCTCGAGCCTTAAATAACTGCACCTCAGTAATCTTTGTTGGCTGATGATATCCACCGGATCCTCTGGAAGTTTCGCACATGAGAACGGGGTGTCATCAGGCCGATTTTGCCGATTTTGCCGATTACATCCATGGATAGAATCCTTTCGGAAACTTTTTATGGTCTTGCACCAGCATATCGTTCCATTCCTCACCTATGTGCTTTGTTCTCTCAAAGATAGGACCTCGTAATCGGCGTATCAAGAACACAAGAAACTGTAACGGTTCCCGCAAACAACTCGAATTCATTCGTTTCCCCGCCTCCTTCTGGTCTGTTGTGGGAGTCATCCACTTACATACTCAACCGAGACATCTCGCATCGATGGAGTCCTCAGTGCTGTATAAACAGGCAGTATCCATCGAATGCTTCGAGGATTCACAGATATCTCTTTGAATTTATCCGGAGGTTCGTCCTTCAAAGGGCCGGTATTCTCTTGAGGGTATTATACATTTTGAATTTTGTTGTTTCTTTTCGACGTAAAATAGTGAAAAAGTAAATCTATGCGTCACCATAATCTACAGATGATCAGATCTTTGATCAAGGCCAGAGCCGCGGCACAGAGGCCGTACGTAAATGCAGTCTAGAAGTACCAACGTCGACGTCCACCATCAAGGGACTGTACGCCCAAACACGGGTCCCCTGCCGCTCATATGTAGGCCCGCCGTGTGAAAAAACAATCCCTAACGCACACTGAAGAATGAAGGTGTGCGCATCAAAAGACCATGAAGAGAAAATTCTATAACACAGTCATGAGCAACGTACCGAATTGGCCAGACATATCTTCCTTTCATGAATTTGCTCCCAATGTAATCCTTCCCTCCATGTAACCATCCCCAACATGATCTTAACCTCATCAAAAACGCCGAGCCAAGATGATAGACTCCAGACGAACAGTTCTCACGTCAATCGCATGCGACGCGCATTTAGCCCGAAGGAGTTGCCATGACCGGGGGCATGTGCAGGCTGGGCCAGAAAATGTAAGCGCCCAACAGAATGCCACCGAAGACCATGATGCCCATAGCACCCTTGGCGCGGGCAGGGTGGTTTTGCCGAATCGATCCCAGCGAGAGGCGAGCATCGGTGAAAGCGGACTGAAGCTTCTCGGCGCCGAGCTTGTAGTAGCAGAGACCGGCCAGGGCGATGGAGTAACCGAAGTACTGCTGGAGAGTGACGGGGTCGAGGAAGATGACAAGGGAGGCAATGACCAGGAGGATATCCTTGAGGATTCCAGACATGGTAAGGACGACGGCGGAAGTCTTGCCAATCTGTAGGAAGCTATTAGAGACGAAACTAAATACAGAAAACAGGCGGACGAAAGCGCCCAGGGCGTAGAACTGAGACTTACCAGGAAGACGACAGACACGTTCAGCAGGAAGGCAACGAAAGCGTTGGCAAGGAGGGTGAAGATACCGACGCCGTAGATGTCGCCCATGGTCATGCGGGGCAACTCAACGAACATGGTGACAACACCGTTGATAACGGCGCAAGCAGGGGCGTAGTAGTAAAGAGAGACGAGAGGGTCCATCTTGAACTCGGCGGAGCTCAACATGCGCTGGATCATGACGAGACGCAGAGCCTCGAAAACGATACCGGAGCACTGGTCTGTATGGCGGGGTCAGTGTGATGTAGGCTGCGAGTTCGAGGCCGGAAATACGTACAGACGAAACCGAGCAGGTCGAACTTGATCTCTCCGAAAGAGGCAATCACGACACCGAGGACAATGATGCCGACGTTACCAAGAACCTTCATGTTGGGAGGGGCAATGCCGAAAGCCCAGGTGGCGAACAAGGTCACGACAGCATTGGTGGCCTTGAGCATCTGGATGAAGGAGACGGACAGGTAGAGGTAGGCAACGTTTCCGCAGATCAGAGACAAGCTGAACATGATACCGATGGGGACAATTGCGCGCCTAACAGCCCGAAAGTATCAGCATGGTGGTCTCCGCTTACTATTGATCTTCCTCTCAGGAGGGCGCTGTAGTCGGAACTCACATGTAGGTCTGAGTGTTCATGGGGACCTTGTGTCGCGAATCAAGGGTAGACGTGCACCTAGCCATGATCTGGGTCATGGTGGTAGCGAACAGCATGTGCCATGTCGTCAAGAAAAGAGCTATTGTCACACGGTCAGGTCAATTGAGGCTCGTGGGAGGCAGGCGGGCCGGAGGGAAGAGGTCTTACGGAAGTCTGTGTGATGGCACGCAAGGTCAGCAAATTGTATCTCTATCGAAGGAAGGGAGGGATGAGACAAGACATGTGTTTTGTCTTGCACATAAGGCTGCACCATAAACTTACCAAACTTGGCGGTTGCCAGAACCCACTTGTTGAAGATAATGACACCGGAGCTACAGGCGATCCAGACACTGCAGCAGCAAAACACCACGAATTAGCGATCCATAGCTCCTCCTGATTAGACAGACTGGTCCGTTCGTTCGAGTCCGCGCTGAAGCAACAGGTAAGTTGTACGCACCCGATGTAGACGGCAGGGTGAAGGCCCTTGTTCTGGGGAGCAGGAGGAGCAACATCCTGACGAAGGACACCACCCTCAAGCTTCCTGTCCTCGTCGCTGGAGTCGCGTTGGTTTTCCTTGGTTGCAGACATTGTCGCGGTGCCGCGTTGTATCGTCGCTTAAAGTCGTGTAATCGGCGGTACGACGCGATCGGAGGTAAGGAGGGACCGGGAAGTATATGTCGAGGGAAGAGACAATGGGAATTTGAATTTGACAGTGAGAATGGAAGAGGTAGGAAAAGGATAATAGTATGTAAACAGTTGACACCAAGGAGAAGATAGGCAAGTGTGTCAAGTCGGCGTGGCGGGTGGATTCAGGAGAGACGAGGAGAGACTAGAGAGAGCAGACTGGAGAAGGCTAGAGACACACTAAAGCAACACGTCGTTGCACGCAAAAGAAATTTAGCCGAAACGGCACGTCATCAATCTGGTTTCGCAGTGCCAAAATTAATCAACCTTGGAAATTAGAGCAGCGAGCAGGGCCACTTTCAGAGGAGCTGAGAGGGTAAAGGCCCACTGAAGACCCGCTAAAGGCCCACGGCAAGTCACAGCCAGCTAAGCCGGAAACAGGAACAGACCAGGGTTTGGTCAGGGATGCACTGGGATGACGGCCAACGGGGGAGAATGAGGGTTATGCCTAAAATAGACTAGCTTCAGCACGTGGGGCTGTCATTGGTGGAGGTATTCACCGCCTGCTCGTCACATCCACCCCTGGGCAGAATGCCGCAAATCTTAGTGGACGGGAACAGAAGCTGGGACCCTGAACTCTGGTTATCTGGCATCCAACGACTAAGACAAGTAAACGGCGATCTTCTTGATTTCAATTTCTTTTTTCCCTCACCTGCAGCTCCAAACATCAAACTGCTGCAGCCTGCCGCATAAGAATACAGGTCCCAAACAAGACTGACAGACAATGCTGTGAAACCAATTCCATTTCCTCCATTTCCTCCATTTCCTATCCCAACAAGACCCTCAAGTCCTGTTATCAATGCACCATACCGGCACAATGGAAAGGACGACACGGGTCAACGTTCAGAGCCCAGCAGGATGGAACCCGAATCCATGAATGCCATGTTTTGACTGACACTGACATCCATTGTCTTGCTTGGCCTTGAATTATTGAGCTGGTCTCCCGTTCCGGCCGAATATGAGACAGGACAGGCCGTCGAATATTCCTTGGCTTCTTCTGTTTCTCCTTCCTCCCAATAAGCTTTTGCTGTGGAGGTCAACGGTAATATGGCCCAGCCTGTTTCATGGAGCTTATTTTCCTAGCTTATCTGGAGGGTCACATTCCTCCTCTGTTTCAACGTTCGGCTGCCATGCCCTGGTGTGTCAGTGTGTCTGTGTCTGTGTGTGTGTGTGTGAGACGGGCTGACGGCACGGACGGGCAGCAGGGATCTCACGGATCTCTATACACTAATAATAAAATTACCGCACAACTGCCGTGGCCCGTGGCCCGTGGTTCGCGGCATGATGACATTCATGGATTCAATGGATCTCGGCCAACGGCAGTCACAAAGTACACAGTACTTTTAGTCGATGCGAGACCTGCCGAGTCCGAGTCCTCCACTATGGACTCCATAGTATGGGGTACCAACATACGAGCCTGTCAACATCCAAGGCATATGTAATCTGTGGCCGGTCATACGGAGCTGACGCCGCCGTATCGGTATCAGTCAACTTTGTGCATACGGGTCCGTACTGCGGACGTCCGCACGTCGTGCGCCCGGGAAGAGCAACTGACCGGCTCCGAGGAGAGACATCTGACTGGAATCTGAATCTTCCACCAATGTCTTCCTCTACCCTTTTGTTGTTGAAGGATATTAACCTACTCATGAGATGTTCGATCTACAGCACCTGAAGCCTTTAAAGACACTCCTCTACAGTCAGTCTCAGTGGCACACTCTCGACCTCACCTCTCTGTCGACAAGGTGTGTCCATGCAAGTCGCCTTGTATTCCCGTTGGCACTTGCCATCACTGCGCTTGGCCCGTCAGCTTCTGCATGCCGAGGTCATCACGGCCCTCCATCGACCATCTCTCTATCAAGCACTTCACCTTGACCACCCTATCCAGCTTGTTGGCTATCATCACCCTTAGCTCATCCAACCAGTCTGATGGTATATCGCCGTGTATCGTCACGACCTCTAGAGCCGGTGCCCCATCAATCACCTCAAACATCCTTTTCACCTTCCGGGTCTCCTGCAGGCCCCATTCCTCGGTACTGCCTGGCACGGCAGTCCACCTCGGCTCCCAATCCACCACCAACTCCCTCAGGCCTTCCGCACGACCCGTTACTTGTCTGAGGAACCCCATCCACGTGACCCAAGGGGATCGATCCGTAGCTACGAGGAACACCAGCTTCCTCAGCCTGGATATCCTCAGGTTCCCATGCACGGCAAATCCAATCTTCCTGCTGCTGCCCATGAACATGCAGGCGATCATGACGGCCTCTTCGTGCACCTTGGGGCGCATCTCGTGATACGCACGCTTGCAGCTCAGCATTAGGGCGGGCAGGGGCTTGGAGAAGGGCTGGTCGCTCGAGGCCCAGAAACAGGGCCTGCCGCTCAGCTTGATGTCCCTGAAGTGGAAGGTGAGGTAGTAGGTGTAGATGGCTTCCCGGATCCCGCCAGGGATGGCAAAGAAGGGCGAGCCAGATTGGGTGTGGATGGTCATCTTCTTGTGTGTGTGTGTGTGTATGTGTGTGTGTGGATGTTTGCGCCGTGGTGTTGAGTCAATGCCAGGGTTCTGGTGGGTTATGGAGCACTTCAATGTTGTTATCTCGAAGGTGAGGGAGATGTGATTTTGTATGTCCTGCCTAGCAATCAGGTACGTATTTACTTGGGTTATACTGCTGACCGCATTGGTTGGTGCTGACAGACGATGTCGAGTTGCTTAGGTGCATGGATCCGGTCGATACCATCCATGTAAGTAGTGCTGCATACCGGTACATGCACATGGTATCAATAGAGCATGCAGTCTAATCCTGATCGGGCCATGGTTCATGCATCCATCTGCTTTCACACGCATGCATTGAGCTAGACATGTTAGCTTGTTTGTTCAGCCTGTCATTGAGGAAAGAAGCTAGCCTAGCATGGGCAGGACGGTTGCCCGTTGCCCACGATGAAATGAGGGCCATACGTGAAATCCCATCTCATGGGGTCGTCTTGGAAAGAATGCACAGTAGATAGGGCCAGAAGCTCAGTGATGCGACACCCTCACACCTTCGCACTCCTCATGCTCATACATACATACCCCTCCCCATCAAATCTTACGAGCACTAACAGGGTTAGGGTATGTCCCGTCTGGTCCTTTTCTTGACCCCTGGATCTACCAAAATCACTAGGTCCATTGTTAGTTGTACTGGTAGGAGCTCCGAAGTCGCATTCCGAACCCGCCCCTCCATTTCAACATGCAGTCAGGCTTGGCTTCCTTTCTCACTGGTCGCCAATGCACAATGCTCGTCCAAGATGCCAAGTATAAAACGCCCGCCCGCCCAAATATCAAGATATGTACATATAAACTGTTATACTACCAATTCCAAAGTTTTCATCAGGTGCAACAACCTTGTTCTCTGTTTTGCTATAGGCAATCGAAGCAATACTTGATTCAATCTTTTCAGGCCGTCCCTTTGAAAAAGCCATTACACAGATACCCACTATTAGTCAGCTCTACGGAAACAAACGGGCAATATCAAATACTGTACTTCCGAACTCCCCGCACACCACCAAAAGTGTTCCAAGGCAAAACCAATCCTCACTGAACAGTGTTGACCAACCCTTTTTCAGCAAGAACAATAAACGCGAAAATGGCCTGCAACGAGTTCTACCAGTACTCCCTCGCCCTCAGTCTTATGGACGGTGTGGCTGACAAGGGTCTCCCCATCTCCGAGTACCTCAAGCATGGCGACCACGGAATTGGCACCTTCCGCTACATCAACGGAGAGATGATCGTGCTCGACGGCAAGGCATTCCAGATGCTTTCTGATGGCTCTATTGTGGAACTGGACCCAACAGGCGACGCCATCCACCCCTTCGCCCAGATCACCCGTTTCCAGCCCGAGGTTACTGCCAAGGCTGCCATTCCCAGCAAGGAGAGCCTGGGCGACATCGTCAGCGGTCTTGTGTAAGTCTTTACCTGTTTTCTCCTCACTCACTCTCACACCCATTGGTCGTGTGAAAACCCACCACCCATGAAGAGTGCTTCATCTCATAATCTGGGCAATGGCTAACACCGACAAACCTCAGGCCTGGCTCAAAGAACCACTGCCTGGCCATGCGCCTCGACGGTGTGTTCAAGACCGTCACGGTCCGCACGGCGGGTGGACAGACTGAGCCCCGCCAGAGCCTGCTCGAGATTGGCAAGAACCAGGTCTCATTCACGTTCGAGAACGTCCGCGGCACCCTGATCGGTTTCCGCCAGCCTCACTACCTGCAGGGTATTGGTGTCGCCGCCGACCACCTGCACTTCATCACCGAGGACCGGACGCGCGGCGGCCACGTCCTGGCGCTGGAGAGCGACGGCGAGATTGACGTGCAGGCTGCCCAGATGTACACCATGCACCTGGAGCTGCCCAAGGGTGACGAGGAGTTCAATGAGGCGCCGCTGGTGGGTAACCACAAGGATTTGGAGTCGGTGGAGGGTTAAATCTAGTGAGATCGAATTTTTTCACACATTGCTATGGCCTGTCCGGCCTTTTAATTACATCACAGACTTTTTGAAATAGAACGCCTCATCATCTACAGCCCATACTATCGCACACTTCGTGTGTCATTATTCGTTCCCGCTGCAGTGGAGGAGGCCCTCTCGCTGAGCTCCCACGCCTCCGATCTCCGCCCGGACTCGGCATCGCCCAGTGTTTTACACCCGGGATCGAGGGCCTCCTGGCTCGCCGTGGTCCGCACCGTTGTGATTGTGATAGGATACGGGTCTGACGCCCCCGACCGCTTCCACTTCCTCATGCGCCTCTCCTGCGGGGTCTCCTTGTTACCTTCCCTGTCCGGCCAGAACCGCTGTGTAATGGTGCGCGGGACATTCGCCGCCGCGCCTGGGCTGACGCCGGCGTCACGGGTGCCCTTCCTCAGGACGAGGCGGAGGAACCAGGCACTCACAACGGGAGTGTTGCCGGCGATTACTGCGATGACCTGCTCTGCTAGGGCGAGCAGGACCACGATCATGTAGATGACGGTTGTGTCCGTGCCGTCCGCCATTGGGATCTGATACGCCAGCCGGGCGATGCTCGACATGGGCGCCAATGTACTGAAGGACTTCGGCTTGAGTAACTGCCCAAAAAGACTAACACCGCAGGAAAGGGGGAGGAGGGACAACTCACCCGAATGCGAACAGAGCCCAGACCGCCCACTTCCGCTTACGACTCATATTCAGGCGCCACAAAGACGCCATGGGGATCAACAGGACGAGCAGGTCGCTGATGATATTAATGATGGACGCCGATATGAGAACCATGTACTGGTTCTCGCAGCTGCTGCCGTAGGGCTTGTGGTACGGCACGCACTGCAGGGCGATGGCGAGGATCAGGCCGACCGTGTACAGGAAGTTGAGCCAGATGACGGCCTGGATGACCCACCAGAACAAGCTGCGAGCGATGCCCTTGGGATAGAAGAGGCGGATGTAGAGGAGCAGGATGGAGAGCTTGGCAAGGAACATGGACGTGCGCGCAACCATCTGGAGGTCCTGGAACAGCTCGAGGTATCTCTTGTAGTCCGCGGCCGGGTCGTCTTGGAGGTGCACTGCCGTTATGCGAAATCAGCATCAACGCGCGAGACAAATGTTCTCAACAGGACATGAGCTTTGGAAACTGCGTACATCCGCCGCCATGTTGCATCATCATAATAATGAGTGTGCCAAGGACGACTGTCCCTATCCAAGCAAGGACCATGGACCCTACATCATGACAAGCGCTTGTTAGCTCGCCACCATATGCTGCATGGCGAAAATAACCAGACAGATAAGTAAGCCATTCGACTTACAGTCATCCCACCAGAATTGCTGATAGACCGTAAATCTGGTGTAGATGCGGGTCACGGTAAACACCGTCGATAGTACGAGACAAAGCACGCCAGTTCCCACAACGGTGGCGCTGCTTATGGACGCACGGGCTCGCGCCTCGTCGGTAATAGTGCTGGGAAGAGTTGGGCTCATCTTGTCACGATCTGGAGAGGCTGCATGGGGTTTAGTCGGAGCCCTTCCCCGGGGTGTGGCTCCGTGGGCTCTCGAAGGTTAAATATTGGTTCTGGGCTGGTGATGGCGACGTGCAGCCGAAGAGGAAGAGAACGATGATGGTAAAACCACATGATGCTTGCTGCCTTCTCTTGTCGAGTCTACGGGAATGAACGAGCAAAAGGACAAGACATTGGGATGGTAACCAGGATGCTTGCTTGATTCGGCGATGCTTGCAATACTGCATCTCGATATCTCACTTGCAGCCGACTGCAACCCATCTCTCAGCTCTCCCGAGGTAGCATTGTCTGATGTTTTACCCAATTTTTATCCCAGTCTGTAGGCTTGGGTTCCACATAGGCGATTCCTAATGCTACTCTATTGCAGCAGATAGCCCGGCAGACACCACCAAGAGAGCGACTAATATCTACGGGTTGGTTGATGAAGGATGGCAAAGCAAAGTGATGCCTTGGAGATGTGGAGGATTAATACCCAGGTATTGTAAGAACCATCACACAGTCGCATTGAGCCTGTCAACGGTAAGTTCCAACGATGTCACCATTACCAGAAAGAAGGGGACGCTATCCTGAGGCTAGTGAGGCCCGATTATACCTACCTAGGTAAGACATGCAGCCAACCTTGGAAGGGTCTCACAACGCCATGGCGTCCCAGTGTCCCTTTAATATTGGTGACGGGACGGGACGGAACGCCATCGCCCTCCTACACCCGCGCGCAAACACGGCAAGTCGATACATTAGTCGATAGATCGATCGGATGTGCAGCTGAATCTCACCGGATCCCCCGGATCGGTGTGCAATTCCCATACCAATAAACCAGCACATGTGCAGGGAAAGAAGAAGAAAAAAGGGCGTTTCTGTACCATAAGTGGAATAGCCCAGATTGTCTGTTGGTTCGCGTTGCGGGTGCATGTAACATTGACCAGGACCCCAGACTTGTTCCACTGTAAATCCTTCTGTCCCTTTTAAACGCGTGCAACGTCTATGAAATATAGGTACGATCATTCCGTTTCTTCTCTTCACCTTGAACGAGCAGCAAATACCGGTACGATCTACATCTGGCTTGCATATGATTTGCGTCCTACCCAACCACGCGTCACTCCCAAGGTTTTACCACATCTCGTGTCCTCCCTGAGCCCGTCACCATTACATCTCAGCTGTCCATCTCCCCTCCCTCTCGGATCTTTCATCTTGGTTCTAGGGTACCATCCAAGTGCAGTACAGTGACAGTGCAGTGCAACAATAGGCCAAAAAAAAAACCACCACAAAAAGGTATGCAGACATTCGGCCGACTCGTCCTCCCCACGGCGGCGCTACTCGCCGGGCTGCTCCAGCTGCCGTCCGTGGTAGCACTGCAGCTCAACATCACCGCCCTGGGCGCTGCCAACAACGCCTCGACGCTCGAGTGCTGGCAGATGGACACGCCCTTTGCCATCTCCACGCAGCAGGGCACGTCTGGCAGCGCGCAGCTGCAGCTGGGCAACGCCAGCACAATGTCCTACAGCGTCCTGCCCGCCCAGTACGACGCCGGTGTGCACAATGCGCCCGCGAACCAGTGAGTACCCATTGCGATGCCAATATTGCATCTGCGTGCAAAAGCCTCAATCACCTTTTTGTCTCTGTTACTGTGACTTGCTACGGTCCCTTTTGGTCCTGCTGTCAGGTTGTGACGATCAATCCGGCTTTTTTCTTTTCTTTCAGAGCCGAATCTGCCTTATGCAGTCGCCTCGCCAGGAAAAGTTGCCCGCATATCCCATTCAACCACATGCATCTCCTCCTGCTGCGTTTCTATTTCTGGGTCTCAAGTTCAAGGCTGCTAACCAAGATGCCACACACAGATGGGTCATTTTCCTCACCGGCCTGGCCTACATCACACTGCCGGCCGACAACACCACCAGCGCGTACGTCTCTGGCGGCCAGTTCGGGCTCATCTTCGCGGCCGACACGTCCGACGTCAGCGGCACCGGTCACAGCACGGCGTACCCGGGCATCACCGAGACCGTGGCCATCCAGATCCCGACCCAGGACGGCGAGATACCCTTGCACACGATCCTGCATAACGGACCTTGCACCGCCAATGACACTATAGGTCTCGTCGAGTTGGCAGCCGGGAGCTCATAGGGGGTATTAGAAGGGCTTCGGGTGCGGAACGAGGGCGTGGCAAATGGCTAACTGGCTCACAGCAGCCTTAGTAGAGAAGATGAATGCTTTGCTTTCTGCTTGAGATGGATTCGAAGGGTGCCAAGTTAGATTTTTACTTCAATATAAAACTGAATAGATGATAGAGAGAAAGTTTATACAATTGTGTTTCAATGTCATCTGTCGAGTTTAATTGTTCTATCTTCCTAGCAGATCTGGTTCTAAAACCAGCTATGAGGCAGCATTGATACCCAAACATCGCGGAATAACTCCTTGACAAGATTCAACCCTTCTCCTGGACATCGTTCATCAAAGACTGGCATTCAGGATTCCTGACGGAGTAAAAAGGCGCAACCTTTATCAACGAGAAATCCGTTATGCTGCATATGTTTGGAAATGATTGTTGAAAATGATTTTAGTGTGCTCAAGAGCCAAACAATAATGATCTTTGAAACTGTGAGACCCGAAAATAATATGTTGTGTTCGTCTAGCGGATTTATAGCTCAGTCGGTTCATTTGGATCTGACTTTCGTTTCTCCCTGAGCTCATGGTGAATGGAATTTCGGAGCCGAAGTGCAGCCAGTGTCTTCTCATCGCCCCAGCCCTCCTTGTCAGCCTGCCGGGTGATCCTAACAGTTTCCTGCCGCTTTTCGACGTTGACGATTTCATTCTTGCTCGCACATGTCTGTGTAGGAACTTTAGGTGTGGGTAGTTGCGCTGATGAGGCCGTGGTGTTGTTCTTCCTCTTCTCAGCGAGCTCCTTGAGAGCCTCGGTGAATCTCTCATCGGACCAGCCTTCATTGTCCGCTATTCCGGTCAGGACGGCAAGCTCGTATCTGTCATCTGGTTTCACCTGAACTTGATCCCCCCGTTGGGACATGGACGCAAGTGTTCCTGACATGATGAGTATTGGGCACAAAAGGCGAACCAGATTTGGAAAGTGAAATTAGCGTTGTGAGGACGGGATTGGGAAGTTTGGCCTCGAAACATAAGGTACGTGTGAGCAGGTCACAGTGTCTTTATACAAAGGCTGACACGCTACTTCGATGATCGGGAAGAGCTGAGTCGTTGCGATCAGTATTCACTAATGCGCTCAGCCGCCTTTATAGCGCGCATGTTCGAGACACTATCATGGTAGCTGTGTGAGTACTAAGTAATTACCTGCAATCAGTAAGAGAATGGCGCACGTTTCAAGACGACGGCGTTTAGGGCACATCCCTCAACGTGGGCACCGAGAGTTGGAAAGCCAAAACTGAGACCACTAATTCATTGGGATTATACTGGGTATAGTATCAAAGTTCAGCATGACAAAGTAAGTTACTAGTGCCTAATAGAGATCGAGTCTAAGGAACCCGGGAGCTTGGGGTAGAAGCTTTCCGTCTAGCAACAGAATTCAGTAGCCTGCCACATGCCCAAGTGTGTGGTGCAGCTTTCCGCAATCAATACCTGGGATTTATGTTGGGGACAGATGCAAGCAAAAACCTAGCCAGGAATTTGCTCCCACCTAGGTAAGTAGCCTGGATTACATTGAATATCAATTGATCTGCTCTCTTCCGGCTGGGCGAGTGCACGTACTCAGCATAGCCTGGGTTCATAAGCCGTTCCGCCGAGATATTGATGGGCGTTCGAAATCAGTGCACACTTTTGGAAATTATTAATTTTATTGTGGCGCGTCAAGTTTGTCCTCAATGTTGTGCTACTTGACAGTGTCAAAATTGCTCTTCCGTACCTAGTACCACTGCAAAGGGCCATTACAGATTGGAGAACATGTGTCCACGGATTGCTTCAGCGAAAGAAGCTACACCAGTTACATACTGCGAACAATCAAGCCGCAACACGGATCACGACCTTGCCGAAATGGGCCCCACCGTAGAGATACTCGAGGGCCTCTCTTGCTTGCCCGAACTCAAACACTCGATCCACCATGGGCTGGATCTGGTGCTTCGAGTAGAACTCACAGGCTTCCTGGAACCTGTCCCTCGGCCCGTTGATGATACCCCGCAGAGTAACCGTCCGACTCAGCGCCAGGACGTTGATGTTGGTCAGGTCGTCCTCGGGGTCATCCCGCTTGCCCGTGACGTAGCCGATGCTGTTGATGACACCGCCAAAGGAGACGCACTTGAACGACTTCCTGAGGGTCTTGGCACCGCCGACCTCGAAGATGATGTCGGCGCCGTTGCCGCCCGTGATCTCCATGACCTTGTCCTGCCAGTCTGGGTTGGCGCGGTAGTTGATGGTATGGTCGGCACCTAATTCTCTGCCCCGTGCGAGCTTCTCGTCGGACGAGGAGGTCAAGATGGTCGTGGCTCCGCTGGCCTTGGCGATCTGGAGACCGCTAATGCTGACGCCTCCGGTGCCTTGGACGAGCACCACCTCGCCCTTCCCGCCGGCCTGACCAATGGGCCTTGTGCCGTTGATGGACATCCAGGCTGTCACCGCCGCAACGGGCAAGCAGGACGCTTGCTCGTCGGTCAGGTAATCTGGGACCTTCACCAGCCCCGTCTCCGGGAAGACGCGGTAGTCCTGGAGGACACCCTGCAGCGGCAGACCGACACCGGACGTCATCTGGCTTTCCTTTATCACGCCGGTCAGATGGTCCTGGCAGAACGTGCCCATGACCCTATCGCCAGTCTTCCATGACGATACATTAGGGCCAATAGCGACGACCTCAGCGCACATGTCAGAGCAGAGCACAATAGGTTCGTGGGAGGTGGCGTCGATGGACTTGTGGTGGCCATAGAGCCCCATGGCCACTGATTGTAGGTCATTAATGTCAGCATCAATCAAGACTCTTGGCACTTGCTTGGCCTTTTCTGTTCTAAGGCTGTCACTTACCCTCCGTATCACGATAATTCAAGGACACAGCCTTGACACGAACCAGAACCTGACCATCTCCAGGCTTGGGCACCGGACCTACCGTCTGATAGATCTTGTCAAGCCCATCCTGACGTGTCTGCCATTGGCGGTTCTGCTCGGCCATTTTCGAAATGTATCAAATCAAATTGACTTGGGTGCGGGGATTTGTAGGGGGGGAGGTGGCACCTGGGGAGATTGGGGGCGGACGCGGGTGAGAGACTCCGGCAATGTGTTTTTCCCGAAATTGAATTGGTCGAACCTTGTTGCGTATGTAGTTTGTCGAAAGAAGGTTCGGGAAGTTTCTGGTCAGAAAGTCAATGTGTCACTGCGGAGTCTTAGCACCGTTAACAAGAGTGGAACCAGCACATGTCGATTCGCTGGAAATCGTCTGATGAACAACGGACGGAATTATAGTAGGTCGATTGTTGCCCGTTCAGTCCGTTTTAGAGAGTGAGTGTAATAGGCTGCTAGAATAGAGGAGGCCTAACAGAAAAAACACACACAGAGTATACATAGAATACATCGTAATGACTTTTATCAGACTAGTAATCGTTTGTTCTGGTGCTGGTCCACGAAATAGCTGGATGGGCAAGACGGAATAAGGACCGAACCGGGAGACGGAGACGGAGACGGAGCGGGGCCGTTTGTATGGTTGCATGGTTGCAGGGTCTCGGAGGTCCGGAACGTTCTAGGGTGAACGACTGCCGCCTTTTTTCGACCGGGCCGACGCTCTTCCACCTGGGCTGCCTGCCTGAGCTGCCTGCCTGGGCTGCCTGGGCATTGCTCCTTCATGCTTTCATTAGGACGTCACGTCTTTTGGTATGGGAAAATTTGGGAAAAGAGGTTCAATGACTCCGACGCCACTGGAAAAAGGACCCTGATCAATTCATGACATCAAGGCTCGTAAATCGCAGCGTCTAGCCAAAGACGGCAAAAAAGACCCATAATAAATCCTGAAACCCCAACGTGTCAAGTTCCGTATGAGCGGTGTACACTGTGTAGTGGCGAGTAATCCAAGCTATATACCGATACAGGCCCTGCTGACAACATCTCCTCAACGGTCTGATGGTGTTCCTGTCATCTATCTATCTATCTATCTCACATCTATCTCACATCTCTCTCACATCTCTTCTCACATATACCCCCATACCATACTCCTATACCCGACCTTACGACCTCTTCTTACAACCTTCTCAACATCTTCAACACCTTCCCACGTCTTCATCTAGATAACTTCAATTCAGTACATCACATACAGACATCATGGGTTCCAGTACTGCATCCGCTCCTCTCAAGCTGAGCAACAAGAACTTGCCTCAGATTCAGAGCTATGGCGGAGACCAGAGTGCACGAAAGGCATCAGTGAGCCCAACCTACAGCCGAGAAGGCCTCAAGGAGGGCATCGTTCACATCGGTGTCGGTGGCTTCCACAGGGCTCATTTGGCCGTGTACGTCGACAACCTGCTGGGTCAGAATGTAGATGACGCTCGCGAGTGGGCAATCTGCGGCGTGGGCCTGAAGCCCTTCGACGCAGGTATGCGAGATGCTCTTGTTCCCCAGGACGGTCTCTACACCGTCATTGAGCGTTCTGCCAGTGGAAGCGCAGCACGCGTCATCGGCAGCATCAACTCCTTCCTGTATGCTCCCGATGACGTAGAGGCCGTCATCGCCAAGATGGCTCACCCTGACACGCGCATCGTGTCCATGACCATCACTGAGAGCGGTTACTACTACAACGAGAACACTCACGAGCTCGAGGTTGAGGACCCAGATATCGTTGCCGACCTGGCCAGCGACCTGTCCGCACCTCGCACCACCTTCGGTTACCTCTTTGCCGCCTTTGCCAGGCGGCACGAGGCCGGACTGAAGCCATTCACCGTTCTGTCATGTGACAACATGCAGAAGAACGGTACCATCTCACGCAACATGCTCCTGGCGTTTGCTCGCCTGAGGGATCCCAAGGTTGCCGAGTGGATCGAGAAGGAGGGCGCTTTCCCCAACAGCATGGTCGACAGGATAACACCGCGGACCTCAGACAGCGACAAGGTCGACCTGGCCGAGTCGTTTGGCATCCAGGATGACTGGCCAGTGGTTACTGAGCCCTTCATGCAGTGGGTTGTTGAGGACACATTCGCCAACGGCCGCCCATCCTTCGAGAAGGTTGGCGTCCAGGTCGTGAAGAACGTCCACGAGGTCGAGAAGTTCGAGTGCCACAAGCTGCGCCTTCTCAACGCCGGCCACATTGCCATGGCATACTTGGCATACCTGGCAGGTTTCGAGTACGTTCACACTGTTGTCCAGAACCCTCTGTTCAGCAAGTACCTCTACAACATGATGCACGAGGAGGTCAAGCCCCTCCTGCCGGAGATTGATGGCGTCAACATCGACAAATATATCGACCAGTTGATCGAGCGATTCTCCAACCCCACCATCATGGACCAGATCACCCGTCTCACACTGAACGGCTCCGGCAAGATGCCACAATTCATCATGCCCTCCATTGCCGAGCAGATCTGGCAGGTTAAGACCCACGACTTCCGCCGCCTGGCCCTCTGCGTGGCCAGTTGGTTCCGCTACCTCAACGGTGTGAACGAGCAGGGCAAGCCGTACCCCATCGACGACCCCATGGCCGAGCTCCTGCAGGCCAAGGCCCGCGAGGGAGGCGACAAGCCCGGTCCTCTGCTCAACATCAGGAACCTGTTCGGTGACGACTTGCGAGACGACAAGATCTTCGTGGATGAGCTCACCAGGGCTCTGGAGAGCCTCCACCGCGAGGGTGCACTGGCCACCCTGGCGAAGTATGTGGACTAAATGGGTTAAATGTACACCGTTAGACCGGTGTTGGGCCGGATTTCAAAAATTATTGAGGAATGGCTATCCGATATGACGGTTATGGATTTGACAAATTATATTCGAACACGAGGTGCAAGGTGTCAAGGGGTTAAATGATGGAAAAGAGGTGCCTATAGATCACAGATCATAGACAGATTTTCTTATTGGTGTTGTTCTTGGTCATTGTCTGCTAGAGACAATTGATACTACTAGTTTGGTCAATGCAAACATTGCCTTCTGGAGTACATCAATCATTTACCTTTCACATGTGACTGTTATACGAGACAGGCCCCTGCCTACAAGGAATGTCTAAGCTGCCCAGGTGTGCAAGTTGAGAGCTTCACCACATGGGCACGGCCCAGGCCATTCACCTATATACCAGCCCGGGTAAGCTACCCGTGGGCTGACCTCCCCCCCTTGCCTGGCATTAACAGTTGATAGGTGCTGCTCCAGTGCCATCCCCCTGTCTTGAAAGGGACCTCCGGGGGTACTGAGCAACGGAGTGGGGCCGAACTGGGCCCTGATTTCGGGGGTCCGGACCACCGAATTGAACGACTGCCGGTGAGGCCAGGCCAGTGCTACAATACACCACAAAAAAGAACCACAGAGCCGCAGTGATGGACACGGGGAATCTTAGAATGTTACATAAATCACAACTAATAGCGTACTTTGTGATGTTGCCTCACAGATTGCAGGTGTTGCGGCAGTGTTTACACGCACCTGGCCAGCTTGGTTGGCAGAGACTCTGCGATACTGATCTGTACAATTATTCACATGGAAGCTAACTAGTTTGAGATCATCACCGGAAGTTTCCAAGCACAAACTTGAATTCTTCAGTTCTAGAACATCCAAAGAATTGGCGGAAGCTTCCGGATGCCATTAAGCAGCCTTGTAAACCCACCTGCAAGCACTTGAGCCGCCCCTTCACCCACAAACCATAAACAAACATCACAACAGCAACAAATGAGAAGTTGACAAAGAAACATCTTTCTTCATCTCCAAATCAGCAAATGACACAACCCCAAAACCAAAAGGAAAATGGATCGACCACCCGAAGAACACCCACAGCCACCGCCGTTACCTACGGCCCACAAGCGAAAGCTGGTCACCATCCGCCCGATCACCGAGCTCCGCCACCTCAAAGGCGGCCAGAAGCGCTTCGACATCGCCACGGTCCGCGGAGGGTGGACCGTCGTGGTCAGGAAGGGCGATTGGGAGGCCGGCGAGCTGGCCCTGTACTTCGAGATCGACAGCTTCATCCCGTCCAGGGACGGGCGTTTCAGCTGGGAGGACCACGGCTCCATGGTCGAGTACCAGGGCGAGATGGGCTACCACGTCAGGTCCAGGATGTTTGGCAAGAACATCTCGCAGGGCCTCATCCTGGATATTGAGCAGTTTCCAGAGGTCAAGGAGGTGTTGCATGGGTTGTTGCAGGAGCATGGACCGGTTGAGGGCGTGAGGATGGCGCAGGAGATGGCTTTCGAGGACATCCTGGGAGTCAAGAAGTGGGAGCCTCCAGTTGAGTCTCAAGGACAAGTTCTTGGTCGAGCTCCACCATTCTTCCGCCGACCTGGCTGTGAGCGGGCTCAGAACCTGCCAGAGCTCTTCACCACGAAGTATCTCAACGAGCACTTCCAAGTAACGGAGAAGGTCGACGGTGTCTCGATGACGGTCTATCGCGTTGAGAAAGGCTCGCGCTGGCACGCGTGTCTCCCCGCCCTCCCAGAGGGCTCGACCCAGGAAGACGACACATCCCGCATCGGAGTCACCAGCCGGACAGAAGACCTCGACGAGAAGGGCAACAGCGCCTACTGGCAGGCCGCCAAGCTGGCCGGTCTCCCCGCCAAGATCCACAAGCTGGGCCCGCCCAACCTCGCCGTCCAGGGCGAGCTCGTCGGCCCGACCGTCAGGGACAACAGCCTCGGCTTCGGGGCCGACGAGCCGCACCGGTTCGTCGTGTTCCAGATCTACAACATCGACGCGCAGCGGTGGATGGACCCCCGGAAGGTGGTGCAGCTGTGCGAGGCACATGGCTTGCCGCATGTGCCTGTTGTCGGGAGTTTCAAGCTGGGGGAGTTCGCGACGGGACTGAGGGACTTGCTGGCCAAGGCGGATGGGGTTGGATTCCGCGGGCAGACGAGGGAGGGCTTGGTGTTTAAGATGTGTGGGGAGGAGTTTGCGTTCAAGGTTATCTCGAACAAGTGGCTGCTGGAGAAGGGAGAGTAGTCTTGTGTTTGCAGAACGGAGGCAAATGTGTTTTCTTGCGGCTTGAATTACAACTCTGGAGACACGGTGTGTCTTTGCTGATCGACTGGTCAGTACCTGTAAATACCTGCGTCTTCTTGTGGCCTCAGGTTACAACCTAACTCCAAAGGAGTTTTCCGTTCTTCCTGCTGTGAAATATCAGGTTGATCGCCCATGATTTGTGTACTTGTTGTCTGACCTCCCCCCCAGTTGATAAAACAATCATATTTTCGCCCTGAGCTGCGACTCGCGAGTGGATTGCATAATCATGCCTTCATGAAGACTGTCTGTCGCGAGACTCCAACCAGTAATTTATGTTTCAGATGCCTCAACTGAGTGTTCCAATACAGTCCTCAAGATTTCACCCATATTTTCTTCACATATAATACAAATTTACTTAGGTACTCCCGCATGATGAGACGGCCTGTCACTCACATCTGGCTAGAGCTACTCAAAAGTTCGATGTATGTCTCCTGCATTTGGTCCACACAGCCTCCACTAGTAATCGCCACGCGTAACTGCAGTCGAAGGAATGGAAACCTTCGTTCGTCCAAATCTACGAGAGAACTGTGCAACCTGAAGCTCCAGTAACTTGTGGTCCAGAGGCCGCAAGAAGTCCCCGTTGGCCAGGCAAAAAAGGACAAAAAGATCAAAAACAATTCGCTTGTTGAAAGCAATACGATAAAAAGGCAAAAAAGGG
>LKEA01000032.1:216239-257756 GCA_003795315.1 Cytospora schulzeri | reverse complement strand
ATATCATCTTGGCCAGCAGTGGAATTGACTCCCATTCTTTTGCAGTGAACCTACTGGCACGCCTCAGTCCAATCTCTCGTCGATCCGGCCGTTCAAACTATAGCCCACGATGCCTGCCTCAACTGCGGGACCCGTCTCCCGCTATCGTTTGGCCCTTGGTCGAATCCCAGGACTGGAGATAGATGACAGCATCATTCTTCCTGGGGTCCCAGGTCGCCAATTTCTCGCAAGCAACAAGTACTGCAGTGATGGTGCTTTGGAGGCTCGCCAGAGTGTCAATGGTCTCTACCTTGTCCAGACCGTTGACTGGTTCCTCGAATTCGCTCCAACAAACAAGCAAAACGACCATCACAATGAGCAGTTTGTAAGTTCTTCGTATATATCTTGCTATCATTTCGCAAACAAACCTGACGTGGGAAAAGTGGGCTTTGGTTCGCGATGAGACTGGCATAGACATCGAGCGCCTCACCCCCAACAACATCGAAAAGATCTACGTCGCATTCCAGGATATGCGTCGCCTCTTCAAGACCAAGTACCGCTACAGATATCCTGGCTCCCAGAAAGATGGCATCCCCGATGCGCAGATCTTCTTCATAGACCTGCTGGACAAGTCCCACTGCCGCTTCACCAACCGAACCTCACGATTTCAGCTTCACTACGGTCTGCGGCGTGATGAGAATTTCGGCGAGCGAATGGCTTCGCGTGTCTTGCAGTGGCGTCTTCGTCTTCAACACCCCGAGGACCTTCTGCTCGAGTTTCCGCAGATGGGCCTCGACGTCTTGCCCATCGAGCAGCAGGACGACGGTAAGTTGCCCAGTCTCTCCAGCCCGTCTGTCAAACAAACAAGCCAGGGATTTGTTCGTACAACAGTTAACCCCCATTGAAGTCTTCAAGAAAATGGCTGAGAAATACGCTCGTATCTTCAACAAGACTTTCTCTAAGACCGTAGTCGATGTCGCAACCGATGATGCCTCGAAGCTTCAAGCCGAAATTTCCAACTACTCTCCGAAGACGGCTATGCTGAAGACCATCGGCCTCCAGCTTACCGGTCTCAAAGCGGACATTGAGAAGAAGACTACGGATATGGAGACAAAGTATGATCTCATGGGACGTTCGATCTACAGATCCATCGAGGACATGCAGAAGAAGATAGATGCGATGGGAACAGATTTGAAGAAGAAGCAGGATGATGCTGAGGAATCCCTCTCAGCAATTGCCACTGACATGGTCGAGACCAAAAAGAAGGTTTCTTACATCCTCCGCCAGAGCAAGTAGAGTCGTCAAGTCTGCACATCAGAGGTGAGAACACAAGGCAAGAGGGAATCAATCATGGATGTATTGGAACTTGGCTTTCAAGGCGACCTCGGGATGGAATGTGAATAATGGACTAGGATAATTACTGTGAGGGATCACCCTACAGCCACCACCTGGTATGACAGTCAACAAATGAAGTCGAAATTTGTCCAAATACTGCCCCAAAATCCCAAGACATTTCAAAAATATCAAGATTCTCAAGTACTTAAGAAGCTAAATAGGTGACTCCGCAAAAGCTCTAGCCTGGTACCCAATTCCATAAGCAACACTTCACAACACAACACAACACAACACAACACAACCCGCCTCACCTAGCCGCTTCATGTTAGCAATCATCACGGCGTGGACTCAAATATTTCCCACCAGACTACATCTCTCCTGGAAATAACTTGACTGGCAAAAGCACTCCAAAAGAATGGACACGCGATCCGTCATTCGAAGCCGCCGCCAAAGCGCGAGGCTGCACAAGCAGTCGCGTGATGACAAGACCGCCAAACAGTCTCTACCCAGTAGACGCGTGTCTGATACTGCAGTGTCCAGACCCAGATCTGTCACCCCTAAACCTGCTCAATCCCAGCCTACAACTTCTAAGGCGCCCACGATCAAGCTAGCTCAGTCTACGACCGAACCCGCTCAGGCTTCTGAAGCTACCTTCACGGCTAACAGCTCGGTGAAGGAGGGTAAACGCGTCGCCAACTCTCCGATATTCCCCAACCTCCCAGCTACCAAAGATACGCGTCCCGACGCCAACAATAAGGACCTAAGTCCTGTTACAGTTCTTTCCAGGAAGCCAAAAGCAGCGGCCACTGACGATGATGGTACGGAGGGACGAGGCCGCATTTGCGGAAAATGGATCAAGACTGCGCAGGGTGCCATGCGACTCGTCCAGGATACACCTCAAGATGTGTCGAGAGGCGCGATGGGTCGTTTAGAAGCGACCCCCGTTGATGAAGCTTCATACATTCCCGCAAACCGACGCAGAAGCGCGAGACTGGCTGGCAGCACGCCGGAAGTAGAGGACATCAAACTTCCGGCCACCATTGCTGACTCCCAGGCCACGCAACCCTCCACGACAGAGAGGGAGGCCGTGGCCCCCACGACACCCTTGAAGCAAGGTCCAACAGCCGACTCACAGCATCCTCCCCGCAGAGTCTCATCGGGCACCTCTTCTGACTCCAGCCTGACCGACTTCGAAGAGCTTCCTCCCCACAACAGCTTGTCCTTGGCTGACAAGCAAGCTGCTGAGGTGAACTTGGCCGAGAAGACATCTCCAATCCCCGAGTTGGTGGCCGACATTGCGCGAATCATCGAGACATCGAGCCCAATTGCTGCTCGAGCCTCCCACTCCGACAAGTCGAACATTGCGACTTCTACCGAGCAATTGGCCGCGGAGACAACTGTCACCACAGCCCCTGCACCCGAGAGCAGTAGTATTGCAAACAGCTTGACTGAAGCCGTTGACAATGCTAACCACAACTCCTCCTTTCCGCAGCCAATTGTTGCCGATCCATTCCCTCTTGAGTTCAATTCAGAAGGCACTTCATCGGGCCAAGAAATTCCTTCGGCTTTCGGAAAGGTCGTGTCACTGTCCGCGGCGGCTATTCCTGATACTTTCACTGCGATCCAGGACCAGACTCATGGCTCCCGTGGAGTCAAGCGTCATGCTGAAGAGATGAGCCACGATGAGCAGAATCCTACACAGCAACAATCTTTGACAGCCTCCAACCGCCCCTTGAAGTTCGTTACACCCACCAAGCGTCCCAATCTGATCGATTCCGCCGCCTCGCGAGATTGCTACGATATCGAGGATGATGAGCTCGGTGGCCCGGATGTCGGTCTCTGGCTGGATGGGGAGAATGGTGGTGCCGGGCGAGTCTCGGGTCTCCAGGATGAGCCCCCGCTACACGGCACTATCAAGTGCGGCGATTGCGGAAGGGTACCCCAGAAGTTCGTTGTCTGTGCCAACTGCCTCAAGACTGGATACTGTGGCAAGTACTGCCAGATGTGGAACTGGCCCATTCACCGAAAGGTGTGTGAAGCTTCCAAGGAGGCGGACTCCGGCGAGGTGAAGAGGCAAGAGGAGTATCTGGAGGGAGCATGGGCTGGTGCTCTCCAAGTGCTGAAAAAGAACGTTATCGATCGGGACCACGACAGGGGTACAGAGGTGCAAGATCAGGCCGAAATGCAGGCAATTGTCCATTCCAGTTTCATGGACCATGGCGTTGACAAGAGTATCGCTGAGCACCGCAGTGGTTCGGTTGGAGGTGACGGCAACGAAGCAGTTACTAGTGAGGAGGGAATTGGACAGCAGGTGTGCGGCAGCGACATGGGTGAAGATGAGACAGTGGGCGTATCTGTAATGGCTGACAAGCACGCCGGCAATGATGTCCAGGACAAGGAGGATATCGTATTCAAGATGCCTCCTCCTTCTCCCGAGTCGATGTTCCGGTCTCGAGCTATGGCCCTGCGTTTGGCTCAGGCCACGGAGGTTTGATGCAGCTGCTCGGAACGTTCTGAACAATCAGTACGTTCATACTTGCTGTCATGTATCTTGTACAAACTGATAGATGCAAAACCCGTACTGGTCCTACTGACGACTTGACATATGTCAAGAATGAAAAGACGAATATCTATTAGTGACAAGGTCGACTGCTAAGTCGGGGAGTCCTCATTGTTCCCCATAACTATCCGCTTCCGAATCGGAAACATTATGCTCCGACTCTTCGTCGCTCAGATCTGTGCCAAAGTACTCTATATCTACTTCGACTGACATGCCGTTTGACCCTGGTAATGTAAGTTGTTGTATCCTCGGAATCGGAGCTTGATCCCCTCGAAGCATATGTGCCTTTTGCTTCTTCTGCCGCCTTTCGCCCTTCAACCGCGATGTCAGCAGTCCCTTGCTAAAATATATACCGCTCATAAAAATCACGATACCGTCCTTGGATTCATGGATCTCTGTGCTGCTGTCACCGTTTGTGCGCTGCCACCCAACGCCCGGAGACAGTGTGGCCAGGGCCGGTATATCGCCTGCCAGACCTATCTCCACGCTTGCACCCTTCGAGGCCATCGTGGCGATTCCGCATCGCTTTGTTGTATACGTCTTGGTAATGACCCATATCCCATGATTCTTGAGTGCAAGTCCGTGGCGATCTATCATTGCAATTGAGTTGTCCGTCATCCACTGCAATATGCCCTCCTCTGATTGCATATGGATTTGATGCTGTGATACAGGGTCTTGAGTAACTAGAACGGCCCCCTGGCTGTACTCATTTTCAAACTTCAGAGTCATGGAAAGCTCAACCGGAGCAAGAGCAAAGCTGTACTCAACCGTTATTCAAGATTCCCAATCATGAACATTTGTTTCGGGCAAGGGTGGGGATATCATTGACACTTACTTGGAGCCCAAGGTGCAGTCAAGGCTGTACAGTCCCACCGATTGCGACTTTTTAGGACCCCATGTCAAATATCTGACTTTCGGGTTCCTGATGACAGCCTTTGGAGGAACGGTCCAACCTCCTGCCACTAGGTCGCTGGTGTTGGTTAAATCGGCGATAACTTGCCAGTCACCCTCGGCATCGAAGTACCCGCAACAGCCTGGCCATATCTCCTTCTCTGTGGCCTTTTTATACAATGCCCACCCATAAGGGTGATTGCACAGAAGCTGTGCATATAGCCTGTCAATACGGGATTGTCCAGCCATGACGATGCAAGTTTGAGAAGGTTCTAGTATGAGCACAAGCAGCGAGAGGAAGGGGATTGAGAGAGAGGAGGGAACGAAACGCCGTGGTAGGGCCACAGGTCAGTTATATTGATTATAGCCACTTAGCCAAGTATGCATGGGAGCACCCACATCCACCCCCGCGCTCATTGCAGCATCCTCCAATAGTAAGCTGGCCAGTCAACAGAGATACCTGCCACCCTGCTTCATTGGTGTACTGTTAGAAGCTCCGCCACCGCGTCATTGTATCACCGCATTGTCGAACTCCTCACTTCCTACTCTCTTTCCTTCATCTTCACGCAGAACGGGATCGAAACTTCCAGGTTCGGTCCCGGAACACATAAAAATAGGCATCAAGGCTGAGCTAGTTCTTCTGTTGCTGGGTGCTCGTAAATCCCAAGGAAGATGTCATTATCATCAGCTTTTGTCTCAGATGAAAGTGATCGTACTGATACCACTTCCATTGAACTGATCGATTGCCCGAACCCATGCATTCATCACCCAATCTCTCACAAAGCCCCGGATGGACTAGACTTTCCACACCTCAATAGCTTGAAAGAGTTCGTGGCAGACTTTGCAGATGGCATCAAGAATGTTTTCCCTCGGCGGACGAGAAATTACGACCGGGCACACGCGCTGTTCATTAGCTGGGATGACGACGACCTCGACACTGAAGGGGAAATTGTTGATTTGGAGGCATTGCTAAAGGAACACTTCCGTTTTACGGCTGAAGCCAAGGATTTCACCACATCCCACTTCAAGATACCCTCGAAAGAATATTGCTTCCAGCTTCTCGAAGGAGAACTCGTATTCAGAAGAAACCTGTATGCCCTCGAGGAGTCTGACCTGCTAATAATCTACTATGGCGGTCACGGCAAGCTTGATAAACAGGGCCATGCCATATGGTATGCCTTTCAGGGACCCAGCAATGCGAAAGGCGGACAGAATCCTGCAAGTTTGGACTGGACGAGACTACAGGGTACAATTTCCCAATGCGACGGAAACATCCTGCTTATTCTCGACTCTTGTTATGCAACCACCATTGGCGGCTTCCATTCGGAGTGGAAAGGCATCAAGGAGCTCCTCGCCGCCTCAGGGAAGCACGATAGGACGACAGGCGTGTCATCCAACTCATTCACCCGAGCTATCATCCGCGAACTGAAACAGTTGCGTGGCGGGAACTGCAATATAAGCAGTTTGCACGCATCAATAATACGCAACCAGAATATTCACGACCTTCGATTGACGCCAATTAGAGTTCCTCTTTCTGACAAAGCCGCAACTGACAGCATTCTTTTGCGAAGCTCAAAGAATGACCCAACTGTTATGCCTAGCACATCGTCCGAACCTAGTTTTCTAGATGGAGACGTGGAAGAGCAATGCATTCAGACATTGGAATCAAGTTGTCGGGTCTTGATCTCTATTAGGCTGGAGAATCCCACCTCTCCCCCCAAAGTCGAAGACTGGCTGCAGTGGTTCAAAGCGTTCGCACCCGAAGGCATGGCTCACGTCGATGCTTTTTTAGGATACGCAAAACCTGAAGCAATCTTCCACAGTCGTTCGACGCTCATTATGGTGTCGTTGCCGTCTGTGGTGTGGAACCTGATGCCCTACCACCCTGCATATAGCTTCATTGATATTGTAAACTCGGGAAATCTGATGTTGCAGGGGAAGCATCTGAAGGAGACGACCGCTGGTAAAGCGTCCGGCAAGAAACGTCCCACTATTACCAGTAAGAAACCCAAGACTGACTTGAGCGCAGAAATTCAATCACCGGCAAAGAGTCAAGTCATGGGCAATGCAATGGATCTTCCGATACGTGGAGCTCCTCCAAGTATCGGAATACCTCCATTTCCTCCGTTCCATCCGGCATCAGGGTCCGGAACAGTAGAGGTCTCATCAACGAGCGAGCCCGCAGGCAGCACAGCCTCCTCATCATCGATCTCGAAGGGAGCGCCCTGGCCTGTAGGGCAGGCGCCTGGTAGGGCTGATCCGGTTTCAAGCAGTAGCAGCCGTGGGATGAAACATGGTCACATGAACAACGTATGGTACTGTGGTTATTGTCACTTTGGTCCTTTGCATTGGGCGTATGAGACACACTGTCCTGTGTGCCACAGGAAAAGAGACTCCCTTTGCACGGTTGAAGTTTCAAGGTCGAGGGAACTCCTGGAATGGCCCAAGGACAGGCTACGATAATAACTATGCTGTCAGTTGTTAGAAGCAATGAAAGTGAAGCTTATGAGGACAACGAGCTTGTTCAAGGTCTCGGGAACAGAGGCCACCTTATTCAAGGAACAAGAGACGAGCCTGGCGCACCTGGGTAATGCCGACAATGTCTCCGAAAGTATATTCATAGGTTTACGCTGTGATGAGCTCAACAGTCACTCACTTCAACAAATACATCTTTAGACTTTCGATATGGTGATCTGCCATTCCATCATGAATTCGAATTGCTACCAATGATATGTGTTAGAAGGGTATTTCCGACGATGCTAATGTTCTGGTGGATCTCAACTCTGGCTTTCGGCTATCCACTCCTTGCCATACATACCACACCGATGCAACTGCCCAGGTGTCCGTCCTCCAACCCAACACAGATCAGCGCGATGCAACCGGTTCTGCACCAGTCACAGAACATCGCTATCACCCGAATCTATCATGTTCCACCCCACGCCTCTTCTGTCTTTTATCAAATACCCTCATACTGGCATTCGGCTCTCGTAGTCGCAACGCCATGCCTGTTGGTTGCAAGGGGTCTAGCTGCTGTGCCGCTGACCTGCCTCCCAACCGTCGCCACCAACACCACTGATGATGCTACAAACCCAGTGCCGTGGAGCACTGCAGGTGCACAGCGCAGTGAAACCGGGGCCCTGGCCCTGGCCCAGAGGTCCACAATTTGAGGCATCGGAGAATTCGAAGGATCACCCACACCAGGATAGAGAAGCTTGTATTAACGACCATCAAATCTTATTTCGATCAACCAACAGCACCAAACAGTAACGACATGCCATTCTTGCTGCCGGCATCGTGATTGAGAACAGCCGAGTATCCACCCATTCGCCAAACGCCAGAAAGTCAAGTCAACCCTACCCGCTATACGCCGATGATCAAAGAAGATGGCAAATAATGCAGGGTGATCATGGCTGCTGCTCTTGCCCTTGCGGTCCGAGCTGCATTGGCTGTTTCTGTTCCTCGGGCTGTTGCTCTCCGACTTGCAGCGGTTGTTGTTGATCGGGTTCAAGTTGCTTGTGCTGGTCGACTTGCAATTGCTGTTGCTGTTGCTGCAGTCTCTCCTGCTGCGCAAGCCTCTCGAGGAACAGCTCCTTCTTTTGTTGAGCTTGCGCCTCGGCCTGGATGTCCTCGACCAGCTTTGACTGCTCTTCCTCGCTCAGCAGAGCAAAGGCCGCCGTGTCCGCGTCCCACTTCGCGACGCAGTTGGGCTCCCAGTTGCACTGTTCCACGGACCCATAGGCCGGGTGGTTGAAGCGAGGATGCCGGCTTGGCCAGTTGCTCGCATGATAATGGTGCTTCACCAGAGCGCCCCTCGCATTGTGGTTGCCACTGTCACTGTGCCCCTGGCCCGCCGCGAAGGCCTCGACGTCGAGAACTAGTACCCTCGAGACAACCTTCGACTCGTCCAGTTCGTGGAACGTATCCCATGTTATCTCACCGGATCCCATGGGACGGTTCTTGTTCATCTCTTCAATGATCGCTGCCGTGAACGCGGATGGCCCCGTGCCAGAGATGACCTGGTCGAAATCCAAAACCACCTCCGCGATGGGCACGTTTTGCTGCCGTGCTAGACCGTCTAGCCAGCCCATGATGTTCTCGATCAACCGCAACATGACGGGAATCCTGGGGCGCGCCATGAACGTCCACTGGCAGAAGGACTGGGATTTCTTGCCGAGGATCGGATGGTCTCTGAATTGAGGCTGGTCAATCTCCACGCCAATGACCATGTCAATGTCCTCTTCCGCATATCTGTGGTCCGGTATGAATCGCGAAACAGGCTTGAGCGCCTCCACGTCGATGTCTGCGTACACACCGCCCTCAGCGTACATGATCATGTACCGCAGAAGATCGGCTTTAATGATAGTGGCATTGATGTTACGGTACATCTCGACAATGTCTGGTCGATCAAATCCTCCGGGACCGAAGTGCTGCTCGACGTATCCCATATCGTTGTTGTCGGTGAGGACTTCATATCTGAAGTCGGGGTTCTTCTGGACCCATGACCGCGCCGTGGAGCTGTCACGCTCTTCGAACTGCAAGGGATCGGTCTTCCATGTCTGCCATATTTTCCTGGGAAACCCTTGTGCCAATGGTACTCCTGGTATCGTTGGGTTTGATTTGTGTTTCGCGTCAGGTCCCCGCTTGGATACCGCACCGCTGCCTGTGGGAACCGACACCGTGAACAAGTCGGCGTTGGCGATAATAAGGAAAACAATCAAGAAGCCCAGGTATATGGGGAGACATCTCCTCATCTGTGTCGGAACACGATTCCTGAACTTGCTGGAGAGGCCAGGTACTGTCGGTGACCACGGCCCTATGGAAGACCGGGGCGATGAAGAGGATGAAGAGGATGCTGGGGAACGCATGCTGGCGGTATACATAGCCAATGGCTCTCGAGTGGGCAAGACAAACTTTTCCTTCTCCATTCGCGCAACGATATCCAGTGCCCGATCTTAGGTGTGCTTGAATATAGGAATAGAGTGGGAGGGACAGGGCAGAACCAGAAAAACCCGATGTATCAAGCTCGGGGGATTGGGAACTGGAAGATGGAAAAGCTGCATACAAGAGGCCAAAAGGATGGGAAGGATGCCGCAGTAGACAAGGGGTATTGATTGGAGACGAGGGTAATCACTCTGGCACCATGGGTACAAGAGCTTATGACGAAAACACTGGACGTTGTGTGCTCCAGTTTGGCCTTGAGTTCGGTCACCTCGCCTCGAGCGGAAGTCCCGTCCGGTGTCGGTATTGTCTACTGGATTCGCCCGACATGCGCTGCGTTATCTCGGAATGTCTAGCAGCCATTCTCAGACTTTGACGATGAAGCCAGGGCCAGAGCCACAGGCAGACCACTCAATGCAGTGTGATACGCGAGCAACACTACAACAAACCCATGTCTGCTTCCCGGTTTAGTGTACAGCCACGAGAATCTGGTCGAGCCATTGGCCGATGAAGAACAACTCAGGCTCCAGTACTGTTCAGGAAGATCATCAAGCCCCCATCGGCACCTCCAACAATCCCGAAGCTGGCTTCAGACCCGTATCGAAGAGGTGTTCAGATACCCTCAATTGGGCAGGCATGCCGAGGCAAGTGGAGATTGCCAGGGTGAGGAAGGCTTGTGGTCGACGGCAACGGTTGTTCACATTGTCAATCGGAGGCAGCATTGCTTTGTACGGGGTGGCTTGTATCTGGATTAACTCGTGGATGGGAAGGCGGGGTATAGATCCTGGTGGTTGTGGTGGTTGTGGTGGTATTGAGCTGGCCAGTACCTGCGTACTTCATCACCCATCCCTCGCCGTGGGTGGCGTCTTACTCGCCCTGACATACCTTCGATCCCCCCCTCCTCCAGCAAGTACGGAACGCTTATTCCTCTCACCCGATCCTTGGGGGGAGGGGGGGGAGGGCGCTGGGTCCCCTTAATATGGTCCCCGAGGACCTGCCATTCAGGAGAGAGATGATGGCCATTGTGGTAGGGGGCTGACAGAGGTCTCACCCCACCAGAACATGGATTCAGTTGGAATCTCTACTTGTTCTAATGCAAATATAGCAGCTGCAGAAGTCCTATAGTACAAGACGAATTTGGACGGAGAAGGTCACTGTTGTGTGTGTCTGTGTCATCAGAAGGAAACTCCTGGCTGCCAGTTATGGTTTAGTGGCCTGCGAGGTTGCCCCAGGGTGTGCAGGGTGATCCACAAGGCAAGAAACACAACGGCGGGTTTCCAGGTTGTCGGCTGATCAAGTCCCGGCCGAGTGAGTGAGTGCTCGCGCGATTATCCCTGATAGTCAAGTCTATGTGTTCAGTTAGTTACTGACCAAACGACCTCAATTGGAAAGGAACACCGAAAATTGGTGGTTCCCCCTGAATGCACATACTTCATAAAATTCTGAGCCAGACATAGTCAACACAGTCACTTGAGAGTTATGGGATGCTCGACTGAGTTTTGCGGCCAGTCGTCGAGACACTTTGCTTCTAGCTTTACTTCTGATATCCAATATCTACTTAGGAGAGTTGCAGTATCATCACACCCGGAATGCATGTGGGGGCCTTCAAGGTTCCAGACTCCTCCCAATGGCAATTATGGCGCTGGAAAATGCTCGGGTGCCCGATGATTTCTTCTGTCCGCCACGGATTGCGATTGCTTACAGGTCGCTTATTTCCCCCCGGTTTCCACACCAATTTCAGTCAACGTTCCCGAACCCCGATTGTCATTGTACATTAGCTCCTTCATTTACCCCCGCGTTTCCACCCCCTCCACTTTTATTCCCAGCCTTTGCAACGGGGGAAGATGGGAGACATCGCGCGTGTGACGAAGCTCGTATTCTTGGGGAGGGTGTGTTGCCATATTGGGCATAATTTGCAACCATGATGGATGGGGATGGGCTGGCTACATGAGATTCCACACTTGGATTCCCGCTCCGGACTGCCATTATCTTACCTCAAGTTATTGTCGATGTCAGAGGAGAGTCCTGGAGACATGGGATATCGGAGATTCCAACTAAGATGCTGTAAAACATCACCCTAGCGTCTCAAGCTTCATTCACGGCTCTTGTTCAAACCGCACGTGGGAAGTTTACAGCGCCTTTCCCTGAAAGTCGGAAGACCATTGAAGCTACGAACCATTCAGGCCAGCTGCGCTCGGTCCCGTCTGCAGCCATCCTTCTCAGGTCCTCAACCGAATATCTACACCACACCAACTAGCTGCGTAGTAAGCTATACTGCAGATCAGTGGCGCCCAACCTGGTATACTTGACCTGCCGTGGCACGAACATTACTGCAGGACCCAAGGCTGACTTGGCTGTCATCCTTCTAGCCGGGTGTGTGTGTTGCGTCTCTCTGCTCCCTGGCAGGTTTCCCCGCACACTTCCTACCAGAATTCAAGCTTGCCGAATTCTTCGACCTCGGCGCTCGTGGAGATCAGGTTTAAAATTGTGAACCCCAAGGCCGAGTCTGGCTTGTGAAAGTCGTCGATTATAGGGTGAACTCGATTTACACCACTTTCGATACCCTAGGCGGACAATTTGGTGCCAGTCTTGATGGCCCTTCGAAGTCGACATTGACGCATATCCGAATACAGACAGTCACTCCGTGGCACTGAAGACCAATCACTTTGGGGCACCCTCAAGTCCGGCCCGGTAACAAGTATGCAAAGTCGAAACTGTGGCTTTATACGAAACATACTTGTTTTTAGCCTGATTGCGATTTTGACTTTGCATTGAGATTGATGAGATCTCCCTTCGGTGGCCTTGATGAACTCCTTTCTGGACAACATCTCTTCAGGGCGGACAAGGCGAGAGCCACCACCTCTCCCCATATCCATCCACACGAGAGACCTAGGGCTTGGCCTCTCAGCGCAGTCGCCTGCTTCTAGCCCTCTTTCGACGGCATCCGCAAGGAGCAGCATGGGCGAAACGATGGCTGCCAAGCATCACGGCTTGGGTATTCTCGATAGCAAGGATTGGGACGAGATCAAGGATTTGGACTGGGACGAGAAGAAATCATGGAAGCAATCACTGGCAGGCTGGACACAGGCATCACCAAAGCTGCCAAAATCACCAAAAGTAAGCTGGGCACTGAGGCGACTGAAAGCTATCTTATGGCCAATGCCAAAACAAAGCGGACCGACCGAGCCCCTGCGCAAGACTGCCTACCTGGACGGCCTGCGAGGTTTTGCCGCTTTCCTCGTGTATTGGCAGCACCATGAGCTCTGGGCCCATCCGCTCCATGAAATGAGGATACTCGAGAACGCATTCGGCTTCGAAGGCCACTACAGTTTCGCCAGTTTCCACGGAGTGCGGCTCCTCTTCAACGGCGGCCACTTCGCCGTCGCGACATTCTTCGTCATCTCTGGCTACGTCCTGTCGACAAAGCCCCTGAGCCTCATCCAGGCTAGCGAGCAGGCCAAGCTGGCCGACAACCTGGCCTCAGCGCTGTTCCGCCGCTGGCTGCGGCTGTACATCCCGCTCATTGCGACCACCTTCCTGTTCATGCTTACGTGGCACGCTTTTGGCGGTATCTGGGTCCCCAATGTCAAGAAGCAGGGCAGCATGCGCGACGAGATCTGGTGGTGGTACGCGGAGCTCAAGAACTTCAGCTTCATCTTCAACACGGGCGGCGAGCCGTGGCTGTCGTACAATTTCCACCTGTGGAGCATACCCGTCGAAATGAAGGGGTCCATCGTGGTGTACACGAGCCTGCTTGCGTTGTCACGCGCGACTACGAAAGCCAGGCTTTGGTGTACTGCCGGCTTGATGTTCTATTTCATGTACATCAGCGACGGGTGGTATTGTTGCTTGTTCATGATGGGGATGTTCCTCGCCGACCTGGACCTGCTGTCGGCAAAAGGTCAACTACCGCGGCTGTTTACGAGGTTCAGTCCCTACAAAGAATTCATCTACTACCACCTCCTCGTCATCGCGGTCTACCTAGGCGGCGTACCCGCCCAGACGACGGACGTGGAACTTCTACGCATGAACAGGGGGTGGTACTACCTCTCACTGCTCAAGCCCCAGGCCGCCTTCGACTACAAGTGGTTCTACCTCTTCTTCGCGGCGACGTTCCTCGTCGCCGCCATCCCGCGCATCGCCTGGCTGCGGCGCTTCTTCGAGACCCGCTTCTGCCAGTACCTGGGACGCGTCTCCTTCGCCCTGTACCTCGTCCACGGGCCCGTGCTCTGGACGCTGGGCGACAGGATCTACACCGCGGTGGGGTGGGCGGGCAGTGTTGGCTCCGGGCAGATGGAGGGCATCCCCCAGTGGGTGGACCGCCTCCCGCTGCCCATGTCTGGGCCGTTGGGGCTGGAGGTGGCGTTCTTGGTGCCGCATTTGATCTTGTTGCCGGTTACCTTCTGGTGCGCCGAGATGGTCACGAAGTATATTGATGAGCCGGCCGTGAGGTTCGCGCAGTCGCTGTATCGGCGGACTCTAGCGGACACATCGGCGGGGAGTGGTGGTGATGCTCCGGGGGCGAACGTAGTGGGGACTGGAGTCGGCGCCGGGGTTGGGAGCGGTGGGGTGTCAGGGAAGACACCGAAGACGCCAAAGTTAGAGGCTTGATATCGGCATTGCTCTACAGGCATTGTATTCCCGTGGTGGTATTGATAGAACTGAATTGAACCATGGGCTCCCCTGACGCCGGCAGAAGCACATTCTCCCCTGTTGACCCTCACGACGACCCTCTCACACAGAAGACCAATCGCAACTTTCGACCACAAAAGTGTTACATCCAGAATCGATAGACGACTGAGAGAGGTCAATGCATGACGTACCGCTGCTGCATGTCTGCCTCATCCCTGTTCGGTATTCCGGGGGTAGTAAAATGGGTGCATTAGCAACGGGCGACATTTCCAGGAACAGTCTAGATCACGATAAGATGTACATATGATTAACCCACGACCATGTGCATTTGAGGGGCAGAATGTGACTTTCGTCTCCGCAGGGTAGTATATGTTCTCCGCTGGAAAGCGGAGCACGCAAGGAATGTCTCATCGATCAACTTTATGTCAAAGTCAATCCTTCGGTACCCGATCTCGCCCTGGACCCAGCATGAGGGGCTAAGCCTCCCCTATCCACATCCCGGACTGCCCGGTGGTATCTTGCGATGTAGGTTGGTGAGTGATCTTCGAGGTACTCCTTGTTTTTGGATGGAAATATATGCACCGCATGGTCATTTTGTTATGGCTACCATTCCTTGCTTTTCTTCTTCGGAGGCCGCGGCGGATGAACAAAACAAAACGACATGTGAAAGCCCGGCGTCTGCCACGGGGTGAAGCGTCCCTCGTTGTTGGCATGATGGAGGCCGCACTCTCGTCCGACGTTGTTCTTCTGGCTTCTTGTTTCTGTTCAGGACGTGGTCTGGGTTTGATCCAGGGGCATATCTCATGGAGTGGTCGAGCCAAGATCTGAGACTGATGCCGTTGAGCGTTCCCGGCTCCGTGCTCATGTGCGTTCAGGCATATTGGGGATGACTGCATGAATTACTGTTTAACCTAGGCACATCTTCGACTCCTTCAATTTCCCAGAAATGCGATGTTCCGTGCACGACGTTACGTATATTCCGGCGAACTCCCAACCGCCTCTTGACGTTCCACTCGCCGGCAATTCTATCCGGAACTCCCTCAAAAGCAACACTCCTGGGCCACACCTTCCCTTGGCTTGAAGATGCGTCTCCGCATGTTCATACTCATGTACACCATTCATACCTAAATAATCCGCATACATTCATACCACGCTTCCATCGACGACGAACCCAAGCCAACGTTGTAACTCTGCTTGGCCCTGCATGTTCTCAGGATATGGCCTGTTCTCCAAACACCCTAGGATACTTTTGCCACCGATGGCCCGATGTACCATAATGAGAATGCCAACGTTACCCAAGCCAGAACTTCCGGAACAGTTATCAAATAAAACCAATTTAAAAAAGGCCAGGGACCGATATTCATGAGACCCACTGGATTTGCCCCCTGCCCCCCCCCCAAAAGCTCACATCCAGCCCAGCTTCTACTTAAAGTCGGTTTGGCATAGCTGAGGGTTGCTGAGAAATGCCGTCTGACAGATGACGGTGTTGCCGCGTTCTTGGAGATAGGATCGGTCTAAGTCGGAGTAGTACCGATAATGTTTCCAGTTCCATCTTGTTCATTAGAATTGCAGTATTGTCCACTCTGAAACTGGCTACAAGATGACACCTGGAGTCCCCAGCTTCCCCACTGTTACCTCTCAGTCGGGCTTGGGCCATATTGCTTTGAATTTTACTCATGAATTTGGTTTGGGTCCCGTATGACATCGCCTCCGGATAATGATGTTTTGTGTTTTATTCCACAGAAATCAACAACAGGAGGGTCCGCCAAAGGCGGAGAGTCATGAGTACCCTAGGGTAGCCAACCTGAGGCGGCTGTGACAATTTGTTGTTAGCCTCGTGTAAGTCGCACGGGCTCATTCTCTTAGCGCGGCGTTATGACTGGTGGCCCACCTCATAAGGCGGAGCTGAGCTCCGACAGTACAACAGCCCCAGGTCGCAATATTGTATTGTTTTCATTGACGTCGTCATTATAAGCAGACTTGAAGCCGATACAGTGAAGTAGGCCAGTGTATCTGAAGCTCTGTTGCCTGGCTGACGGACTGCCTGGAGTCTACTTGAGTATGCTTTTCATTTCAATATGTCAGCCATCTGACAAATATGGTCATCTTGTGGCCTCCTTGCTCTGTAAACATTGGACGCGATTAAAAGCCTTTCTGAAGCTGGCAAGGTAACATGAAGCTGGAATGGGATCAAAATAAGGGCACATTCCCCCGCAACTTCAACTCACCCAATTCATACGGAGACACTTTGGATTGCCGTATGTGAGCTATACACCAAGTGTTTCAAAAAAACACCAAAAAAAAACCAAGTATATCTCGTGTGTTTCCGCCTTCTTCCTACTGTGCCCACACCACCAGTACTGAAAGACCATCCTTGCAAATTAACCATCGGCCTAGATGGAATGAAATATGCTACTTTGAATAGAAACATCTGGCCTATCCTTACTACTCTTATTACCTCTTGATCATGCGCCTAGCTACTTGTGTAGTGCTGGCCCACAGACTTATAGCCTGTGCGCTAGATTCAGGCCGTCAAATCTTAGATACGTTTATAGCTTTGTCTATTACTTGAGTACTTATAGCACTTCCTGATGGAAGCTATCTCGAGATCCAACACTTGATACAAATAACCACCACATGACTTACGGCCGAGCAAGTACGAGGATCAAACTTTGTACGCCCCTTGCACTCCCAATTCATTAGCCTGCCGTCTTGGCTCATTGATACCATTGACATGACTCTCTAAATAGAAAACCATCAGTCTCCACGTTTGTACCAGAAATCCCAAGTGACTGTATAAGTCATCACTCTCTTGCTCTGTGGAACCACACAACAGATGGTTGTTACAAGCCAATGACAGGAAAGGTACAGCAGGGGGCGGGGCCCCTGGAGGGACCAACAGACTCTTTGGCCGTCGTAGTCTATTACTTCCACATTGTGATTCAACCTTTGTTTATTTTAGCTTGATCCCTTCCGTTCATGTCTTCTGAATGCTCTACAGCCAATCTCCTATGCTCAATACCCGGCCCTCCAGAGTTCTCTCTGACTGATGAGCTGCTAGTATCTATAGAACATGTATTTCACAAGGAGTGGTTGTGTCTCGGCGTCCCTTATATCTTGGGTATATGTGGCTCCAAATAATTATTCCTCGACAGCTTCAGAAAGCACAGTGTCAGTATTTCCTCTCTCTCGTCTACGTCTGTCCCTTCGGGCCGCCCTTGAAAGAGAATACTGGCAGCTCCGTCTGCGAAGCATCCAGGAGTGCGAGACTCCTTGAGTGCCTCCGCTTCACAATGCGTTGTGGCTGATAAACATCTACCAGACACAATGTTCACTCCCATGACCACCACGGCCGTGGAGTCTGCTTATATCAATACAGCTTCCAAGATCAGCATATCCTGGAAGTCCTTCTACTTCTATTGAGCCTTATCGGAATTTACTATATTATAGGCTATTAGACTTTGAACAGTGCCTCGACTAATACTGTAAGCCTTCTACCTAATGGCCTTATAACAATGGATCACTATAGGCCAACCCTGGGAAGTCAAGGTGCCCATTCATAGGCAGCCCTCCTTGGTTCCGACTTGCGTTCCCATGGTTACTTTGATTATTGAACAATATCGTTCATTATCTAGTGCCCTTTCCTGCGGGGTCATTGCCGAGTAAATTCATCTGATGCCCTAGTGGGAAGTTCCTAATAATAATCAATTCACTTTTGGTGGGAAGTCCGACTGCTTGAGGCCCTCTTAAACCCAGCTGCTGGTTATTACCACAGAGATACTTTTCGTCTCTTCTTTACCTGCCTAAAATCGTCTTATATCACTCACAACAAAGTCATTCAGCCTTCCTATTCAGTAGCAACGTTTACAACCCGCACAACTACTACTTAACAAATCTTCAACAGAAGTCTTCACAGACTAATTCTTCGATCTCCCACTCTTCCACCACCACCTTGCCTTTATTAACCACTTTATTAACCACTTTCTTTTCTGCCTGACGTCTCATCCAACTATCACCTCTTTATTTCAATTGCTCCTCATTCCTCGACAACAATCATTACCAGACACCACGATATACCCAATACCTACCACAATGTCGGACAATACTGAAGACCTTATCACTCTGAGCCCTTGTGCTCCCAAGGTCACCTTGCACTCCCCAACTCCAAGTCCATTTCGATCAACCGATGCTCTTGACGACAATCCAGGGGCTTCACCCCGGTCCATTTCCAATGCAAAGCTTCACCTTGACACCAACTCAGGCCTGAAGAACAGCAGTCACAATCAAGAGAAGATGAGTTACGCAGATAAGCAGGTCCCGAAATCCCAGTATGGCAATCACGTTGTCATCTCTCCCCTCCCCCGCTATATCGCCAAGCGAGACATCCTCTGCCGTGTCCGTGGCGGAAAGGTCTTATCCTGCATCCTGAGCAACCTCAACGGTAGCCTTGTTGCTATTGTCATATTCGAGCAACGCGCCTGCGCTCAGCATTACGTCGATTTCTGCGCTGAGCCTTTCAACAAGGACCTCTGGACGTTCACATCGGATCCAGGATCGATACCTTTCTCGTACATGACAGCAACTGTCAAGATATACAACGAAGCCCCCGGCCTGGGTGTCACTTGGCGCCATGAAGACATCCCTGGAATACCCAAGACATACCCATCGTCCACCACTCGGTGCCTATGTCTCACGGTGTGCCCTGCTGACGGGGTAGTTGGAATCTGGGCCCAGCTTGGCTTGGCAAGATCAGAGCATCTGCGAGATCAGCTCGACGACATGTGGCTGGATCGACCAGAGTGGAATGTTGCAGTTGGCAACAATTGTGGTACCCTTCACATATGGTACGCCCATATCAAGTCTGCCATGGAAGCACAGCGACGTTGCCCCAGTCTCGAGTACGAGGCAGACCCATGCTCGACGATGCCTCACGAGGCCTTCAGTTTGGGACCCGATAAAGCCAATGACGGGTCCGACAACAGCGCAGGCATGGTTTACATAGACCACCACAGCTACCCGTTCGTGAGCCTTCTTGACCTCCACAAGGATTCGGTACTTGTGGATGTATCACGGGGCGTGTTGGACCCATATGAGGCCTTCTGGGGCATCCGTGCACCCCAACCCGTGGAGGAGGATGCCGGTCCCATGAACTTGACAGAACGCTTGATGCACGTTCTACGTACCCACTCCAACGGGAAGAGAGATGGTACTTGCCATGGTACTCAGACTCGCGCTTTACATCTTCCACCTGGCTTTGCGAACCACTCATCTGGTGGGCCTGTGAAGCCTTTAACGAACGGCTACGAGCCTTCACCAGCATCTGGAATGGATTCTCGACCGACCAACTATCATACTCACACCATGGGGCAACACGGACTTGTTGCTACCGGCATGAAGTATGGACGAATCGAGCCTCATCATGAGAGCCACATCCACAACGATCCTCCGTCGACCAATCTTAATCACGCACAGACCCAGCCTTCCAACGAGGGCCTCACCAGCCAGGATACTCCTGCGATGAGCATGAGCCACAGCGTCGAAGACCCTCGGTCGAATTTTACCAACCATGTCGACCCACCTCGACCAGGGCGTCTAGACTTCAAGATGCCCCAGCCTCGACCCGGATACACCCACCAGTTCCCACCACCCCTCGGTGGTGGGCCACCGGTGGTCGAGTACCCTTCCGCGGTCGCGGAAGCAATGGACCAGAAACCCGCCGGCCAGGGCTCTCTGGCCCGTCGGATCAACCGTATGGTGCACCAGCGCGAGGTCCTCCACTCCGATGCTCAAGGCGATGCCAACATTCGGGCACATGCGACAAGCACAGCGACTTGTGCATCGACATCTTCTTCGCTTCCTTCCTTGGTAACGGCTCCTTCCAGCGGGTCAGATCCCAATAACAGCGACAGTTCCCGAAGTAGCAACGAGTCTCCTACTACTCAACCTGGCCCCAACTACTCCCGTGAGAACTGGGCCAGCGGCAGGGGACCCGAGGATGTCTTCTGGACTGTCAGTCTCGAGGAGTTCCGGGCGATGGATGATGACCAGTGGAAGGCGTTTGGAACCAGCTTTTACATCCCTCCTCCAGGATACAATACTGCCAAGAGGCATGTTATCCCACTGGAGTAGCGGTCTTAGACACTTTACCTTTTGCTACTACCTAGGTATCATTATGGGCTCATTGACAAAGCATAATGGAAGCATACCGCTTGGAGTATTATTATAAAAAAAGGGCGGTGCTTTTGATGGGTCGTATCTGGAGTCATGATTTCCATAGAGCAGATGCATGAGGTGCTATTCTGAAAACTGGGCCTGTTTGATGCAATTAATACCCGGCAAATAGATGCTGCTCAGGTAGACCCGCCAGAATACACAACGATTTTGATGATAAGTCCAAGTCGTCTTTGGAGACACAAAGGAACGCAGTGCACTGGGCCTTGGTGGGTGGTAAAGCATCGTAGCTATAATTCATCGAGGAAGTCTTACTTCCAATACTTGGCCAGTGGCCGAGACTGTGGGTGCCATCTATGTAAGTCACACACACACAGCCCCATAGGGGCAGATACTCTCCCCAAACCTGCGTCTCTAGCATCCCATTCAAACAACACCAGGAGAACGCGAAAATGCAACCCAGCAAGACCTCAGAAATCTCTGGGTCCTCCTCTCGCCATACTGGCAAATTGTGCTGCAAGCTGCGCATCTAAGCGTTTCTTGCTCTCAATGGCTGCTTTCTCTCGATCCTCAGCGTTGTCTGGCTCAACCACCAAGAGCTCATCGTATTCATCGCCGACCTCGTCCTCCGGCTCCCCGTTACCCCGACGGCCAAGCATCGCATCGGTGGTAGCATCCAGCTCCGCTTTGCCTTCGAATGCCTCGGATACGCTGTTGTATCCTTTCGCCCAATCGGCGAGCGAGCTCTGCCGTTTGTCTTTGCACTTCCCGCTGCTCTTGGTATTCGGGGTGGTGTGCTTGGAGGACTTCTCGGCCTCGCGCTTGGCTTTCCTTTTGAGATACTCCTTGACCAACTTGGCAGAGATGTTCTCCTTGGGCTCCCAGGTCGGATTATCCTCGGGTGGCCAGTCGCCCTCCCATCGGACCTTAAACCAGTGAATGCCATTGAGGATGTAGTCGTCTTCAAGCCGCTTGACTACATAGTCTTGAGCCTTTTGCACCAGTCCCACGGTAGGATTGGCTGCATCCTGAACCTCATTGTTGATCACAGACCCGGAGGGTGTTTGTGACAGCCTCGACTTCTTCCTCTCCTTCTTGGATTGGGTGCTGGCTGGTGCGTCGGTGGCAGGAGGGGTCTCATCGGCGGATCTCTTTGGTGGGCGTGGGAACGTGCCTCCAATAGGCGTGAAGCCATTGAGGGAGGGTGAAGGATCAAGGGATGGTGAACGTCTTCGTCCTGTGGAATCGTATGTCTCTGGATGTTGGGAAGTCGAATGTGCTCCCTGACCGTATCCCGCAGACCTACCCGTTTCTACCGAAGTCATAACGCTTTTCAGTTGAGGCTTGGCTTGAGGTCTGGATTTCGGTGTTGAAGATTGGTGCTTCTGCACCTGTGTGACATAGGGTGGTAGTGGAACTGGTGTAACGGAGATGGGCCGTTTGGTGGGAGACTGGACACGACGTGAAGATGGAGAAATAGATGAATCGCCGTGTTTTCTAACGAATGCTAGAAAGGGAGAGCCACGGGTAGTCGCATCCGTAGCCGCGGCAGTTCTGGGGAGGACATTGGCCGGCTTCAGAGGCGTCTTCCTCGAAGGATCCGGTCGCGAAGTGCTGGCACGAGACGTCCTTCCACCAGACGCCCCGGATACCGCAGAACTCGACCGCAGCAAATTGACACCCTTTGGTTCCTCCATACTGATGTCTGCATCCAGGTCCATGGCGTCTCCATCGAGACCCTCGCCCTCGAGTTGTCGTTGGATAACCGATACCGGATCCTCTTCCTCGACCACGTCCAAGTTCTCCAAGATTTCCTCCTCGGCCACTAGTTGCGCAATCCTGCTCTTCTGCGGTGTGGACAACGACGGGCCACTCTTTCTCCTCTGCAACATCTCCTCTTGGTCGCTATTCAGCACAGGTTCAGGAGGCGGGGCGTCCATCAGCCTCGCCCTAGGAGGTCGTCCGGGCTTGCGCTTCATACCGGGCTTCAGCCCAGGTGCTTTCCCGGTTGCTGCCAGGCCCTTGCCCTTCTCCATTGCACGTTGCTCAGCCTCCCTGGCTTCCTCCCGACGCAGCGCATCTTGGTATTCCCAATCCTCCAGTGCTCGTGGGGAGACGTAGTCAAGGATCTTGGTGGCATCGATGACGGGGCGAGCGGCTGGCAGGTCGGGCCAGCCTATTATGTAGTAAAGACGACGTTGGCGAGGATCATTGCGCTGGGTGAAGGGTTCGAGGGGCAGGACGATCTTGTCAATTATGTATGCGTTGGTGTCGTGGACGAGTCGCAGATCGATACGTGGAGGAGGAGGGCCACTACCAGGACTGTACTTCGGAGCCTGTGGGAGGATGGGTATGTCGAATCGGAGAGAAGGAAGCTCCCGTTTGATAGCCATCTTCGAGGGCCTGAGGTCGGAGCTATGCAGCTCCCAGGAGGGTTCATTAGTAGTCGCCATAGTCGCATCCTACGACCCGAAAAAGGAGTCGCAATCGTGGCTCGACGCGCCGATATTGCTGGCGACAGAAAGCGCGACGCGGACGGCGCGGACGGTCAAACTCGTCAATTGAGTCGTCGCCGGCCAAAAATGTTAGGAGACATCGAATACCTTCTGTCTCCCAAGGACAAGCCCTCGCTGGGCTGTCGCAATCGCCAAACTTTCCAGAAGTTGACGGTCAGGTTCGCGCTCGAAGTCGCAGCAAGTTATCGTGATCGGGTATCAAAGTGGCAGACAAGCCGGTATAGCTAAAAGGAGACCGGCTAAATCAACCCCTAAAAGGCCAGGCAGGCGTAAAGGAACTAACTTATAAATGCGGGGTACAAATTATAAAGGCGTAATTTCAAATAAGAGTAATCTTAGCTACTATCTTTAAATTTGTGAGAAAGAAAATAAATTTGACTAAAACTTAGCAATTTCTAAACAACTTAATATATATATATATATATAAAGCCGAAACAAAATATAATTATAATTAAAATATAATAAATACTTGTTTAATAAGAAATATTTAAGTTTTCATATTAATAAAAAAAGTTTATTCTGATTGTTTTAAAATTTAGAACTTTCAGCTTATACTTAAAGTATTAACTATGATAATGAGACTAGATCTTAGTCTATTATCTTTAGTATAATATTAACTATATAAATGCTGTAGTAATGAAGAATGAATAGTTACTAAAGTAGAGATTTAGAAGATAATACTGTATTAGCGAGTAAAGCTGGGGTTAATCTGCTGCACTCGACTGCCTGCCGTAAATCACCGACTGGAACACATGGATTTGCGGCAGGCACAGTTCAAGAAGAGCTTGGGCCACTGTAGTTAAGGTACGGCGTCAACTGGTGCACAGTACGCCAAGCTGGCGACTCCACGCACGCCCGCCGCAACAAAACTTCCCTGACGAAACGTCACTTTGCTCCACCAAATTTTTGGTGACAAACCGCGAACTCCGACCTCATCAATCATCTTCTCTGCAACAACACCAAAACACACTCACTCAATTGCAGCAGAGCCGATCCAGTTGCGCCCTCACATCCGCGCAAGACCAGAGGAAAAGGGAACAGAAACGTCGGTAGCAAGCGAGAAATAACAATTACCTACGGACAAACCATCACAATCAAAAGGCAGCAATGATCACAAGCACGACGAGCACGATGCTGCGCTCCGGCGTCACCCGGGGCTGCGGCCTGCAGCCTACCCTCCTCCTCCGCAGCAACATGACGAGCTGCCCCTACTCGACCATCACAGCCGCCGCCGCCTCGCCATTCGCAGGCGTCCGCTCGAAGCTGACGGCCGACTCCCAGTCGCAGTCCCAGTCTCAGTCATCCTCCATCATCATCTCGACCATGCGCCCCCGTCAACCATCACCATCAACAACGCAACGATACGCCTCCACGTCTTCCACCAACGACGCGGCCGCCGACGCAGCTGCCGCCGCCCGCGCCGCGCTGCGCGCAGAGGCCTACGCCAAGTCCAACCCGGACATGCCGCCCCTGGACTGGAACACGTTCTTCAAGCTGCGCAAGACCAGGAGGAGGTGGCAGGTCGCCTTCTCGGCCATCATGTCCCTGGGCTGCGGAACTGGCGGAGCGGTTGTGCTGTCCACGGGTGCGGCGGACGTCCTGACGGGCCAGATACCGCTTGACCCCGTCTTGACGCTGGGTTTGATGACTATTGGGTTTGCCGGTCTGGGATGGGTCGTGGGGCCGAGTCTGGGCAATGCTGTGTTCTATCTGATCAAGAGGCAGTATAAGGCGGCCATGACTGTGGTAAGTCTTTGCAATTCTTCCCCCAAGTGGTGGAGTTCGCGTGTTGGAAGGAGTGGGTGACTGGTGAGAATTATTATACTAATGACCATGTGCCCCTGTTATAGAAGGAGAGCCAGTTCTTTGCCAGGATCAAGAAGAACCGTGTCGACCCGTCCAACTCTTCTACAGGCAACCCAGGTACGAAATCACCCTTTCTCATCTTCAACCTTGGCATGAAGATTTGAGTTTAGTCGGGAATGAGTGCTAACGGCAAATGCAGTACCCGACTTCTACGGCGAGAAGATTTCCAGTGTTGCTGGATACAGGCAATGGCTCAAGGACCAGAGGGCATACAACAAGAAGCGCACAACCTTCATATAATTGCCGTTTGTTGATGCAAAGCACAAGGCTTGACAGGATGTGAAAGGACATGAGAGTTCAATAATTACGCTTCAGGAGAACTTCCATAGTGAAGGAAGCCGTGTCACACTCGAGGCTTGTGAGAGTGACGGTGTGGTGATGCTGAAGGTTGGCCAAGCAGTGCTGTGTGGTGTGCTCGCACGAAAGGGGGCTGGAGGAAGCAAAAGGGGGGTTGAATCTTGAACATATCAAGCTGGGTTTTATGCCGGAGTTCAGAGCCTCTCCATATTTGTACTTGTACTCGCAAACGGGTACTATTGTCACACTATGAATCTGACATCCCTCTCTTGTTGAACACACATCGTGGGTATCTCTGATTTAGTTGCTATCAAGCCTACATGAAGGGTAGTGTTTCATCCACGTCCTTCTTCCAGGCTCTCATGCCGCCCTTTATGTCCCCTATAAATCGCCCCCCATTCTTGTCCGTTTCGAGATCCTTCAACTGCTTAGCCACCAGTTGAGAGTCATTCCCAAGCCTACAGACAACATATATGGGTGCATCTTCTGGCAAATCTGATGGCATCCAATCTGGCGTCGCGGGCCCATCCGCCTGCTCTGGCCTCTTGCTCCTAGCACTGCTCTGTATCTTCGAATACGGGACATTGACAGCCCCATCAATATGACAGATATCAAACAGCTCCTTCTCTCTCACATCCAACAAGCAGTGCTTCTGTGAGCCGTCCCCAGAGTTCAGCACCGACTCCTCATAGTACTTCGCAGAGACCCTGTCCTCGTCCCCAAGCAGTTTCACGGGGGCACTCATCCCCCCACAGAAAGCAACATAATCCAGGCCGCCAGCCCTCAGCGTCTCCAGCGTCAACCGCGTCTCGCCCCCCTCACCACAGACAAAACAGTCCTTCCGCCGGCCCCTCATCCTCACACTGCGGAAAGTCGGAGCCCCCATGGCGCCAGCACTGAAGAGCAACAAAGTCGGGGACGCCATAACATTCCCACGATCGTGATCATCAGCAGGCTTAGACGGGGGACTAACGAGATGCAGACCCGCAGAGACGATCTTGATGGCCTCCAACGCCTGCAGGACACCCATCAAACCGACAACGGGCCCCAAAATCCCGCCCTCACCGCAGCTCACGACACTCTCTGGCGGCGGCGGCTTTGGGAAGACGCACCTGTAGCAGGGCGGTGCCTGTGGGGAGGAGGCGGTGGTGGTGGTCGTCACGACACCCTGTGGTGTGGGCGGGCAGTTGAGCACGATGAGTTGGCCGTCTGTCCGGAGGGCGGAAGCCGAGACGAGGGGTTTCTGGAGGAGGACGCAGATGTCGGAGATGAGGTACCGCGAGGTGGGGTGGTCGGTGCAGTCGAGGACGAGATCGTACTGGGACACGATCTCTTGGGCGTTTTGGGGTGTAAGATGTTCTCTGTGTGGAACATATGTCGGTAATGGGTTGAGTCTGGTCATGATACGTCAGTTCATGCCCCTAGAATCAGGTAAGGCAGAAAAGGGGTAAAACAAAGGAAGTACTCACTCTTTGCAATACGCAACAAGACTATCCACCTTAAACATTCCCACTCGAGATGTGCCATGGGCAATCTGCCGGTGCAAGTTCGACGACTCGACAACATCCCCGTCCACGATGCCCAGAGTGCCTACTCCAGCGCCGGCGATGTAAGCTGCTGATGGGCAACCGAGGCCACCGGCGCCGATGATGAGGATCTTGGAGGACCTGAGCCTTTGTTGGCCTAGGTACGTGTTAGCTGGAGCTGTTTCCAATCTGTATTGGGCAGGATGTTTGAGATCATACCTTGAATGCCAACACTTGGAAGAATTAACTGTCTCCCATAGCGCTCATATTCCTCAGCACTCAGGGGCCATTTCCAAGCTGGTGTTCCGTTTTCCTTCACGGTTGGTTGTTGTTCATCGACCTGTGCCAGCTGCTCTTTCAAAGCCTTGAGTTCTTCCTCAACTTTGGCAATCTGCTCCCGAAGCTGATCTGCACTTTTCTTTGCTACTTCCATTATTTTGTCAGGGTTACCTACTTACTAAGTAAGGTATTGTACTTGAGTATGCTTGGGAGAGCATATGAGTATGAGTGAGAGATGATCAAATAAGGCTGAGATGACTAACACAGTCAAAACCTGGGGCATCAAACAATGTTGTGGATCGTTGCGGTACGTACTATACGTACTGTATGCCCAGTTGTACCATAGTACCTCCAACCCCTGCTAGTGTCGGCAGCGTGCCGTTGCCTGCCGGCGCATTTGCACCCCTTGTAACTGAACCCTGGAAAGTGGAAGCTTACCCAGAATTTTTGAATCTTCCTTTCCAGCATCACATGCAAGTCTGATTATTTACAGTACATATTGACTGGTTGACATTGAGACAAGCAACCTCGAGGACAATTATATATCTCTACTACATATCCGAGACAGCCTCCATCAAGGCCACACACCCCATACTCCATAAACCCAATCAACACAAAGTCGCAACACAGAAACACACATAAAATGGTAAGCTTTTCTTTCCTCTTATCATCAAGAACGTACCACCACCACTCCAAATAACCACCACCCGCCACCCATCCATTCATGGAAACCCAACATCTAACCCAAACCTAACCCACAAACAGGCCCCCACCGCCCCCTCAAAAAGAAAACCCCTCCGCCTCAAGGCCGCAGAGCGCCTAGCCAACCCCCTAGCCCCGCGCAAGGTGCACCGCCCCGAGGCCGCCGTCGACGACTCCTTCATCCAGTCCAAGCGCGACAAGCAGCTCATCAAGCACTCGTCCTTCGTGTCCAAGATCACAAAGGCCCCGACCCCCACCTCCAAGAAGAACCAGAAGCGCCGCGAGAAGAAGAAGCTCCAGACCAACCTCGAGTCCCTCGCCGACGCCCTCCCCGAGCTCACGGCAGAGGAGATCGCCACGGGCGAGGCCGAGGTCTCGGGCAAGATCCGCCACAAGAGCCTGCGGAGCAAGCCCGGCGCCCTGAGGCGGAAGGAGAGGGTCGTCAAGGGCGAGATGGAGAGGTTCAGCATGAGCCTGGCGCAGTTGAGTTCCGTACAGGAGGTCCCTGTCGTCCCTGCTGCGGCTGGGGCCGGGGCTGGGGCCGAGAGGATGATGGAGGATGGTGGTGCCGATGAGAACAAGGCGCCGGTGCAGAGTACTGCTAACCGGTTTGCTGCGTTGAGGGGGTTTATTGCTGCTACTATGGACCAGAACCCGGCGTTTGCGTCGCAACATAGGGCTATTGGTGGGAACGGTGTGAAGGGGGCTTGAATTTGGGATGAGAGTGGATGAAAAGGCAATTTTACAGAACAGCAACAGAACATCGACTGGGCAGAGTGGACGACGGCATGTCGGGTTATGACAGGATGTCGTGCCTATTTGCAGCGTCCCTGCCTCGGAAAATAGGTCAACGACATATCGAAGGTGGTAAAGGCCGATGGGATCTCCCTCCTTATACCGAGCCGGCCCTGCCACTCATTTGCCAGTACCAAGCCAGTCATGATGGAAGCAACAAGTCAGAAGTGGCACATGTCACGTCGATAGATACCCAAGTACAGTTGCTGTGGTCCAAATTCAGTTCGATCAGGTCATGAATTGTTCAGGTCATCATATCCTGTGTTCTCGTGACCTGTCTGGCAATGTCAAGACCTGTCTGTGCAGAATGATGGGTATCCAGGCTCTCTTCAAAAACTTCGAGAGTCAATACGGCAAGAACTCTCTCTGCCTTGCCCCTCCCTGTCCACATCATGTTTGGCCACGGAAGGAAGTCAACGATATTGCTCAAATGCCATTGTCGCCAGCGAGGGCGGCGGGCACGCGCAAACGAAGTTCCTTCCTTCACTCCGTACAACCAGCCGCTGCTCACGAACTTCCCTAATCTGCCGAAAATAACAAACCTCGCAAAACGCCTTTGCTTTGCCCTTCCCTTCCGTAACACCTTCTTCCGGTACCCTTTGTCTTTTCTGTTGGCATATCGTCCGTCCGTCACAAAAACGCCGTCCGCCGTGCAAATTTGCCCTCCTGGATGTCAATCGCTCGCTGTTAAGGGGCCAAACACAGGCCAAACCACTGCCTGCATTTGTAAGCACCCTCTGTATGTAGCCTTTCCTTGTTGTTCTTCTTCTTCTTTCCTTTTCAGAAATGTTTGTTATGTTTTGTGTGCATCGTCGCTGCGCTAGCTCGGTCGTGGTGGAATCGCAGCCCGTCGGGATTCGAACTACTAGTCGATACGCGGCGGCTGGCCCTCCTGCTTGGCATTGTACGGGCTGGCACTCCTTCTCCTCTCGCCCTCCTTGCGCAGGCTCTCGATAATCTTGATCATCTCCTTGCGCGCGCCGAGGGCGTCGATCATCTTATTGCTCATGCTCATCGAGACCTTCTCGCGGGCATTGGCGTTGAGCAGCTTCTTTACCAGGAGGTGGCGCATGAGAATGCACACGAAGACACCACAGTCGTTGCCGTTGGCCTGCTGTGGGCAGTCCTGGATGCTCTGGTACCGCAGCGGCATGCCCATCAGCCGCCCCAGCCGGTCCGCCGCCCGCTGGCCCTCGCCGTTGTTGGCCCCGCCCAGGGAGTCGTAGTGGAAGGCCACGCCATCGATCTTGGACACGAGGAGGAGCGACCAGTGAGACCCGTCGGGCTGCGTGCGCGACACGGCGTCGTTTATGGGAAGGAAGACGTGTGTGACCTTGGTCATGTCGGGAAGGGCTGATCGGATGCCCTGGGGATCGTTGTCGACGCGCATGAGGAGGTAGGTCATGGATGGTCGGAGGAGGCAGATGCGGGCTTGAGGGTACTTGGGGAGGATCTCGCGCTCCAGCCACCTGGGAAGAGGGAGGTTGTGTCAGTATGGGAAGCTCGAAGTTGCGGTGGTGGGGGCAAGATCACGAACTCCTCCCAGAATGCGATGTTCTGTAAAGGAATAAAGATTAGCGATGCAGACATGAATTATAATTATTGGTATGTTCAACGAACGTTGTCTGTAAGCCAATCATTTCGCAGCGCCTTGATATCCTCGTAGGTAACTATCGTCGGTCAGCGGGATGCAGGTAGCTCGAAGGTGGGGTGGATTGTCGCATACGGCAGACGTCGTGGTCTGTGGAAGGAGTCTTTGTGTTAGCATATTGTCACACGTTGGGTGGGAGACAGGGCTGATCTCCAGGAGGGTGGTGGGGCGTTTGCTTGGGGTACTTACATGAAAGGTAGGGTGCTGTGGGCGAAAGCTGCTTGCCGTTGTCATCAGTCAGTCTCGAGCTGGCCCTGGTAACTCTAGAATGGAGATTGCTGCGAGCAGAGGAGCGACTGGAAGCCGACGACGAGCGAGATGAGCTCGGTCTCGAGATGGGAGAGGTAGATCGGCCGGTGGTCGCAGGGGACCGTCGACCGCCCCGGCGGGTTCGGGGCTTATCGTTCTTGGCTATCTTGTTGTTGGGTTTGTGCTGCGGGCCGAGGACCCCGCGCGCGATCTTCTCTCCCTCGCTGCTTCTGCTGCTGTCGCTGTCGCTGCTTCTGCCTCTGCTGGTGTTTCTGCTTGTGTCATTGCTGCGGTCATGGCGGGCTGTAGCTCTGTTGCGATTGCAGCCCAGACCAAGACCACTGCCAGTGCCGATCCGAGGGTCGGGACTGTGGTTGGGAGAAACGGGGTGGAAGGGTGAAAGTGAAGCTGGACAGCTTACAGTTTCGCCGAAACGGCGAGCGACACGATCTCTGAAAGGCATCTTGTGTGAAGATTTTATTTGCCTTTGGGTGGTAGATAGAGGTAAAAGTGGTGAAGGTAGGGGGGGGATTAAGGAGGGTTGGGGGAGAGTGACTCCTGGAACGGAGCAGGCAGGGCTACCTCGGAGGAAAGTGAGGATGCGGAGGGTTCCAAGGTTTGGATGTGGGGGAAAGAAAAGGGTGTGGATGAATGGGAAGGATGAATATGAAATCGAGATAGAGATAGAGATAGAGATGAATGGGATAGTGGAGATTGGCCGGTAAAGGACTAGAGTCCGAAGCCGAGAGAAATAGAAGTGAACTGGTGGTTCAAATGATGCCAGTGCTGTTGCTGCTGTTGGTGCTATTACAAGCGTTGGTGAGTAGAAGATGAAACCTTGAGGAACCTTGGAACCTCTTGGAAAATGTGATATGGTACTGTATTGGGTTTCCTGGGTCTGCGGTTGCAGAGTATGTATCGTATCGTTGATTCGTTTGGTGTTAGTTATTAGCCTCGTCGGAAGTGGCGGCGGTCAGACCGAAATGCCGACTGTTAGTTGCCTGCCTGTGCGTTGAGTGTTGGCGTGTGTGTGTGTGCGTGTGCCGTGCCGTGCAGTGCAGTGCAGTGCAGTGCCAACGTCTCAAAATATGGTGATGATGATGATGATGATGATGATGATGGTCTGCCGTTCCAAGGCGAGGCAAGACGAGAAAGACGGCAACACACCAAAGATCAGGTGTGAGGGATGGAAACAAGGGGGGGTGAGGGATCCGGGGTTTGACTTTTTGAGTCGACTTTTTTGGACGGTTTGATTTTGAGAGCTGAGGTTGGGTTTGGGTCGATAGTTCATCTGATCTGATCTGATTGATCGTCTGTCTCTCTTTTGCTCAAAAAAGAATTGCGGGGAGGTTTTGCTCCAGGGCTCTGCTCAGTGCTGAAATGCCAACAGTGGGGATTTCCAGTCCCGCGTTCCAGGTCAGGTTTTTCTGCCCGCTGCCGCGCATTCTGTCTTGGAATCTGTAGTGTACACTACTGTAGTGTACCATGGGTAGTGCACTATACAATGGACCCGTACAGTAGCAGTCTATGCTGCCCATACGGAAAATTTGCTGCAACAATGGGTCTTTCAAGGTTCTCAATGAGACTCTCAATTGTATGTTACAGTCAACCCCGGCTTGCTACCAAAGTATATATCAAAATATACCTATATAATGCTATATTATTCAATAATTACTATCATTCTCTTATTGTCTTATTTTTTGGAGAGAAGAAACACCACGGCACTCTCGTTCCATCTCCACTGTACTTAAGTACGTAGGAATCGTTTCCAGATTGAAGCAATAACCTCGTCATCATCAAGTGACGTATGATGGTTTCTTGTCTTGTTGGAGAAACCCTCGCCGCCCATCCCAATTGCATCGTCAGCGGGGCAACGAGACACCCACCAACAGCAAACAAGCCCCAAACTACCTACCTAGGTAAGTACTGACACCACTCATGTAGCTAAGGTTGCGCCACCCCCCAAGGGAGCCTAGATCTCATGATCGTCATGTGGCTAGAGCACTGTGGCTCAAATCTTGTCGACAAAGAGACGATGTCGTGATAACCTCACCCAACGCACCCAACGCCACCCTTCGTGCCTCTATACCTGTACCCCGCCCGCCTTGTTTTCTCCTCTGAATCACGTAGTACTATTATGCTTTTCTCTTCGAATCTGAGGCTGCCTTGGGGACCAGTCCAGCGATCATGGCACATTGCAGTCAGGGTCCCTTAGAAGCCGACATTGCTTGCATTTCGTGGCAGTTGTAGCTAGGTACGGTGATTGAGCCAGGCATGAAATAATATCACGATTCTAACCACTCCAAATTATCACGTCGCCCCAACGGGACACAGTACGTATCGTGGTGCAAGCAGCAAACGTCTTCACTGAAAAGCTCATGTCAGACACACAGATCACCCCTCAACCAATATTGGGCGAAGAAAGATCCCAGGCCCATCACCGCCTAGATTGCGCCCCAGAGGCCAGAAGTACAAGTTCGCCGAAACCACGCCCGCATCCATCAGGCAGGCTTCTCCAGAGCCCTTTGGAGCTCCTTCAAACGATCAACGGCGGGGTCTCTCCTCATTTCTGCCATGATCCGGCCCAAGTCCACCGACTTCAGGTCGTTCGATGTCGTCTTCGCCCGGCGACAAGCCTCTGTGCAGACCTTGATGTAGCTGGTTCGGTAGTAGTCAAACTGCTTCACGAGCTGCCTTCTCTCTTTCTCGTGCTCGGCTGACAGTTTGCCTACGATGCGCTTGCCCTCCCTTTCATAGTCTTCCACGACATCGTTGATCGCATCCTCCTTCGTCTTTAGACTTCGCAGGATCACCTGCGTATCCGTGAATTAGAACCATCAGCGGTATAGGGCCATGCGAATGGACTTACGTTGACACTCTTATGCATTATCTCCGCGATTCCTTCGCCGTATGGCTCTGCCGCTTTCTTCCACGCTCGCTCTCGGTCGTCCACATCGGGGATCCGTTCCCCGTCATGCACAAAATCCAATCCAGGATCAGAATGGGAACTTGAAAGCGTACTCGCATTGACCTCAGGGGCGGAAATTGCCGCGAGCACTTTCTTCGCGACACTGTCGGGTTGCTGCAACGCTCGCGCACGTTGGCGATGGTTGGTAGGCGAGTTGTATCCGACATGATGATCTCGGACTTTTGACATTGCTTCAAGTCTTGTGGCACCGTGATCCTTTTGTTCGTTGTTGATACAATTTCGAACAAAGGCCGTCCTCTTGATAGGCTCGCATTGCCTCTCTTGGTAAAACACATCATCACTGCTATCGCGTGCTGGAGTGCGTGAGGCTGCCGGACCATTCACACAGTTTTCGTCTTGGGAATTGGAAGCTGATCGAACAGCTTCAAACCTCGGCTTCTTTGCCACTGATTCAATGTCCATCGGAGGGGCAATTGTGCCGGGAAGTCGTTGATTCGAGCTGGGGAAAGTCGACTGGAGGCAACGCTTGAAGCCAGGTACCGGGTTAGTTGTGTGTGCTGCTCGGCTTGTAATTTCATCCCCTCGAAATGGATGCTTGAATGCCATTAGACCTGCTGCGAATTGATCATATGCACCGGCTCGTGTGGGAATGTTCCTGGAGAAAGTTTGGGGCGACACCACAGCAGTCTTGTGTTCGTGCGCTAATAGCTTCTGGTTGTTGCTGGTGTCCGGAAGAGCGACACTGCTGATATTTTCAGTGGGAAGCTCCAGGACGCCCATCGCGTTTCCATCATCAGTAAAGTCGAATATCACCTCATCAGAAGCCGCCGCATCATAAGCGTCAGACATGTCCTCGTCAGGTGTGCCATTTAACAGTCTCTCATCAGAACGAGTCTGACCCTCATAGACTCGTTCTGAGTCTCCGTCCTCCCTGTCAGCCTCGACGTCCAGCACATAATCGTTCATGTCTCTATTGCCCCGGTGCGGAGCAAGACGGGGCTTAGTATTGCTTTGTGAACCGCTGGAATCGTGCAACGACGTGGAATGTCTGGTTGCTTCCGCATTGGTGGCTTTCTGCACCCACTGTTCATGTGGAGCAGGCGCTGATTCTGGCGGTATGGCAACGGGAGCCTCATCTTCAGTACTGGTAAGGGCTTGTCGGTCTGGCGATCGCCGGACAGGTGCTTTCGCAGTCTTTTGGGCCTTGCCGGCATTCTGGGGACCTCCTCGACCAAATGTGATAATGTTAGTCTTTCGGGGAGGTTCCACCGTGACCTCGTCCGCCTGACGAGCATGCTCTGGTTTATCAATCCCTCCATCTTTGGCCTGGTTTGGCGCGGAAGTCGTAGATGTAGTGTCCATGACCTGCTCCATTTGTCTGACCGTGGTCCCGCCAACACGCGTCTTGTCGACGCCCATGATCTGCGGCACCTTGTTTGAAGGTGCCTTCGGCTCCAACTCGGTTGCGCAGTCATCGCTGGGCGGTTTCTTCTGTCTTTCACGCGGCTGTGAGTTTACAACTCTTGCCTTGGAGGTGTTGGAGCTCTTGCAAGTATCCTTCACTGCTCCATGCTGAGTTGCCGCCCTTGTCTTCGGATGCACTGAAGCATCTTTTTCAACATCGAGGCTTCTGGTTGGGACAAAGTCATCGTCCTCTTCAGCATCGTCCTCGTCAAATTCATCACTCATGTCGGAACTGATTGAGATGAGGTCTTGGGTAGCAGCGAGGTGTGTGTTGACTGGAGACTTGAGAGGTTTGAATGTTGCCTGGCGAGGCATGGTCGGGCGAACCAACCCCTGCTCCTGCAAGCAGGAGCCTATCAAGGCGTCCTCCTTATCATCTTCACCGTTTGAAGAGCTCTCTACACCTCGTTCATCCGGCGCAACCCTTCCTGTCTTTGACTGGCTTGTGGTCGCAATTTCGCGGTGCTGCGTAACCTGTTTTACAGCTTTTTTTCTGGGCTGTTTTGCGACTTCTTTGGCGCTTCGTTTCTTGCTGGCCTTCTTGCGCTCTGTCTTGACAGCCACGGGCGAGTTACCTGTTGACGGGGGCAAAGCTGATAGCGAAAACGCATTGCCGTGCTGGCCATGATCTGTTGGCTCATCGACCTCCAGCTCGAGCGCAGGCAGCTTCACCTTGGTGTTGGGTACGGGCATACGTTTGCCAGGGGTATTTCCCCCATCCGGCTCCATGTTTGATGGGCCTCTCACATTAGAAGTCATCTCCTCTTTCTGTTCATGTGAGACGGGGGAAGCGGCAGTAGATGTAGTGATCGGTATTCCTCGTCCCATGGGTACCTCAGAGTCAACCGATGTGTCATCCAACTCCGGCTCAGGGGCTGATACTGAAGCTGGTCTTGAGTCGACCTTGTGTATGTCAAGCTCCAGCATGACACCTTCATTGGGGTCTGTATCGGGCTCGGGAACTGGGTTTGTAGGTTTGGTCTTGAAACCTTTAGGATATCTGGGAAACTCCGTTGTCCGACGTGCAACGTCACGGAGAGGACGTTTAATAAGTAGACTGCCACCATCGCCCTGTCCTTGTGCATCGTCGCTGGTGTCGTTCTCGTCGATGAAAGATGGTTTGGCTTTCTGGTTCACCGCACGGCGTCCCCTCTGTGGTCTGTTCTTTTGAGAGGGAACAGGCACTGGTGATGCAAAGACTTCCGAGTTGGGCGTGATTCCAGGTCGTAAGGTCACGGAAGAGACATCTCCGAGAGGCTCTGGAGAGTCCATGTTTGGTCTTGGTGATGGTTGGTGTAGACGTGAAGGAATGGTCTCGGATATTTCGGCTTTTCTTCTCACCAGTCGATACTGATTATTTATCAGAAGCCGTGATGTGGGGTTAAGAAGGAACCAAGGTCTCGTCCGGAGGAAGAGGGATAAGGTGAGAGGGATTTGCAAGAGAAAGGTCGTGGTGAAGTCAAGGGAGGAGAAAGTAGACTGTGAAGACAATGATATGAAATGTTGGTCTGCCAAGGTTGGGCGTTGGGCTTGGGGTATCGAGTGTATACAGGTGGGAAGGAGCGAAGCTGGCGTGTCTGCCTGGGCTGCCCAATCGATTGGAGGTTCGCAAAGTGTTTTTGTTTCTGAAGTAATGACCGTACTCGGCAGGAGCTCCTTCCGAAATTGGTCGGTCAATCACCACTGCTCAACAACTCGGGCACTGAACGAAAACGTGAACACGTGAGGACCTGGGTACTTACTTGGGTACATTGAAAAGCACGCCCCAAATAGGCCTCCGAAGATATCTACCTAGGTAAGTCGAAAGACACTTGAGCGTTCCAAGTATCCAGGTCGTCTAGATACCCAGCAGTGCTCCTTTGGTTGACGTATTCAATTGTGCCCTCCACAACTTGTGCTCGTTGAGGATGAACATCTCGCCCTCTTTGCCGAAACAGAAATTCGCTGCACCCCCATCCACCAGGATCTTTCCCAGAAGCACTCCTCCAGGAGACCAGATACTAACACCATCGCCACACCCGCTGTATACATTACCGTTTACGTCGCATTTGATACCGTCCGGAATCCCAGTATCCGCCATGGCAAAGAGTCGTCTGTTCACGAGAAACGGTTGGCCAGAGTAATACGCCAGGTCGAACACGTAGCTGCAAGGGTTGGTCAGTAACACCCGTTTCGTTTCTCTCGACGATGGAAGCTGACTCACATCGTCGATGCCCGCGTTGAATCCGTCGACCCATCGCCATGCATCCAATCCGTATCCGTGACATACACAACCTTCTCGTCCGGGCTGAAACAGATCCCATTCGGCCTGCCAAACCCATCCGCGACCACTCTGATGCTCCCCTTCCTATCAACTCCTCCCCTGGGTTCGAATCGATACACCTGACACGGCAGCTGCGGCTTTGGTCGAAACCCTTGCTCGTACCCATAGATCGGATCCGTGAACCAGATAGACCCATCGCTGTGCACCACCACATCATTGACGCTGTTGAACAACCGCCCATGGAATGAGCTGATCAGGCTGCGTGTCCGGTAGGGAGGGTGCGGTTCCATATAGACCAAGCCACCGGCTTGGGTGGAAGGATCGGGGCCGCCTTGGGCGCAGAAAAGTACACCGTCTGAGTAATTGACGCCACCGTTTCCCATCGGTACGCCATCCGGGTATATCTCCTCCACCTCGGCCGTTGTCTTCCCGTTTTGTCTGTCGAGTGTGACCTTCGAAATCTGTATCTTCTTCTTTCCCGTAGCGGGGTCGGCATACTGGTTGCTGGTGATGAAGAGCGTGTTGTCTGCGGCGATGAAGACTCCTGCTTCGTGGGCAAAAGGGTAGTCTTGATTCTCATGTAGGATTTCCAGTGTCGGGAATGACCCAAAGAGGCCCCTTGCCGGATCCTCGTAGACGAAGAAGGAGGATGACGTGCCAGACATCTTTCCGGTGCGCGTCAACACTCCATACAAACAAGCGACTATAGTCTCCGAAAGCTCAACGACGGGACTTGGCTGACCGTCTATTCCACGATCGATCATACGATCACAGTGAACCTTATCAACGCCGACTGAACCTTGTAGGTGGTCGATGGACAGGAGGTGAGGGGTTCCGGTATTGACGCACGGCATGGTCCGGAGTGGAGTTCCGTGGTCGGCGCATCACCCCCGCTAGAACCCGGACTACCAGACTTTCTGGCACGGAGTTGATAACTTACTCATTTTACGGTCCTGATGATCCAATACAGCGTTTGTGTTTCTAATTGTAAATATTGCCTTATGGCCCAGGTCAGTGATTTACACTCGAACTGTACTGAATTCTTATAACCTTGCAAGTAATCAACCTCAAGTGCTATGTACCTGATCTTTCCCGCCCCTATCCTGAAGTCTCAAGGGCCGCTCAGGTGCAAAACACAGAGTTCCCAGGTGGACTGGACTTACCAACTTTAGAACTTCAAAGGAAATAATTCATAGTATATACCTAGGTATCGTTAGACTCGTACAAAATGTACCGACCGACCCACGAAGTCAAAACCAGACCCCTCCTTCAACAAGGGGCGTGTGCACCTTCTACTACGCATTGGTCCCAAGCCCCGTGAATCCCGGAGCAGTAGAGTACCAAGTGATCTTCGCTGTCATACCCGACCCCCAGGAACTTGCCTGCGTTATGTTAGCTTCCAGTGAATTCGTATTTGAAACGACATTGGATACTCACTGATGTCAAAGTTATTGATGTGCTCGGTCCCATCATTGGCCTTGCAAATACACTTCGTCGTCGTAGTCGAACATCCGGCTTTGGTGCCGCAGACGTGGGTTCCGAAATCACAGGTGCAACTGCCCAGAGCTCCGCCGCTGCATAGTTGTTAGCAGATTCATTCATATATCATGTGTCCATATCTTTGGGGTACAATGAATCTTCTGAAACTTACTGGGCCCTTCCAGAGATGACACCATCATCGTTAGCCAAGCATTCGTTGAGGTTGATCGTGGAAGTGCTGAGCGTCGTGCCCATGTAGTGTGCGCCCGACGTCGCGCATGAGGCCATGAACGTCAGGGAGTCGCCATCCTGGTCGTAGGGGAGGAGATTGGTGCAGTAGGTGTCGAAGCCGGTGGCTACATGGAAACTGGCCCTTGGAGCCAAGGGCGTGGCTAAGGAAGCGGTAGCAAACGCAATGCCGGAGACATATAGCATGAAAGTATGCATGGCGATTAGATAGGTTTGGTAATGGGTTTGTGTGTTCTTACAAAGTTAGGCAATCGATCAGTTAGGTTGTTTTGTTATCCAAGGAAACAGACTCCGGACTGGCAACACTGGAAGTGCAAGGACCGGGTATTTTAAATTACCTGAATACTTCCTGGATGGGTGCCTCTTGTTCAGCGGTGAAGAGACACGGGATACTCTGGAGTAAATACAAAGAATTGTTGGTTGTCGAGTTGGCAGACCCCACCTTTAAATACAAGCTCGCATTGTCTGTTAGCCGAGTAACCATTGAATATGAGCCGTGACAGACAAAGAAGTCTGTTAGGGCGGCCGAGATGACCACGAGACCGCTTGTTCATATCGGGATTGTTGGGTAGAACGTATTGGTTGGCATCGTGCCGTGTGACAGTGGAGGTTGATGTGACTAACCTGGCCGCGACGCATAGGCGATGGTAGCGACTGACTGAATCTTTCGGAATATGGATATCATTATGCCTGCCTGGCGAATATCGACTTCGGAGCCCGTGAGCCAAAGGTAGGCGCTCAGGCCGTCCCAGGTCCTGTCTTCGTTGCCGCTGGGGCAGCACTTGCGTATATCCCGTCGAAGATATGGATAGCCGCCTTAGAAGATACTACATATGGCCGTCGACGGATTCCTCAAGCGTTGTGCGACCTTTTACACCATCTCGTCGTGGTGTTTTATGCCCATTGCCAATCTACGAAACAGAGGAAGAAGAACGAAGATATAAAGCAATAGTCAAGGAAGGGGGAACATTCCGCTGTGAGCCTTGGCCAGATAACATGCTAGAGAGAGAATAGAAAGTCAAGGTTGGAAATGATGAATTGCAAGTTTACATTTTCCAACACTTCGTCAAAGACTGTAATTCTGCGAAAAGAACCACAGCACAACAATTTCATTGTCCACACAAGATGGCCCCATTTGGAACAATGCGCTTCTTTCAAGGCCAACTGCTCTTAGATGCATTGTGTAACAAGAGTCGCCAAAGCATGTGGGCGGGCGTTCCTAGTTGTCAAAGTAGGGCGGGGAATTTTGCATGTACAGTATGTCACCACAGTCCAGATGGACGCCCCCCACATAATGCCACTGAGGCCGGACATACCTATGCGGCTATGCGCAAGGGCGGACTTGGAGGTAATGCGTGGGCTTTTCAACCTGCTTCTCAACGACCCCAACGATCCATGTGATGACCGTACTCCTCCCAGCCATTTCTATACCGCCAAGTCTCCCATCCTGATCTACCGTTTGGCATCAAGATCCGCCGTCCTCCAAACGTAACCTTCTCCCCGTACATTCCTCTGAAGAAACCAGAAATAGAGAACTTGTCGTTTGCCAGGGTTACGTTGCCGCTGCCGCGAACCGAGGTACCAGTGTCAACCTCTCGGCCGCGATAAGTAAACGCCACAGGTCTGCCGAACTCGATATCGTCGATGGATTCGCCAAGGAGATATCCCTCACAGATGCCCATATCGAAACTACCCCATATTTTACCCCCTTCCTGGTCAACATGGAGACGGAGACTAACGTGCGAGGCTTTGTCGGGCCATTCACCCTCGATTTCTGCACTTTGGATTTTGAAGATGCCGGTCAACCGTTGGCATGCTTCTTCCCAGCCATCCTCGTTTTCCTGATTGTTTTCGTCGTCTCTGTCAGAATCGAGCTCATCTCCCTCGTGGAAGCTGTCGTCTGAACTCCCGGAATACGCAATTCTTTGGCGCTTGCTGGACGATGACCCGCCATCGGGCCCATCTGATTCTTCCGAGCGACGACGAGACAGGTTGGATGGAGGCAAACTGACCGTGACGTCGTCTTCAAATACAGCCATATCATTCCACTCATCAATGAAACTAGACAGGCTGCGGGGAACTCTTCGAGGTCCAAATAGTGGCGTGCCCTCGAACTTGAATTGCTTAATCCGGACTGGCATGCCTTCGAAATAGCCCGAGATAGTACGGCCGGTAAGCTTGATCTTGCCTTTCGTAATTGATGGGTTATTGATGAGTGCATCGGGCTCCTCGGAATCGGGCATGATAGTGGTATGGCCCCGCCATGTGAAATCAAAGTAAAATGGGTTTGGTTCGTCAACGTTCCCCTCGGCTGCTTCATCCTCGTCCGATCGATGATACTCGGGTGGTTCCTTGTCGGGGCCGTGATCTATCATCAGCATGCCCTTAATGGTGCCGAAATCGAAGGAACCCCAAATTCTATCGTAGTCCCAGATGAGCATCATCTTGTACTTGAATCCATGCTCGGAGAACTGGGCTAACTCCACCTTGTAGGTGCCCTGGATGCCTCGGAGGTAGATCCGATCCATCTCATCAAGGTTAGGATTGTTGACATGAGTGTTTGCGGTTAATGTCGCCCTGGCGTCTCGGTATATGTCCATCGCTGGATCATCTGCGGTATAGAAGCGCCCATTTCGTGGGGGACGGGAAGGATTAGCCATGTTCCTGAATTGCTTGCGAGTGTTTGCGGTATTGCTTGATTATGGTCGTGTGTGAAATCGATCAATAACTGGGAGTGTGAAGAGTT
>LKEA01000032.1:136872-216156 GCA_003795315.1 Cytospora schulzeri | reverse complement strand
CCACGGGTGTTATTCCTGTCTGGGACTCATGGACTGAACACCTGCACCCCAACAAATTGACAGCTGGATACAGGAACTCTGGTCTCTCAAATGTTGCCATTTCTGAGATAGGCCATGCCTTTACTCTACTATACTGCATTGGTCACTGGCTGTATTGCTATTAACCATGATCCACTTACGAGTTCGTAAGTTACGAACTCCTAGGCATTAGCACTGGAACCAGAGATGCACGAGGCCACAAACGGCCAAGGGGCTACACACCATGCAACCGAGCAGCTCATGGTTATTGTGTAACAATCAAGGATTAGGTACTCGGAGACTGATGAGAGTGGAGGAGAGGATCAGCGGGGAGAGGGGCTGACTTTGACTTCAATACAAAGTGACCAGTGATGTTATGGTGAGCACTTGAGAATCATCCACCTGGCATCAGCATTTGAACCACTGAGCCCTTGAGACCATGGCCGCGCTGTCGCGAGCCGTACTTGGCCTGCTTGTCGTTATCTTCCTGGCCACTCCCATGCTAGCCACGACCGTAACGAACGATACGAGCGTAGCGGCTAATCAGACCTTTGACTACGTGATTGTTGGCGCTGGGCTCACAGGCATCGTTGTTGGAAACAAACTCAGTGAGAAGGGCTACGCGACCCTCATAATCGAAGCCGGTCCAGACCCGAGGTGGAATCCCGTTGTTTACAACGCCGAGGGCCGAGTCCAGAATGACCCTTACTGCAACTGGCTATATCCAGCATACGACGAGAATGGCTCTCTCCTCTCCCAAGCTATCGACAGCGGAGCCTGTATTGGCGGCAGCACATCAAGTAGATCTCCCACCATCTGAACCTCAAGATTTTGCTTTTCTGATGTTTAATAGTTAACGGAAAGGTGTGGCTACGTCCTACCGCGACCGAGGTCGACAAACTAGAGGAGTTAGGAAACTCAGGATGGAACTGGGATGCTTTGGACCCTGTCAGTGATCTCAAGCCCATGTCAATATTTACTGATTCGTTCGTCTTTCAAGCCTCTGACTATTCTTAAACGTTCTAGTACATGATAGCGGCCGAACGGAATCACCCCCCAGACGGAATTCAAAGAGCAGAAGGGGCAGGCTTGAATCCTGGTGTTCATGGCTTTCATGGAGCTATTAATGTCTCTTTCCCTGTCAGTAAATCCTTCGGCTACGATTGTATACGCTGACGGTACTGCGGCAGCAACATCGCTGCATTTCAACTGACAGCTTTGAAGACACCCATGCGCATACCCAGAGCCGTCGAGCTGTACAAAGAAGCCCTGCCCCTTGCATTCCCCGGACTGACTATTGGCAACGATCTATCCAACCGAACATGTAACCACACCGTCTCAGCCTCTTCATCATGGACCATCTGGTACGACCCTGTAACCAAGCAGAACTTGCGATCCTCGGCAGCAGATGGATTTCTATGGGCTCCAGACCAGCAACGACATGAGCTCACTGTCCTGGCAAATCACAAGGTTGATAAAGTGCTCTTCCAGGATAATCTCACGGCAACTGGCCTAGTGTTCGGCACCCGGCCCGGTTCCTCAGTTCCTGGAAGTCTGGCAGGCATACACACTGTCCGCGCTAAGAAGGAGGTAATTTTGGCTGCTGGGTCCTTGGCAAGTTCATCTGTCCTTGAGAGGTCTGGCATTGGGAACCGGAGTATCCTCCAGAGAGCTGGCATCGAAAACGTTGTGGACCTTCCAGGCGTAGGATGCAACCTGGTTGATCAACCTGGAACGGGAGCGGCGGCGCTCGTTGCTGAGGTCTACCAGAACGACACATCCATCATCAACGGCATCAATCTGTTTGCTCCAGAGATCAGCTTGGTCAATTCTGATCAAGTCTGGGGAACAGATGGCAGCTACTACTATGAACAGCTAACATCTGAAGATAGTCTTCGGTCCCGAGTTCAGGCACTCGTGGCTGCGGGTGCTTCAGTCAACTTGGATGGTGCTGAAAAGATCCTCAATGTCACCATTGATCTCATTGTCAATCACAGGTGTATGTAGGACCGCAATCCTAGTGGAATTTCACACTGATGTAACTGACGATATCGCCGGCAGTCCCCGTAGCAGAGTTCGTCGGCGAATCCTACCCAACCATCCTCGAAGCCGTCTTCTGGCCCCTAATGCCTATGTCCCGTGGGCATGTCCACATCAATTCTTCCGATCCCTTCCAAGATCCAATCATCGTTCCACGGTTCTTAACAGACATGTTCGATCAGCAAGTCGCCATAGCCGTCTCACGACGTTCACAGATCCTCTTCGCCAGCGCACCATTTGCCCAAGTCGTGGCCAATCCATATTACGACCCTGTACTTGGTCCAAATAGTACAGATGCCGAGTGGCTAGCATGGTACAAAGAAACCAGTTATGGGGCTAGTCATTGGGTCGGAAGTACGGCTATGCTGCCGAGGGAACTCGGGGGTGTCGTGAATTCTGAACTGCGGTGAGTTTCATGTTGAATTTCCTCTGTCCCTTTTTATAGGTCGATAGTCCGTGGGCATGTTATAATAGTTCATTTTGAGAGTGTTTGCCTACTGACGAGGCAGCATTCGGGACAGTGTATATGGGACGAATGGCCTTCGTGTTGTGGATGCTGGCATCTTGCCGTTTGAGATCACGTCGCACCCGATGTCATTGTTGTACGCCGTGGCCCAGAGAGCAGCGATACTCATTCTAGGCGATGGGGCAGCCTAGAAACTGCAATTGAAGGACGCTGCAACCTAGAATTGTGCTTGTTGGAAAGTGACCCCAAAGGTGTGGCAGTGGACAGAGGGGGTGGTACAAAAATGCCAGCAATATTTGTCAGTAGAGTAGATGATACCTTCCAACTCTACATTTCACCTGGCAAATTTCGATTTCCTTTAAGTATGATCTGTTAATGGCATTTCAAAGTGGATGACAAGCGCCAAACACATGAATTGAATGACTCTAGGCATGTACTTGGGGAGTGGCCCGATGTATTCGAGACGAAGTCCAGAGCAATCACTCGACATCGATGACATGGGTGAAGAATATCGTAACATTTTATACAAGGTACTTAACAATTATTATGTACTTTCCAATCCCAAGACTGTCATTCGTCGTCCAAACTTTGGAGAGTCCACTGTTCTTCCCATGCCCTTAGGCCGAAGTCTCAGAGGACTGCTCAGCTCGAGATGATCCAGCAAAGCTAGTTGACCGATGATTATAGGATGCTCGCTAGGTCTTGGGACCACGAGGCTTGGGTTGCAATCACGCTCGAACAGGCACACCACAGTACACACCCTGCATCTCAAGGAGGGCCCCTTGCTGATTGCCCTCGTTGGAGACGCCCTCATATCCGCGCGACTGTGCAGTGGTGGCGTCGGTTATGATCTTTTCGGACTTGCAAGACGTCAAGCGAGCCTGGAAGAGGGAAACGATAGCAGACTCGTTCACTTCGGGGCTGAGATCCCCGAATATGATCGAGTACTCAGGACGCGCTCTTCCTTCACCCCTTTGCAGATGTTAGCAATGCTGAGCAAAGATACCCCAAGATAGTGTTACATACCGTCGCTAAAGCAAGCGGCCGCCACCACTTGAGCTTGAAGTGGCGGTTGTCTGTTCGGCTGCCTGAGCTATGCATTGCTTGCTCCTTGGACGCGATGACTTGAAGGACTTCGCCCCCGGAGTTGTGAATGAAGTTCTTCTGAAGGTAAGGCATATTTCTGGCTCCGTGTTGATCAACTTGGCTGAGAAACCAGATGGCTGGATGACTATGAGTGATTGATCATTTTGCGCCTGATGGTTTCGCCCAGGGTAAAGGCGGATACAGGAACAATCATTTCGTGCGAGGGTGGGATGCCGTAGGTTTGGGCCTTTGACTAACCTGGAAGCTTTTGTCGGTCACTCATATCGTCCCATATCTCGTTATAGGGTTCTTGTGGTTTGGAGTGTTGCGTTATGGGAAACGGTGAAAGATGTAGCAGATGATCAAGGGTGTAGCAAAGGACACGGAAGCTGACTTGGTCGAGCTGAAATTATTCAAGGTATAAGTACTAAGTGACCCTTGGAATTGCGGGGTGCAGAAGACGTGGAGAAGATGCGGTTGTGCCAGCCAGCCCCGGGGGGCTTTGGATAGGCCTCGGTAGCTGGTCTGGCGGCGCGGTAAATGTTCCTGTATCCAGAAGCATCATTAAAGAAGGAGATGAGTTCTTCAGGAACCTGGCATACAAGACAACCGATGCTTCCCGACTTCTTGACCCTTTACCTCCTGCAGATCTCTGTTCCGTGTTTCCTTTTCCCGCTGCGCACACATGCATCCAACCCAATCAGATATATATGGTGCCAATCTTGTGCATCAACTCCATTGCCGTTGGGACAAGCCACTTCGTAAAGCCCCGGGCGTCCCAGAGCAGGACATCTGGAGGTCACTACGCAGAGTGGGCCTTGTGCAGGGTATAGACCCCCGTAAAGGAGATAATTCCATACTCTTTAGATAAAAAAAAACGGTTTGATTTAGGTCTGGAATAGATCGGCTGGTCTCCATCCCTAGGCCATACTGTGGGTGGAATGTGCAACGTATCCTAGTACCGTGAGTGAAGACCTCGTCCGTAATCACCAGTAGTCACCTTCTTCCTCAATCTTGCATGTCAATATCTTCTAATTATCTCGAGCAACCGTCGCCCGGTGGCACTAAGCCACCACAGCTGAAGCCAGCCATCCATGAATTTCCATCGCCAGACTGTTCTCCTGCTATGGCATTGGGCGGTTCATTGATGGCCGTTGACACCTCTTCCCATGTCTAGGTTACAATATGTACCCACGAGAACAGGGTCCATGGTGGCGACGAGCACGAGCCTAGCTTAACAGCAGACCTAGAGTACCCTAGGGTACTGGAGTGTCCTAGGTCATAAGTAACTCTTCATAGCTATCAAGATGCAATGAACCTTGGCTCCCGAGGTCCTGCCACTTCCCTGGCTCGATCAAGGCCGCTTTGTATATTGACCTTCACTCCCTGTGGCCTCATAACAGGTAAATGCGGGATTCCTCATTGCCCAGGTGCGGTTTATAGTAGGGAGGGAAACACAGAAGAGAAACCAGCCACGGGCGCCGGCAAAGTCCGCATGTGGGTCGCAGGGGGTCGGTCAGGCGTATGGAGATCACATCGACGACAACGATAGTTAAACAATGACCTGAACAAGTCAAACACCACTGCAGTGTGTCAGTCACCAAGCCACAGTGAGTCCCACCACTATTCCGAGACCCGAAGGTCTCCACTCTCGTTCTGGAAGACGAAAGGGAGCCTTGGAAAGTCGCTGAAAAAGCACAGTGGGAACGGCTAGCATGTGTCTGTCCGGCGGATGGCCGTCGAGAAACACAGTGAGGTCTATATACACAGTTATTCGCAAGTGAGCTCTGAGGAACAACCCTGACATCCCAAACGGCTAACCGCTGGCTGCCCCGGGGCCGACTGAGAGGACCCATCCACACTGCCAACACTCTGAGCCGGAGCTGGCCCTTTACAGATGATGTGTAGCTAAGAGAGGCAGGATACCCGACTCCGGCAGGTAGAGGGGGCCCTATGAGGCTGGTACCAATTGATGGGGATTTGAAGGAATGAAAGTTGGGGGTTTCCAAAAGTTCTGTGACGTAGAAGGCATAACAAAGCAAGTCGTCTTCATTGGGCAGCAAAATCCAGGGTTACGACAGGCACTGCATGGATCTCTCTTCGGCCGGTTGGACATCTGGATCCCAAGCGTTTGCCTGGTACAGTCATCCACACTATATATCCAAGCAAGGTGGATATGCTCGTGTTCCAATCCATATGTGAAATTATTTTACCATCAATAAATTTGCCATATTTGGATTATATCTGCCTTACCATCAACGAGTGGCCAGCTGGCTGGGTGATCCTCATTTAATGTTGTTCTCCGCCTGAACCTGCGCGATAATTACAGGGTCCCGATGAGGCCAAGTAGACCCATTTCAAGATATTCTTCACCGAATATCCCAACTGCGTCCATGTCCCCTTATTCAGGCTGTCAAGTATCTGCGTGTAATGTATGTCATGGGGCAGTGAGTTCAGCAGCGTCATTCTGTGCGTGATGTGGACAGCGTGCTCGTTGTTCACCCCCTGCACCACAGTGAAATCGGAGAACTAGAAATTATTCTTACGGAACTATTGTTATCACTGTCCTTAAAAACTCACGAAGAACAATGTGCTAGTCTCAAGGAGATTATCATTGATGGCCAAGAAAGAATATCTAGAGTCTCGCACTGAATAGCATCCATAGCCACTGGACCTTGCGACATGGAACTCTCGAAAGATAAATCGATATAGAGAAAGGGAAGTGAAGTGTTGCGAGCTCTCTGAGTTTCCCCTGAGAGTAAGACATATGCATACAGGCCCTAGAGATCATGTGGATAGGTTGGAGGAGCGCATCGAGATAATTACGGAGGCGGGCAAGTGAAGATATCGCTTGCTTGTTTGATGGAATGGCGACGGCTGGAAGGTGAAAGATCTCGAAGGAATCAAAGGTTGATGCATATGTTGAAGTGAAACATAATGACCGACTTGGATGAGCCAGTTGGGAGTTTGTAGCAAATTATTTACGAGGTAAAGTGGGCAGAGAACCTGCAACAACCTCTACACTGGGGTTTTCCCACAAGTACCAACCTCGTCGCTACTCAAATTTTGAGGAACTTGCTACACGTATGTATGGGACGTCGAGGACTGAACATCAAACTGATGACTCCATTCGCTTTTGTGTACCTACTTGGTAGGAGTCGTTGCCAAATGCTCTGCTGGAACACAAGTACCAGTCAAGGAATAAGGCTGACACCTTCCTGAAGAGGAATGTCCGTGCGCTCTGTAATCTCTGCCTGGAAACTTAGTGCTTCAGGATGTTATCGAGCAGTCATGTTCGAACCCATACGCTTCCCTCTCAATAACATACTCATTTTCTATGGCATTATAGACTAAAGAATAATACCTAGGTAGTTATGTAGGTAACCACAGCCAGAACTGAACCCTTTTCACCTATTCACCAGCTCGGCATGAAACAATTCGGTTCCCAGACACATCGCCAAAGGCATAGTCAAAGCTTGGGGAGGTTCGAAACTATGGAGAAATTGCAGGAAACCTTAGGGAGGGGGGGGGGCAATTCAAAGAGATACAATCTGATAGACAACATTGGAAGGGTAGACATAGGGAAAGGAGAACAACGGACAGAAAAGAACGCTGAATCCAAACGCTTCCAATTTCAGTGTGTTTTCACCCTCCACAGGTGCCTACAGTGGTATCAGACAATTCCTTGCTCAATAGAAGATGCCCATTCATCTGATGTTAATACATAAATACGATAATGGCTCGGGTGTAGTATAGGACAGGTGTATGGGATACTATTCACGTGGGAATGTGCTCTATTGAAAAAACAATGATTGGGGTTCGTGCAAAACAGGGTTCAATATGGCAAATGATTTCTAATTGTGTATGTATTGACCTTGAGTATTATAACAAGTTTCCGATTATGCAGAGCAGTTGGCATCTATCAAGAGTATGAGGCTGGTGATTGGGACAATGAACACAATGAAGTTGTCCCAGTGAAGGAGACCCACCTGTAAATGGTGCAAGAAAAGATCCCAAGAGGGAAAAGAGCCGCTACAGGACTTTTCGTCCCATGCTTTTCGTCTCATGTCAACAATAGACAATGGCCATTTTTAGATAGTTGGCAGGATCTTGCAGGGACCACTGGAATAATGTTCAAATGTTCAGATGACCAGGAGCTGATTTCAACCCAAACATGCTAAGGTATATATATACTGTTGCAGCCGGGTTGCCAGAGATCCTCCAAAACTGCCCACATCTCGACAAAACCTTACCTTCTTCAGTACAATCAATTCCACCAACGCTTACCAATCTTCCTACCACAAGGCTACCCTCTCAGCCTTTCAAGTCACAATGGATGTAAGTCAAGATCCTTTACACCTAGGAACAGTCCACATCGACTTTTTGCTGACTTGTCAACTGGTATAGGCATACAAGAATGCCTTTGAGGCCGAGTTGGCAAACTTTGCCAATACACCCCAGGAGCTCCGTATGCTCCGCCAAAAGTACCGCAGGGTGTTTGTGGACGAGCCAGGCATTCGGCCAGAGCACCAAGACCCCTTGTCCATATTCATGGACGTCGTCAGCATTACCAGCCGTCTCAGGCAGATCGATACAGACAATGCGATCGAGGGCGGTGCCGCCAAACACATGCTGGACTTGCTCAACCGAATGACCATCCCCGAGGAGGCCAACATGATGGCTGTCCGCGCTCGATTTCATTTGCAGACCGAAGTCCGCTGTCGCAAGGGAAAGGAGATGTACAAGCTCATTCAAGCGGGCTGGAGTAAGGAGGCTATCCAGGCCAAGAAGGATGAGGTCGGTTGGGGCCCGAGTGAGCAGTTTCACCTGGAGTACGAGATCCAGGAGGCACATGATCGCCAGAGAGACCTGGCCCAGTAAGCGGACACAACACCAGTACGTAAACATCATCGGTTTATCATGGAAACAAGGCAGGTATCCAAGGGCTGACTTTTGATGGCTCTAGTCATGAGAACTTCCAAGACGGAGAATTTTGGGCGAGTGGCCATGATTGGCACTTGAAGGCTGTTTTTACAGCAGGCTGCTAGCAGTTAATAGCTAGCACAAGAAAATGACAACTTCAGTGATTGACATTCTAATGACTTCCATACATCTTGATCATGTGAAACCCATGCTTTGATTTAGGATAAGACACTCCTTATCTTATTCGGCAAGTTTGAGTGCAATGATTCTCACAAGCAGCTGATAGGTTCCTTTTGCTCTACTTCTTTCCTAGAAACAAAGAAATCACCAGCATCTAATATGATCATTCATCCTCCAAAGTGGAAGGAACCACCAGAGGAGATTCCCCGGAAGATTCACTGCAAATAATCCGGGGTACCAATCCGAGAAGATAGTCCGAGGAGATAATCCGAGGAGATAACCCGGGGAAATAATCCGGGGAGATAATTTGAATGCCACAACGATCAATTTGGAATAGCAATTGATTGGAAGAGGAGGAGGCAGGTAAGAGCTATTGGATTGTGTACATGTATTGAGGTAAGCGGTAAGCCTCCAGTATAATTAGCACACTTCGAGCTTTTGTTTTCTGCACATGGAACACCACTGAGCGGGCACTAGCTAGTAATCCTTTGGGGAACCTTCATACTTGAGTCCCCATGTGAGGTACTTTGCGACGGTAGTTTGCATGTTCTTTTTGTGAAGCACCGAGCATTGACAATAGATAGGAGTGTCGACCTCGGCAAGCTGGAGACTTTATCATTGAGGGTATATCTTAGGTTTGGTAAAGCACTTTTGTAGATCTCAGCAGAAGACAAAAATCTGTGGTTGATGCAGGAACTTATATATCATGCTTTCAGTCCACCCAAACCTTGTCATATCCTTGAAAAAGAAACCCCAAATAGTTTCAACCTTTGGTTCAGAAATGGGAGGTTGGCCCGCACCAATTTATGCATAACGGAACACCTGCAACTTCCTCTTATGTGGACATGCAATTTCAGAAGGCCAGATAATGAAGGTCACGGACGAGTAGAAGAGATGAAGGTCTGGGAGACGAACTGGTGTGGTTCGGTGTTAGCAGACACGGTTGACAATTTGAGGCAGAGCGAATTGAGGATACAGAAGAATGCTAACTATGCAGGTAGCCGAAGGGGGAGGCAAGGTTGACATTTTGAGACTTATTTACAATTCGTTATTACTCAAAGCAGCAAGAAGATGAAACAAGACGCCAACTTTCCAGGGATTTCTTTTCCTCTAACAACGCGGGGTATGGGATAAGCATTCTCGATGGCCGACTTGGCGACTACCAAGGTAACCTCCTGGACCCGTTCGTATTTGTTTCAAGTTGAAGAATGGCAACTAAGTCATACGTACACTTTACAAATACTGCCCATGACAGTTATAATGGAGATAGTCGTCAGGAATATGTTGTCAGTTGAAACAACCTTACAAAGCCTTTTGACCTTGGCAAGCCCAAGGCGTGGAAGGGCGCAGCCTCGCGTCTCGGGTGTCGTCAGTCTCACGGCCGTTGTGTAAGCCCATTGGTCGGAGCCCGCCATGGTGGGGCAAGTGAACTCTTGACCGTTAGCCGCTCCCGCCTTGTCCGTATCTGATAGATCTGAAATATGTATTGGAAGGGTGTAGGGGCGGACAGAAAGTCGGGGGGTGTATTGTGTATATACCCTTTTCACCGCCATGGGTCCTATTTATCTACCTAGGTAGCATACTGACGGTTGTTTCCCGCGTCGAGCTTTATGTGGACCAAGTACAGCAGGCCAATCTCAGCCTAAAACCCAGGAAGCCCTGGTAACTTCCCCCAGCCGATTCTAAGGTCAACACCATCCCATACCGTGTAATACTTGTCAAGCAGTGGCGAGCCTATCAGCCAAACGGCCGTCCCATCGTAAAACCACTGACTGCTCAGGCTGCCCACAGGGTTGTTGAAGATAGCCTGGCAGATTCCCGGCTGCCCAGGATATTCTCCTAGGTTGAAATACTCGCTTGGGATGGTCAGGTTCAGCTTCTTCTCATCGGTGCCAAACGTGAAAGTCAGATCCGGCGCGATATTCTCCATTTCGTCACATGGCGCACCCCATGCGCCGGCGACATCGATCTGGGTTATGTTTGGGGAGATCTGTGCGTAGATGTTCTTTGCGGTGCCATAGTCAGGCGTCTGCATGAAGGCAGTACCGGTATCGAGGACTGCCCAGCCGAATGGAATGGGTGTCTGGGTGCCGTCGGACGAAGTATTTGTTAGGAGTTCGCCGTTGGAATACATAGCGTATTGATCCACAACGTAGGCCGAGTAGGCGTTGGTTAGCTTGGAGTCCAGGTCCATGTAGATGATTTCACCGTCGACCTTGGACTCGTCGACGCCTCCAAGAGTCACCTGACCCCCGTCAATGTCGCCGGGCGGGGTATAGAAGGAGTAGAGCACCGAGTCCAGCTGACCATCATCGACGAGGTTCCAGAACCACGAAGTGACACTGCCTCCAGATTGAGGGAGACTCATACCCATAATGCCAGAGATACCACTGATATCGAGAGCCTCAGCGTAGCTGTCGCACAAGACAAACTCCTGGTGGTCGACCTTCAGCTCGCCGGTTCCAAGAGCGACAGTATCGTGGACGATATGACAAGTTGCTCCCTCGGGAACAGTGAATGGAATGGAATCGGCACCCGTCGAGAAGTCATAGTTCACCTTGGTACCGGGCAGCGGAGAGAAGGTGCTGGAGGTGCTGGGATTGAACAAGGTGAGGTCTCCACAGGTTGTGCAGTTGCGTCCCGGAAGCAGGAGATCCGGAGAGCCCGTGTCAAATAGAACAGTCCTGGATGAAGTCAGCACGCAGTCGCTCCAGTCGTACCTTGGGCTGATGCGGATAATGTACTCACAAGTTTTGTGGCGGGCTCCCGATGCCAAAGGTGGTGTACCACTTTCAAAGTTGTCAGTCGCCTTTTACGCACAGAGAGATGTAAGATGATCTGGTACCTGATTGTCAGTTCGGTTGAACCAATCTGTCACAGGGACATTGACGGCCGATGATGCATTCAGATATCGACGCGAGCCGGGCAGGCGGAATTTGCCATCTCCACGGGCTTGGTGATCTTTCGCACGCGACCTAAGAGGCAGAGTCACTGTCGAGGCCGTCGCCTCGGCCAGCGAAAGGCCAACTGCTACTATGACCTCCAGTCTCATGTTCGGCAACTGAAAGTGAAAGACGGCGGGACACGGGTTTTCTTTTTACAAGTAGCGGTGGGCTCCAGGTCTTCAAAAAGAGAAATGCTTTAAATATGTATGATTTACTCTTATGCATATGAGTACATTTCCTAGGCCGTGCGAATATGCACTGTTTAGCTGCAGTTGCTTGATGCAGGGAGAAAAAACGAAAAAATGGTACTCTCGACAAGAGGAGCTGTGCACAGACGCCACCCTGCAAAGGGAAGCCGGGGAGGTACACGATACTACATGAAACAAACAAAACTCGCTTATTTACCCGGTCCATGACGTTGAACAAGCTAGCATCACTTTGGACAAACGGGGGCCTAGTAGTGGGGCTTATCATAACCCAGCCAGACCCTAAATAGGCAGGTAATGTAAGTGTAACCTGCCTGTCCCTGGAAGAGGGATAATGGGGATTACTGACCGGGATGCATATCAGGTAGTACATACTAAGTGCTTAGTAACTTTGCGGTCGATCAATCGTAGCGTGAAAAGACTGTGTTCATTAGACGTTGTAACGCCGCTGGATGCAACCTCCTGATAGCTGCATATCCGTCTCTGCGGAAGCCCGAACGAAGCCTAATTCAGGCAGTTGACCGGGATCCTCTTCTCCGACTAAGATGCTTGGCTGAACAAGTGACGCGGTCCACGATCCCACCATGTTCTCACGCAATTCCAATGTCCCTCCACCTTTGGCTCTCCCGGCCCGATCAGCTGGATATGGAAGACCTTTCAGTTGGACCTGGCATCTCGGATGTTAGTGTGCTCGGAATTGTCGTCGCCTTTGTCTCATACACATCGATACCTTCATTGGATTTATGAATGGTATTGCTTGCCTGTGTATGTTGATTGTGGTCAACAATCCGAATCTACTCTAGACCAAACATCTCGAAACAACCAATTAATCAGACTTTCCAAGTAAGGGAATAGCGTCATCCTTTCAGAGGTGTACTTGACTGTGAGGCATCTCAAGTCCTGGATACTGTGGAAAAGCAAGAAAAGATCTGGAGCCTGCATATCTTTCGTGATGTTCTACCATCATGTGCCCTTGTTGTTGTCATAGACTTGAAGTGTGCAGAAGATGATCCCAGGCGGGCTGTATCCACTACTGCCCAGAGCTTTGGGGATAAAGCAGATCTTCTGGGTTCAACAATATCCAAAAGGATCAGTGTGTGCTTTTACAGGGAAGTTGAGTGCATGTCAGAGTCACACAGAATGTCAGCATCGTCAAGCACGCACTCACCAACATCTAAATAGGCGATGAAAGAGGTTCAAGCAAGGAGCAGACATTTATACCCAGGGAGTAGACATGATAAGTGTTAGTAAGAATGTGGTATGAACATACATTCCTCACCTACTCTGTTGTACATTGTATACTGTCGACGCTCCACTGTTCTCTCGATTCCCACCTCACAGTCTAGTTCGTGTGCTAATGCTACCCTATATTAACACTAAGAACCGGTTAAGGCCTCAATTACGAGCACAGAAGTCCTTTTCAGGTCAACAAATACTGTATTATGCCTGAACCTGGTGTTGGAGTTGCTGACGTAGCTTGGCAGTTCGTGGTTTTGAATGCGCAACCTTCATCTGTAGTGTCTTTATGGTGGTGCCAGGAGGGAAATGATCCTTTGTGTTGATTAGAAGATACACTAATTGTTAGGGTTGGTGAAGCTCAAACTAACCTTTATAATCTTGGAGTAGGGAACTCCCTGAATTCGCAATAGAAGAAGGATATCCGTCTTATACTGTGACCAAACTATGTGCGACTTTGAAGAACTCGTGGTGCTTGTCATGCCTGTGGTTCCTGTAGCATGGGTGATCTGTGAGGCGCTGTCCTCCACACCCACGGATCCGCTGCCGCCATCTGAGGTCCCCTCGTCGTTGCTGGCATTGGCCTCATCGGTGTAGCCGAAAGGTGGCTTGTCCAAGTCATACCCGAACTCCCTGATTAGGCGCTCCCTTGTGTGGTCAATCAGCCACTCAGAATCCAAAAGATACCTATATACTAGTCAGTAATTACCCAGCCCAAAAGAACATACTATGTGTTATAGTAGAGACCTACTGTTTCCCTGCCTCCGAGTGGTTCCAATCTGAGACGGCCGCTCTCAGCGAAACTGTGGTGATCTCCTCGTCCGTAGCAGAGACTCCCTCCTCACGTAAGTGACACAATGCAACTAGCTCTTGGTCGAAGAATGTTCGTAGTTGGGCCTTCATCAGGCAGACTCGAAACTGAGAGCTGACCTTGTGTTAGACAATGTCCCCCGATGGGTAATAATTTAGAGACTGACAAAACCAAGATTGCTGGGTAATTTACATCAGCATTTGGAAAACGAAGAGTAGCCATTGCCCGAACTCCTCACATTAGTAGTGTGTCCATCTTGTGGGTGTTGTTGTTAACGAGTTTAGGTCAACAAAATCTCGTAGTAGGTTGCTTGTATTTGATAGTAGGGTTGTGGAGTGATTGAAGAAGCTCATGGAGATGGTAGGTGTAGGCTACTGGATTAATATCTGGTCTATATATGTAGTGGTATTGCAGTGTGTTCATCTCCACTCAATCTTTCTTGTTCCGTGGGTCTGTGCACCAGAGTCTGAGGCGCCATCTGGCTATCAGGGATGATTATGTGTATGGGTAGAGGATGAGAAGAAAGTCACAGGGGAACGATGCTTGATATATACTGCGAGGTACCCGAGGGTATCTAGGAAGCAGATTTGCTAAATAGTTTTCTGTGTCCCATGATCCCTCCAGCACAGTTGAGCTCTTGAGGTTTCCACGGGTGATCTCCACAGACGGAGGCTGCTGCAAGTAACCTATTGGGCGGCAATGTTGGAGGTCTGGATAACGAGCTTCCAAGGTTCAGCCTTGAGCAGTGTCCATGAAACTTGGATTCTTAGTTGACATTACACTTCTGAAACGAGATTCGTAGGCCTTAGGCCATAAGAGTCTGAGGCCTGAGCTTTTCCCGTGTGTGTGTGTAGCTTGTGTCTGGCCCGTTGGAGTTCATTTGTTTGGCAAAGTGATGCATGAAACTGCCACAGGGTGGACTGGAAGATCCAAAGTTTCCCTAGGGTAAGAGACTGACCTACATCTACGCACAAACTCCAGCTCGACATCAGCACATCAGACCCTTCATCAGATATTCCCGATGCAGATTGGTTGTGACAGTTCTGCTCACATCGAGGGAGTCACTGGGCTTAATAATACTCAATATGAATCCATGGAATTCCTTTTCGACCTCTCTTTGCAGCGACTCCCTCTGCCGAACAGCCACGAATTACACCGTACCGTGGATGAGAGGCTTCGGAGGCCTTCCTTTCCTGAATCTCAGGAAATGTTGGTTTGTAGCTTCGAAGACTGAATGATAATTGGAACCAAAGAGCTATGTTAAGCCGCACCTCCGTCACTCCTCTACAGCTAGGCTCATGTAGGCTGAAGGTAACCTGACCAGAACAGTAGCACTTGTGCAACAGGCCAATACCTCAGCCTCGAGCAACAGTCTCCTCAAGATGGGATGATATCATGTATGTGAACGCAAAACAAGTAATAATTAACTTCGTGGCGCGTACTATACCCATCGTCTGAGCCCGCTCGCTCGCTTTCCCTGTAGTGGGCTTCGAATATGGGAGATAACTACAGCGTTGAATTGGGTAGCCTCCTGGTTGCCCTCCCATTTTCAACTTATAAAATTAAGACAAGTAGTCTCTGGGATCATCACCATCCCATCCCTGATCCCACTGCCGCTTCAATATCTCTATGCACCCAGTAGCCTCCAATCTCGCCGCATCCCAGAAAATGTATCCCCAACGTCGCGTATCCTCTGATATATATATCCCGTACAGGTTGCTGTACGTGTCACCCCAGATCGTTGTCCAAGCCAGCGGTGGCGTATCCGGCTCGCCGTCTCCGCGAAATGGGAATGGAACACGTTGCTTTCGCATCTCATCCCGCTCGGATGGGTGTTCCTTGCGCCGTATGCTTTGCTGCGTGTCACCAAGTATGCCCACGATTGAACTGATTGGAATGTATGAGCTGGCTATTTGCTTCTGCATCGTGGAGACGAGATGTTCGTGGTCCTTGATGTTGAAAAGAACTTTGCGAAGCAGGGACAGACCGCGCAACGTGGTTCCCTCAAGATAGTTTTCACGGTTAACTATGCCATTGTCAGATGTCTGAAGCATGAGGAAGCTTGCGGCACAGCTTTCGATGATATCAAACTTACATGATATTTCCATATCGAACGCACCTTCTGGAGTAGGCGGTCGGCCCTGATCGTCGAACTTTGGGTTGTCTGGATGCAGATCCCAGCGCACAGCGTTGAGAACTTTGTCGTATACTTCCTGTGCCCACTGGTAGAACGTGGCGAATTCCTCAACCTCCCACGGTTCAAGCACATCCAGAAACACCTGTGCCATACGTTGTCGAGATAGCCACGAAATCCAACCATCAGGGCCGATGAGTTGACATAGAAGCTGGAAGCGATATGTGGCCCGTGTGAATCGCATCGACTCTGAACGCGTAAGCTCAATTGCGTGCTGGGTGTCGTGAGGTGTGTTCCCTGCCTTCTCGGCGAGATTGTCCAACGTCCAACGAACATGATGTTCTGTGATGGGCTTTACATAATTAAGGTAGAAGATGACCATGGCTAGAGCCTCGTCTAGACTGAGCTTGTCGAAGAGTGGCAGGCAACGCTGCGAGATCTGCTCAGAGTACTTTTCCAGGAACCTAGTGACGTTCCTTGTCGTATTCGTAGGCCGAGCCGCGGACTGATGAACAGCATAGGCATCAACGGTCACACTGCCTAACGTTTTCTCAAGGCTTCTGCACAGCAGATACTTGCGGTCAAGAAGGTACTGCTGGTGGAAGGTCGGGGAGGCGCGGACTAAAGCCTTTAGTCGGGGGAGGTCCAAAGTGGATAGGAGATAACGCCGGACTTCAGGCGGGAGGCTCTCGAGCCCACTGTCGCAGATCTGTTGCGCTGTACATGTTACTTCCGGGCTTGGGGAAGAACCAACAACATCAGGTTCAGGCATGTCCGGTATCAGGGTTCTGCTTGGAGATGTTGGACCTGCTATGCTCCTGGGGTCCCTGGAGAGTTTGAGAGAGCGCCTGAGCTTGGAGACGAGCTGCTTCATCTTGCATCTTGCAATAATGAATTGAAAGGGTGAGTGTCCGAAGCTTTTGGGTGGGGATATCTCTATGTCGCTTAGAGAAGCTACCAGAGTGCTTGGCGGGCATTTAGGGGTGAGGTCACCTCTCAATTGGGCGGGGATGCAGCTTATTTAATACCGCTACACCCGTGGACTATTGGTGGGTGAGGTGTCGGACAGGTACCCTAATGTTTGACTTGATCCATCTTTCAATGCTCATAGGGTACCCTGGGGCAATGCAGGTTGGACTCCAGGGTGCTGACGTGTGTTATTCTACTTCTCCAGGCCGGATGACTCACGCATTGGCTTTATGGAGACAAGATAACCAGACACATATACATTAGTTGTAAGGCATTGAGAGCCACATCGACACTGCCCCAAAGTGCTGTCTACGATGCAAGTCATATCTACAATGTGATATATACCTCTCATTTGTTGGACAGATTTGTTCGCCCATCACAACGACAAGCTGTTACAACTTCATAGATCCTCGCTGCCTAGAGATGTACTTAAGTAGTCTCATAGAACATTGATGGTCACACTTTGAAGCTGGGCTTAGTGCACATCACATGATAGACTGGCTGGTCCAATGCTGAGTCACAATGAGAATCCGGAATCCGCTGTAGGATATTCATTGTGTTGTTTCTTATTTCTTGTCGTAGGCTAAAGAGACCAAGGGATTCGGGTAATTACTACAAGGATAGCATTGTAGCCAGAAAACAATTGATGTGATGAAAAACACGGCAGACCTATTATTCAAGGTTCGTATGCTCAAGGACGAATTGCTTCAGTTGTCCAACCGCGAGTTGGGCTCGAATACAACCCTCGCAGCTTCCTGGGAATGTGCAGTATCATCAGGCTTGGGCGTCAAGAGACCTTCAGGAAGAACCCTTGATTCTTCGAGGTGGGCAGAGATAGATGATACGCCAACATCATAGGCGTGCAATCTTGATATATTATCTCTCTGGCAAATAGTATTACACGGAGTATCAATGGATTATCGTATCGCATAGGTACGGGTAATGGCAATGCCGATATTCTATTGATTATCCGCAACCATCTCAGAGCCTTTCGAATGCAGCCCAAGTGACAGCTGACCGACGTTCAAGTCCGATTCGGCAACCTGGGGGGAGATCCTCGACCTGTCATACCATTCTACTGGGCACACAGTTGCATTGGAAGTGGATCAGCCGTTATCCTCGCTGATCGAAATGTAACTATAATCTCACCCGAGCAACTCTTAAACATGGCATGGATGGGCGGAACGCCCAAGATCAACTTGGAAGGATTCAAGTGACACAGGAGAACTGTGATGGTGTGTTCATCTTACGAAAATGGAACTCCATAGTGCTATGTAGCGGTAGACTGAATACACCCCTTTGTGTTCCCAATAATTGCCACGAATGAGTATAAATCCCGGACAGAGCCTGTTGGACTACTCGATGTGAAGGAATTTATGCCCGCAGGCTCTAGCCTTGGTTCTGAAGCGACTGTCGAACGAGGCTTAAAAGTTGCCCAACATGCATGTATTTGGCATCCTCACCTGGGCCGTATCACTACTGTCACTGACAGCCGTCGTCAGTGCTCGGTCTCAAGCCCAACGGCCACGCCACAATCCCTTTGTATCGAAAAGGCAAGATGTCAACACGACCTACGACTATATTGTTGTCGGCTCCGGTCCTGGAGGCGGTCCCGCGGCTGCAAACCTGGCCGTAGCTGGACACAATGTCCTGCTTATCGACGCCGGCGGTGATCAGGGAGACAATTACTATGAGTCCATACCAGTTCTCTTCCCCCGCGCCACCGACGAACTCCCGGAAACGCAATGGAACTACTTTGTTACCCGGAGCTCGGACCCGGCGGTCCAGGCGAAGGATGCCATCACCTCGTACCGTCTGTCCAACGGGAGCATCTACACCGGCCTCGATCCGCCAGCAGATGCAACTGCCATTGGCACTCTTTACCCTCGCGCCGGGACCCTGGGCGGCTGCTCTCGCCACAATGCGCTTGTGACGGTGCGACCGTTCGACAGTGACTGGGACGCTGTCGCCGATCTGACAGGCGACACCAGTTGGAACGGATCAACTCTCCAAAGGCTGTTTGAAAAGATTGAGCATTGCAACTACTTGCCCAACAGTGTCCTCGGCCATGGATTCAGCGGTTGGTTCTGGACTGAGCTCACGTCGCTCCTCACCGCCGTCCAGGACTTGAAGGTCGTCAGTATCATTGTGTCGGCAGCATCAGCACTCGGGATGAATCTTGTTGGTATTGCCGTCGGCACAGTCGCCGGGTTGGCAGAGGTACTCCTCAAAGACATCAACGCCCCTGGCTCGACCATCACACCGGGTCCGTACCAGGTCCCACTCTCGATGAAGAACGCTGAACGGGCCGGCGCAAGGAACTGGATCCTGGAGGTTGCCAATGCGGTTGACGACAATGGTGACAGGATGTATCATCTAGACATCAAGCTCCATACTCTGGTTACCAAGATCCAGTTCGACACGACTGGCGATGAGCCCCTTGCTACAGGGGTTGAGTACTACGAAGGAGAATCCCTTTACCGCGCTGATCCCCGAAGTGACAGCGCAACGATCGAGGGAAAAGGTGTTATAACTGCTTCCAAGGAAGTCATCATTTCTGCCGGCACCTTCAACACGCCCCAAATCCTCAAGCTTAGTGGCATCGGTCCAGAAGACGAACTTGCCCAACTTGGAATCGATCAGCTGGTGGATCTCCCTGTAGGGAGTAACCTCCGCGACCATATCGAAGTCCCCGTGATCAGTGAGACCCAAACCAACTTCTCACTTCTGAACGGATGCACCTTGATGTACGGCTACCCAGAAGTTCCCGACCCCTGCCTTGAGAAGTACCTGAATGGCATCGATGAGACGTCAAAGGGTCCCTACGCCACCAATGGACTTGCCATCGGCGTGGTCATGAAGTCATCCGCCGCCACAAAAGACGATCCGGACCTCCTCGTGTACGGCGGACCAGCCAACTTCCCAGGGTTCTTCCCCGGATGGGCCAAACTAGCTCTCAACTCCGATTTCAAGCACTGGGTCTGGATCAGCCTCAAGGCGAGCACCCAGAACACGGCGGGAACCGTCACACTGAGCTCGGCGGACCCGCGTGACACTCCAGTCATCGCGTTCAACACCTTTGGGGGCAGCGACGCCGCGGCTCAGCAGGATATCCAGGCGTCATACGAGGGCGTCGAGTACGCCCGACGGGCTATGGACGATCTGATCCCGCTCGATGGGTCGTTCACGGAGACCCAGCCGGGGCGGGCGAATGTCAGCACGGAGGAAGAGGCGAAGGAGTACATCTCCACAAATTCGTTTGGTCACCACGCATGCTGCACCGCTGCGATTGGCTCGGTGCTGGATTCTAAGTTCAGGGTGTTGGGTGTTCGGGGACTGAGGGTCGTGGATGCGAGTGCGTTCCCCGTAGTTCCTGGGTTTTTCATTCAGTTGCCGACGTATTTATTGTCCGAAAAGGCCAGCGAGGCTATCCTGGAGGATGCGTAAGAGAATGGCTGCTGGAAGAGCCACCAGCCTGGGCACCCGGACACGTTTCACATTTCCAAGACCGCTAGAATTCAAGGCGATGGCCGGTAATAGGTATTACTACATAATAGGAAGCTGATTGGTTATCACACGAATAACAATACACGAGTCGTATCCAAAACACGGTCCGTAACGACCAAACAGCATCGCCTAATAAACGTTGCCCTTGTGGAAGTAGCCCAGCGGTACGTGATTCCCAAAATTGCCCAAGATGGTGAGACTTATTGGCTCCGATACTACTAAGTGTCTCCAAAGACGAACTTGGGTTCCTGGGGTAACATTAGTCGAGTATTGAGTTTAGAAAGTAACTAATACCGTGATTGCACGAGGTGAATCTGTACTCAACAAAACATCTAAACCGCCGTGGACATGCGGTCAGGAATATCTACATAATCAATCCTGCATGTCATTCTCATCAACCCCATCGTCCTCTGCATCGCCCTGGAATCCACTGCTGGGAGAGCTCACCACCTCTGTCTTGTCCTGGGCCACGACTGATATCTCTCGCTTCTCCCTCTGCTTGGAGACTTCTCGGTACTTATTCTGACAGGCACCTCTGGTATGCCGTGGCAAAGTCTGCAACATTATAAGTAAAGTTAGCAGCCCATAAGTAGAAGTGGATATGAAATCCGATACATGGTAGTAAAGCAGAACAATAACTCACAGCGTGGATCGTGTCCCAATCCTTGCCATCCTGTCGACCTTTGAACAACGTGTTAACCTCCTCCTCGGTCCAAGAAACCCTGACCACCTTCTTCTTGATGCTTGCGCCGTCTCGCATCGTAGTTGGTCTGACAGCGGCGAAGGCAGCCGCGGTGGGGGATGTCTCGTAAGACCGCAGCCTCTTGGATCGATGCATGGTAACCTTCAAGTCGGGGTCACTGTTGTCACCTTCTCTGGAAGGGCCGTCACGTTTCCGGCGGAGAGGAGTCGTCGCCTCGAGAAAGTTTGCGGTCGAGTTGTTGGATGTATGGGATGCGGCGAGGTTGTGGATGGCCTTCCAGCCGCGGTTGACCTCGTGGTGTAAGGGCAGGGTTGGAGTGTCCGGCTCGTCTCCGCCATCATCGTGGCGTGACTGAGCTGCTGTTGTCTTCGACGCGCCGCGCGCAAAGCCGTAGTAGGCTAGGTCGACGTCAGATGAAGACGATGGGCTGTTGCTGCGCCGGTCCGTCGAGTAGGTTGTGACATCGAAGGGATCGTAGTCGTCGGGATCGATGTACTCGGAGGCGTTGAGATTGTTGTACTCAAAGGCCTTCTGCCCAATTGCGTTGACTGCGCCGCTGACGAGATCGCAAACGCAGTTTCTGAACCATTCTCTGTCGATGTGGTTTCTGTGAAAGCATTAGTCACGCTGTAGCCATGCTTTTTATGGCTTCGCAAAGCTACATACTCTCTGTCCGAAACCTTGTTCCATCCCTGAACGGCGCGAGAGACGGCGATACCAGCGTAGCGGACCACGTCGGTCAGAGGGGTCTCGAAGCGATTACCCTCCTCCTTCGCGACCGCTCGTATCTGCGTGGCTATAGCTGCCTTGAATGACTTGGCGTCGAGAACAGGTCTTCGTTTCTGTTAGCAAGGCTCGGTAGGAGTGCTGGATCTATTTGGAGGCCTACCTGGGAGTGAACGCGACCGTTCGAAATCGTAGCACGCTGTCGGCTGCTCGACCGGTGAGGTCGATGACATCTCTGCGACGCGTTAGCTGGTGTAGATTCTCCTCCCTGATACAGAGCGAACCCGATTGACTTGAACATACTGAGTATCCATTGTTGTGATCGGTGAGAGCCCTGGAGTGTGAAGAAGTCGTTGCTTGGCGTTCTGGTTGTTCTCGGGCTCATTGAGACAGACTGTCGTCGTTGACGCTGGCTAGGCGGGAGATTGTAGTGAGGATGGAACAATGAGTTGAACCTGTAAAAGGTTACAGAAGTGGAAAGACAGAGTAGGAATAGATACGAGGTGTGTATTGAATTTGTGAGAAGGCCACCCTGTAACGGCAGTGGAGGTTGGCAGCAGTTGAGACAAAGTGGGCGTGGAACACCCTTCAAGTCGTTGGTCTGAGCTCGAAGATAAATACTATCATTCGTCAATAATTTTGAAGTCTACTGCAGATATTTCTAAGCGTTGCCTAAAGTTTAGGTAGGTTGAGACATAACCCAGGTAGATATTTAAGTAGCTGAGTGCCCAGGTGAAAGGGTGTACTGTTATCGTCCCTGCCAGAGCTGGTTGGTTGGCAGCCGCTGGCAGGCACCGGCTATTTTTATGGAACAGCGCTTCAAGGCGAAGAGGAAAATATATTTCATGTATACCTTCTTGACCCCGGATTATGGACCATTGACTGGCTTGGGAGAGTTGCTGAATTCGCTCCCGTATGGCGGGCTGGCTGAAGCACACCTGGGCATCCCACGGGAGGTGGATTAACGCTTTGAATCAACGACATTTACTTGGCGCCTCTGATGTATGGAATTCTGCACCCAAGCAGTAGGTTTCATGTATGCACGAAAATGGCTCCAATTAGAATTTTAAAAGAAAATCCAGATGTCATCCATGTTTGATTGTCCTTGAAGTAGCTACTAAGTATCCAAGTTGAACCCGAGGACTACACGTCTAAAATACAGCCTCTGCCCGCCCTATCCTCGTCCTCTGATGGCAGTGTGAGCTTTCCAAGTCGTCATTCAGTCACGGTTGTAATTCGCTACGTTGATTAGTGTATTCCCCAATATAAATGAGAGGAAAAGTAGAACATTTTAGATATCGTCTTAGCTGCAATATGTTTGTAAAAGAGTGTATTCGAGGTCTATGTCTACCAGCTGTATCACATATCCCCCACTGAATTGCAGCTGCCATCTATGGTATGTGCGTGAATCATCCACCCCTTCTCACACCATTTCCATCTATAACAAAGTTGCCTACCCGAGAATCAACGATGCCTAGTTTCCAATGTGCGGAGAGGCGCAAAAGAATGTGACACGATAAGGGAGCGCATGCGAGGTTGCTTGAGAGAGTGTAGTGTGGTGATGGTACCGGCCGAGTGAATGTAATGGATCATAAATGATATGTTGGAGCGTGTTGACATGGCGGGTAGTTGCCACGGTTGGCAGACAAGCGAAGGTAGGCTGATTGTGATCAGAGAGAATGATACCGTCCACATAGTGAGGGTGGCTAGACGATCGCGTGGTTGAGCGATATGCGTGTGATCGCTACGATGCGGAGGAAGCCGCAACTTGTTGGGGGTTTGAAAAAGAAGGGTGTGCAGTAGGGATCTCGTTGATGGATCCCCCTCTTCTGTTTTGCGGTCTTGACCAGCATTTTCTGTTTTCTTTTCTTGTTTTTGACCCGGAAGGCATCCAAGGGATTTAATTGACTTAGGCGAGAGCACCCTTCACAGCGGCGGGGAACCCATCGTTCTTCATGGCGTATCCGGCATCCCAGATGCCAACGCCACCGAAGCCGGTAATGTTCATGTTCCTGACGGACTGGATGGTAGTCTTGATGTCATCAGCGCTCTGGATGTTGCTGGTTGCAGCGCCGTCACCACCGGGGACACCGAGGAACAGCTTAGGGCTGGGGCTGACACTGGCAAACTTCTTGGCCCAGCCCTGGATGGTGGTCTTGAAGTCACTGCCGCCGATTCCCTGGGCCTCGTTGTTGTAGAACTGGATGTTGACGAAGTCAAGCTGGGGCAGGATCTCGTCGGGGATGGACGAGTCGGACTGGTCGTAGAAAGAGCACATAGGCTCGGCGCTGAGGTAGTAGCTCTTGGTCGAGTTGCTGCTCATCTTACCCCTCAGCTCAGTGACGAGGTCCTTGTAGTAGCTACCATCGCCCGACTCATTGTCGAAGTCCACACCATCGAGAATGACATCGCTGCCAAAGGGCCGGAGGTCCTGAGAGCCGGTACCACCGAGGAAGAGATCCCTACAAATTGGTCCATTAGTCTAATTCTTTCCCGGGCTCGGGTTCATGTACCACATACCAGAGGTAGTCAGCGGCCTGCTTAGCCTCATCGGCGCTCCCAAAGGTAGCGTTTGAGTATCTCGAATCACCACCGAAGGAGATCATGACCTTCTTGCCTGCACCCTGGCAATCGGTGATCTGGTCGGCAAGACTCTTCCCGTTGGCGCCGGCTACAGTGCCGTCAAAGAGCTCCCAGCCGGACTGGGATGACTGAGCGTCGCTGGCGCTGCCAGTGTCCTTGCCCAGGTTCAGCTTGGGCGGGTTAAGACTTGTGATGAATGCCATGATGATGGTGTCGAAGCTGTCTTCGGCGCACACATCTGCGAGATCACCGGTACTCTGTCCCCAGAAAACGGCCACGTCAGTTCCGTCACCGACATCACTGGCACGCTTGATTGTGTGCTTGGGGAACTGAGAGTTGTAAGGCATGGCATTGACGGCGCCAGCGGCCAGGGAGAGAGCGGCAAGAGTCTGAGTCTTCATTATGAAATTAGGTTATTAAATAAAACCACCTGCACAGCAAGTAAGAATATCAAACAAAGAGAGTGAATGTGTGGGGTCGAAACGACTGGAAAGAATGTGCTGGATGTAAAGAATGGTTGAAAACTCGCCAGGAGTTATTATCTCGTCAAGAGATATAGAAGTGAAGATCTAAAGGGAAGGTGGTGAAGGCTGTGATGAGTGTGGTGGTTGATACAGAAAGTAATTCGATCCATGGTGAGGACTCTGCTTGTTCTTTATAGCCATCGTGAATCAACTTCCATCGTGAGCATTATCCACTTTCACAACTTTGATCACACTCTTGAGACGGCCATATGGCTCACATCACTCATTCTAAGTCTCACTCCGAGAACGACTGGCCATAGCATCCTCGGCTTTGAGAAACGCTGACACTGTGGGGGCTGGCCTCACCTGCGAGCATCCGAGGTTGGACTATGCCACGCCACAGGACAGTCTCCGAGTATAACCTGTCCGGCCGGCATGGTTACCGCAACGGAGGACGTTTGTGATTCCATTCGCTGGCATGGAGCTGGTGCAACGGATCCCCGACCACGGGTTTGCTTATGGTGTCCGTTTTGGAAGCCGCAGTCAGGATCCTGAGAACAAAGTGGAACCGCATAAGGATGGTCATTGGCCGAGGCTTACATGATATCAGGCCCATAAGTAGGCCGACTTGAATTGTTCCCACTGATTTGGTCAGCTTCCGAAATGTTTTCGCCCCCATGGCCGCCTTTGCGGTCTAGTTTCTTCAGTTTGGTATTAGTGCTTACATCGTGCCACCAAAGCCCTACCAGGCAACCCGTTTGAGGCCGTTGACCAAAGGATTCCTTCCTGTCTAAACATCTTGAAATAGCTACACCTGCTGTTTGTAGCTGACTGGCCATTTGTGCAACACGGTGTTTCACGTTCAGAAGAGCGGATCCCTACTCTAAGTTAAGTATTGCTTTTCACCTCGCTGATGAATAACAGCACCGAAACTTGTGTCTCGCATTTTTCAAGGTCTGTTTCTAAGACGCCCTGCTTAATGGTGAAATATGCGGTTCCATGGGCTCATCAGGTGGCAATGATGCCTCATAAAACTGGGCCTGGAGTTGCTGGTCTCCAATATTAACTGCTATGGTTGTTGGCCGTTTCAGTCTTCGATTGGAAGCCTTTGACTTGACTACCATATTAGATGCTCATCGCGTTTTTACTACCCCTTCCTGTTGTTCTTGTTCATTTGTTACCACGCTGAGAATAATGATGGCTGGTTGACCACTTCGAAAGCCCGATCTTGAACATAGCCCTCAGTGGCTGCCTTATGAACACATGACGTTCAAGACTGATCCACCCATATACTCAAGTAAGTACCTCCTAAATAGGTACTGTGGTGGTGGCAATTACTGGAAATTCGGTCACGATTGGTTATCTGACAAGGGACGCTGCCTACCCTAGGGTATAATTGATCGAGGAAACAGACCCGGGGAATATTCCACGAGGCCGATTAATGTACACTGGCGATGGGAATAGGAATAGAAATGACAACCACATTGCATGCCCAAGGGTTGAGCATCAAAAGGTGTCGAAGCTACCGACAAGTTCGGTGTCGATTGTTTACTATCAGACCAATCTAATGAGCCGCTGAGTTCAGGCCATATCAGGCGATTCCAGTAATCTGCAGTATTCCTGGAACACGGCACTCCCTGCCAGACTTTCTCCTATGTCCGACTCCTACCCTAGGGTACCAATAGCATTGAGTGATGTGACATGACTAACGCGAAATACTGATGAAGACCGCAGCTCATGCTCAATTGCGGCTCAGAGACGACTCGGTATACTTCCCTTCCACGCACGCTCAGCCTGAGAACAATGTCGGACCGGGCATGGCATAGCTTGTGATAGTCGTGTATGGGTTGAGGTAGATGCCGGGGTCCGTGTTCTTGTATAGCTCCGTCCCAAGGACGCCAGTTGGGGTGGCTGTCCCAGAACCAGTGATGTTGATGTTGAAACACTGCGGATAATTCTGCGCACCATTGAGTGTGCTAGCTCCATGGAGGGCGATTATTTCGTGTCTGAATACGTAACTCCCAGGTGCCAATGAATCTGGGACCGTGATTGTCCATGTGTTATTCTGGTCAATCAGGTCTTGTGAGGCCCATATCTGTGTATCGTAGTCGACTGTCGAGTTTCTGTCAGCACAATTACCCTAGGCGCCAAGAGAAAGGGGGACAGTGAACTGAGGGTCTTCATGATGGAGCGACATACTTCCGTCTGCTTGTATCTTTACCCACTCCAGTGTCGTCTTGTCGACTTCGGTGCAATCACCATTGCCACATTTGGCGACATACGTCAGAATAGGACCGTACGGGTGAGGCCACGTGGGAGCCCACGTGAACTCCACCGTTCCTCCAGCAGCGACACTTGTTGTCAATGTACCCGGCGATGCATTCTTGTGGCAGATGATGTCCGGCGAGGAGTAGTTATTTGGGGCCACGAATCCACTGTCGAGGTTTTCCGTGTACCATGATGCAATATCAGGTACGGTCTGACCATTGACCCGGTCGTAGTAGTAATCCAAGATGAAGCCTTGGTTTTCAACTCCATCCGTCTGGAAGCTCGTTACCATGCCATGACCTACAACTGTGCTGGCCAAGCTGGTCAGGAGGAGTATGCGACTTGTGGTGAGTGAGATCATCGTAGGCGTTGGGTCACTTGAAATGGGCTGGTGTGTATGAAGGACAGAAAGATTGCAGTCGAACCACTTCAGACAAAGTCTGGGTTTTATACCTGGATCTCTCAACACCAGTCGGCGAATTTGGGCGTAGACAGAGCATTTACCCCCGGATACCACGAGGTAAATTCCTTGGAATTGCATGTTACTGGTGGAATGCATGGCATAACTCTTCTTTGGTGTCAATTCCTGGTCCTGGCAGTTGTTTCTTTGGTTCTGCCGGAACAAGTTGAGCCGCAACACCAAAAATGGACAACTCGGCGAGAGGCATCCGGGACAACCACTCCTTTACAACCACCACATGGTCCATGTAGAATGGCTTTATATATACCGTCCTTAAAATGGAACCATACGGATACTACGTGGGTCTCGGACACTGACAGAAAGGGGTAGACGTCGCGAGCCTCGCCCAAAGGTGAGGTTGCTTTGAGCTATGCCCATGTCATGTAATCATATCAAGGATTTAGGTAATCAATTGTTCTTCCATTTGTTCCTGAAGCTGGACCATTCGCAGCGTGTGAGTGGTTCCAGTCATGGGAACAATGATTAATGCATCGACCCCAGATGGGAGAGTAGTTTCATACTCTGAACACCGTGATGATACTGCGTAGAAATAATATATCGGAAAGTAGATAGGAATATTTACTTTAAGCCTTTGTACCCCTTGATATCTTTTGGCCAAAAAAATCTGTTGTATCCAAGAAATACAGTTATGTGATCCGCCACTTTATATGTACTTCTGACCAAGTCCCAAAACTGTCTCTCGTTGACCTGCTATGTCCATCTTGATGCAATAAAAGAACAAATACATTCCTACTTCACCATGCCTTTCACCTTCTCGAACGAACCGTTATAGTCCCTGTCAGCGTGTCCCTCAACGACATGGTCTGATTTCGACGTGTCATCATCGTTGACATTATCGGGGTACAGCCGAATGGTACTGTAGTGCTGGTATCATCTAATGTTACTGTCACGGTATCCTGATTGATGCCGTATGGAACCATTGTGGTCATCATGACGAGATGAAGCATCACAGTGACTGAACAATATGGTACTGTGGTTGAACGGCTTATGGAGAGACTGACTGAGGTCCGAGATTGGGGCGGAGATGTATACTGAGAGGAGGATGTGCCCACGTAGTGTGTTGTGTCGCTGATGGATATGACAGTGATTGTTGATGCATCCATAAAGAATGTGGAAGAGCTACTTGGACCTGGAGAGATCGGAAGTTGGTAGAGCGTGCTTGAGCCAGTCAAGCTGCTGGGTTGGCTGAGGCCTTGTGTTCCCGAGGTGGTGAGAACGACCACCGTCGACGTGTATGACACAATAACATTAACTGTAGTCGTACCGCTGGACGCTGATACATCTTGGAATGGGCTTGTATATTTGTTCTCGATCGATGTGCCGGAGCTCAGTTCGCTGCTTACTCCAGGCTGAGGCCTTGGTTTCGTTGTGGAAAGACTTGGGCGCGCGTTTTCACCCAGGGAAGGCGCGAGAGCTGTCAAGATCGGTGTGCTGTAAGTCTGGCTCTCCACTACAGTGGAAGGTTGTATTGATGAGAGGTCTGCGCCAAATGTCGAGGCCGTACTTTGTCCCAAAGAAGTTGGAGAGAGGATTGTTGCACTGTTACTAGCCTGGGGAATTGAGGAGGACTGCGAAAAGGAAGAAAGCACTGTGCTGCCGACGCTTATTGCGACAGATGACCCCGACTGCATGGTCACGAGGCCGATTGAGCTCTCTAATGAGTTACTGAATACGGTCGAAAGGGTCCCGGAGTCATTGGGTGGAATAGCCTCCAAAGTTTGTGATGGAAAAAAGGACAGGACAGACGAAGGGTTGGAAAATGCAATGCTGGAGCCCGGCGGGCCATGGGTATCAGTTTTGACGCTGGAAATGCTACTAGAAATGGATGAATGGGACAGCGAGGAATCCATGGTTGAATCGGTTAACGATTCGGTATAATAGGTGGTAGAAGCCAAGAGATTACGAGTGCTGACGCTACTGTCGAATATTGGCGATGAAGATGAAAGGACGAGACTAAAGCCCGTGCTGAGGGTGGATGATTTTGTTACTGAGTCGCTTACGGTGAAGGAATTCGAGCTCGAAATGATATTGTCATTGGAGGACCCTGTGCTAATGATACTTGCCGACTGCACCTCGGACAAGTCTGAAGTTGCGCGGGAGCTCATGACTGAAGAAGTTGTTCCGGTTGAGGTTGATATCAAGCTATAGCTATTGTCCTCAGTCGAAGCCATCGGTGTATTGCTTACTTTACTTTGGACAGAAGCTCCCTCGTTGGTGGACAAAATGTAGGAAGTGAATGGGGAAGATCGGCTTTTCTGCAATTCTGATCCGATGTTACTGTTGGATTCCACCGACACGGTGTATAATGACGAAGTGGCACCACTTTCTGAATGCATCACCTGCTCGGAGCTGGACACGCGTGTCGATGGCGACGAGCTTGAAGCAGTAGAGAGGGTGCTGATGCTGGGCCTGATCTCCAACGCTGAATATGAAGAGGTTCCTGTATCTAGCAACGTTGCACTGGTAGGATAGCTTGGATTTGATGACTGCTGTCTTGCACTTTCTGATGGATATGTACTGGATAACTCCATGCTGATGGTTGACCGTGGCGTTACAGAGCTTCCAGCCAAAGACGGGACACTGGAACGCCCGCTCTCTGGGCTTGTGCTGACATCAGTTGAAGTCGCTACTACGGCGTTCCTTGAGGACACCCCAGATTCTACGTTTGAGGTTGGGCTGGAAATAGAGGTTGGTAGGGACGTGATGCTGGGAAGAGCACTAGTGAAGCTTGGTGTTGGTGACAGTGTGGACGGGTTCAAAGAGTCGAAACTGGATGATAGATCAATGCTTGATTCTGTTGATGAATACGTATGCTGGGTGATTTGAAGCGAATTTTTTCCGTATGAAGTTAGGCTGCTCTCTGTGACGGAACTGGTAAGGAATGAAATGCCGCTACTTGAAGGATACACCTGGCTAAATGTAGTCCGAGCCTGTATACTGGATGACAGTATCCTACCATAAGTCCCTGTCGAGGGAGGCCCGTGTTTTACTCCGTTTCTCGTTACTGAACCGGTTGTCAGTAATGTTGTTGTTGAGTACATCATTGTGTTCTCATCTGTCGATGATGTACTCGAAGTTGGACTGGGTGAGGTCAAACTCACCTGGTTGGGAAGGGTAGAGCTATGTCTGTTGACGGGCGGGATGAATTTGAAGGTGTTTTTGGTCGTTGATTTGGTCGTTGACGATGTCGTTGTCGTCGTTGTCGTCGTCGGCGCGGGCGTGGTATTTTGCGTAGTAGTTGTCGTCGTCGTCGTAGTGGTTGGTGTGGTTGTGGTTGTAGTTGTAGTTGTGGTGGTTGTCGTCGTCGTAGTCGTCGTCGTCGTCGTCGTCGTAGTTGGCGTCGTGGTTGTGGTTGTGGTTGTGGTTGTTGGCGTTGTGGTTGTGGTTGTGGTTGTTGGCGTTGTAGTCGTTGTTGTTGTTGTTGGCGTCGTCGTCGTCGTTGTCGTTGTCGTTGTAGGAACACTTGGTGTTGTTGGTGTTGTTGTCGTTGTCTGAGCCAGGTTGGAGGTTGAGAAACCGCTTGCTGACACTGAGGTAGAAACAAAGCTTCCAGAGGAGACAAGGCTGCTTGAACTTGAGCCACTGACTTCCAAGCTATTCGCAGAAGACACTTGCCCGATGGTGCTTGAGGACAAGAAACTGGAAGTGGAGACGACCTGGCTCGAAGAAACAAGTGCCGTATTTCCACTCGTTGTAAGCCCCTCAGAGATGCTTCCCTCATACGTGCTTCCACTCTGGGTATTACTCGTCGAGACTCCTGATCCAAGAGATTGCGGTCCGGTTGTACTAATGGAGCCCGACGAGACTGCGTTTCCATTTGTCGAACTTGCTCCGTTCTGACCTGAAGACGACAAGAAACCTGAGCTACTCAGCTGACTTCCCCCAGATGTCAGAGAGTAGGGCCCCGGACTAGTAAGTGACGAAGCATTACCACTTGTGAATGACGTCGTGAAGCCTGACAATGAGAACGTAAAGATGCTGACGCTCGTTTGACTGGACGAGCTATAAGCCGTATCAGTCGAGACGAAAGGACTCGAGGTTCCAACGTTTGAAGTGCCCGAAACGACGGAGCTCGTTGACTCAGAAACGCCTGTGTTTGTCTGGAAACCACCGAGTGATGAAACCGAGGGCGAGAGGGCGCCCGAAGAACTTGGTGATTCCCCGCCGGTGGCCGATGATGTACTTTGTAGCAAACTTGCATCTGGGCCAGAAGGGCTGCTGGATGGCGAAGAATTGTCCGATGTCGAGATAGCGTTTGATACCGCCAAAGAAGACGAAGTACTACTTGAAGATGACGAGGAGAACGCGCTCCCCGGCGGGCTAAGCATCCTCGCACCCCAGACGCCGCCATTCGGTATACCGGGAACAATAACATTCTTCATATAGTTAGGGTTACCGATACCTGGCAACCATGACATTGCCGCACAGCCAAGGGTCGTGGAACAAAGTTCAAGGGCCTCGATATAAGAGCTTGCTGTACCAACTGCGAAGTCGCCGCCAGCGCGATCGATGTAACACTCGGCGACGAATGTCGCGCCATTTTTGGATGTGTAAATCTGGCCATTGTTCTGCGGGCAGGTCAAAGTGGGCGCCGGGATTGCGGACGTCGTGGTAGTGGCCGCTGCCGGGGACGAACTGGGGATTGGGACGGCTGTGGTAGTATCTGCGCTTGGTGGTGATACTGAGCTCGACAGTCCAGTCGCTGGCTGAGAAGAACCGGATGTAGCAATGGCTGTACCGGGGGAGGCCAGGGCTGAACTCGCGATGGAGGCGCCTGTGTTAGTATCCGCGCTCGGATTTGGTACTGGGCTTGATAACGGGCTCGCCGCTGAGGAAGATCCAGGCGCCACTGTATTGATTCCAGGAGATGCCGAGGATCCGCTGGCGATAGAACCAACTGTGCTGGCACCCGCGCTTGGGTTTGAAACTGAGCCCGAGAGCTGGCTTGCCGCCGCTGACGAAGATCCTGGTGGAGCTGTGTTTACTCCTGCAGAGGTGGATGCAGCATTGATCGAACCTGTAGAAGCTTGATTGAAGGTTTCTGTGTTGCCGAGACTAGAAGATATCGCTGCCGTACTGCTTCCTGAGAAAGACACAGTGTAAGTCGTTCCTCCACTCACATATAGACTCTGACCCGAGGGTACATTTCCGAAGCCTGTGCTGGTGCCAGAGCTGTAGAGTTGGGACGCCTGTGCCGAGTTACCAGGTCCTCCACTTGTTTGACTGGCCGGCACTGGAGATCCTGCCGACAACGAGGCTGCTGTGGAGCTTGGTGCTCCGCCTTGAATAGCCGTATTGCTGAGAGCTGAAGGAGAGGGGCTGTTGTTTTGGGTTTGTGCTGTTCCGGGTATTCCAGAGGTTGAGACAGCTGGCTGAGGAGTGGCTCCACTGGTGAGCCCCAGCCCAGTTGGGCTCTGGGCTCCAGAGCCTAGACCCGAAGAGCTCTGTGTCAAGCCAGCAGACTGGGCGGCCGTTTGACCACCCAGTGCCGAAGAACTCTGTGCGGCAGAGGCCGTCCCTGGGCCTTGGGGAATGCTGGAAGATGGACCAGGTAAGTTCTGGGTAAACACACCAGAAGCGGACACTGACGAGGGTGCTCCGGCCGTAGCAGAAGAGCCCACCCCAGATGCTACGCTGGCTTGTGAAGGGCTGACGACTGGACTGCCGGCAGTAACGCTGGCCGAACTGGCAACGTTTGCGCCGCTCGTAACGGCTGCCGTGTTTGGATTTCCCGCCGTCGCTTGTGACTGGGACGAAGCAACGTTCGGTGGCAACGAGTTCTGTGCCGACGAACTACCCACGATCGGTTGACTGCTTTGCACTAAGACCGAAGAAACAAGCACTGGTGATGTTTGCCCTCCAGGCGGTACTGAATTCGACGAGACTCCTGCTGCAGGACTGGCAGAGGAACCGCCCCCCACTGGAGCCGAAGCCGAGGGCGGACCCTGGCTGCTGCTGACTTGCGATACACCGGAAGATACCGCCAGAAGTGATGTTTGCCCTGCAGCAGATGTATAGCCGGAGGATGCCCCTGCCCCAGGACTGACAACGGAGGCTGTCGCCACTGAAGCAGAAGCGGACGCCGGGCCCTGGTTGCTGCTGATCTGGGCTACACCTGAGGAGACCACAAGTGACGATGCTTGACCTGCAGGAGGCACAGAATTCGAGGGAGTTCCAGCCGCGGGGCTGATGGCTGTACCTGTGTCGAAACTAGCTGATGCGGATCCGGAACCCTGGCTGCTACTGCCTTGCGTGACTTGGGCTCCATTTGGTCTCGAACTTGCGATGAATGGGGCGGTCAAGGTGACGGAACCTGACACAACTGAGCTTGGTTCCGCACCTTGGCTCGGGGTTGCACCAGCACTGGTTTGCAACAGAGACTGGGCGCTTGAAGCTGACCCTTGTCCGGAAGCAGCATTGAGCTGCGACGACGGCGTCCCCGCGTTTTGAACCGGTGTTGATGTGCCGACGCTGGAGGCGGCAGGTATAGCTTGAGAAACGGTTCCGGCCGAGGCCCCGGGGCTGTTGGAACTGGCACCGGGTGGAGCAGCTGATGGTGAAGGAGCCGCACCAGATGTCTGGATCCCTGGGCTTTGACTCGGCGCTTGAGAGGGCTGCGGCGCCAGACCTGACGAGCCAATCGACGAGCCTGGAGTATTGCTCACACCAGCGCTTCCCACCGTTCCAGCTTGTGATGATGGGCCGGTCAGTGGCGATGCAGTGCTACCAGGGCCGGAGATCGCGCCAGATCCGGCGTTAGTGGTCGGGTTGTTGATGGACGATGGATTGTTATTCTGGTTGGATACCAGAGATACTGAGGCTGGTGGCTGGCTGGTGCCGGATAGACTGGATTGTATGGGAGCAGACAAACCGGTATTTCCTGCTGGGGTACTCGGTTGAGGAACCCCACCGTTGGAGCTGGAGGCAGCGCCTGAGTTTGCGATGGTTCCAGATACAATTGCCGAACTCAAACCGGCCGAGGAACCTCCTTGTCCTTGAGCTCCGGAATTGGTAGCTGGCAAGTTGTTTGGTGCCCCTGACGACGCAGCTGCGGCGCTCGACTGTCCACTGATTCCTGTCTCAGAACTGACTGGCGAAGACACTGGACCAAGGCCACCAACGCCGTTGGTTATAGCTGGCGGTGGGCCTGCTGGCGAAGAGCTTTGGCCCAGATTACCGCTTACAGCTGGACTCGTGGGATTACCAATGCCCTGAGATGAAGCTGCGTTGGATGAGGCTGGAGGTGGTCCAACTGACGATGGGCTTTGACCTGGACCCAGGCCACCGCCTACTGTTTGACTTGTCGGGTTGCTAATACCTTGAGATGACGCTGGTGGTGGGTTCACTGATGATTGACCTTGACCCAAGCCACTAGTTCCTACTGACCCTGTCGATCCTGGATTGTTTGTACCTTGTGGTGATGCCCCAAGACCATTTGACTGGGCTGACGGTAGACCTGCTGACGACGAGCCTTGTACTGGGCCTCCAGTTCCAACTGAACCCGTCGGTGCTGGATTACTTGTCCCTTGTGACGAGGCCCCGAGACCATTTGACTGGGCTGATGGTGAAGCTGCCGACGACGAGGCTTGGAGTGGACCACCAGTCGCGGTTGGCGGTAGACCTGCCGATGCGGATGACGATGCTTGGACTGGACCACCAGTCGCGATTGGCGGTAAACCTGCTGATGACGAGGCTTGGACTGTACCACCGGTCGCGGCTGATCCTGTCGGTGCTGGATTGCTCGTGCCTTGCGGCGAGGCCCCAAGGCCATTTGACTGGGCTGATGGTAGGCCTGCCGAGGACGGGGCTTGACCTTGACCTGGTACACTACTCGTCTCCTGCCCCGTCGATGCTTGAATGACCGTAGCCCCAGACGAGGCACCAAGACCATTAGATTGAGCTGAGATTGACACCGATGATGGAGGGCCTTGGCCCGGGACACTGGACTCCTGTCCTACCAATACTGAGCTTGTCGCTGCTTGCGAGGAAGCCCCAAGGTCGGTGGGTGAAGCTGGGGGCAAAATCAATACAGGGCTGCCCGTCAACGCGGAAGAACTCTGTCCTGGGACCCCAGAAACCACCGATACTGTATTGCCTGTGGCTTGCGGTGAAGCGCCAAGGTCGTTTGATGAGGCTGGAGGTCCATTTGATGCAGGGCTTCCCACGGCCGTAGAAGAGCCTTGGATCGAGCCACCAGACACTGTCAAGCCCGCACTGCCTACGGCTTGAGATGACGCACCAAGACCATTCGATGAAGCCGGCGGCGCACCCGACGCAGCTGGCGGTGCACTGGACGCAGTCGGCGGTACATTAGATGCTGGATTGGCCGCTGGGGAAGTCGAGCCTTGACCAAGGCCACCACTCGCCACTTCACTCGCCACTTCACTCGCCACTCCACTTGCCGATACCTGATTGCTCGTGGCTTGCGATGAGGCACCAAGACCATTGGACTGTGCTGGGGGTACATTCGATGCAGAGCTGGCCAGCAGTGAGGAGCCTTGATCTGGAGAAGCACCACTTGCTGCGGGTGCTGCGGGTACCTGACTGCTCGTCACTGCCACTGATGCACCAAGGCCATTTGATGAAGCTGGCGGTGCGTTGGGAGCAACTGGTGATGCACTTGATACTGCCGTAGCCGGCAAGGAAGACCCTTGGTCTGGGGCACCACTGGCTGGCGGTGCGGATGCACTGAGTACCTGACTACTTGTCGCTGCCACTGATGCACCAAGACCATTGGACTGAGCCGGCGATGGGTTCGAAGCAACTGGCACTGCATTCGAAGCAGCCGAGGCAGGTAGGGAAGATCCTTGGTCTGGGGCACCACTTGCTGCCGGTGCAGATGCAGTGAGTATCTGACTACTGGAGGCTGGCGCTGATGCACCGAGGCCGTTAGACTCAGCTGGGGATGGATTCGAAGCAGCTGGCGGTGCATTCGAGGCAACTGGTGACACCTCCGATGCAACCGACGGAGGTAGGGAGGATCCTTGGTCTGGAGCACCACTTGCTGCTGACGCGGGTGCTGTGGGTACCAGGCTACTCGAGGCTGTAGCTGATGCACCAAGACCATTAGACTGAGCTGGAGACGGATTTGAAGCAACTGGCGGGACGTTCGATGAAGCAGGTGTTGCAGTCGAGGCAACCGGTGGTACATTCGTATCAGGGGTGGCAGGCAAGGAGGAGCCTTGACCTGGCGCACCGTTTGCCACTGATGTTGTGGGTAGCTGGTTGCTTGTGGCTGGCGGTGATTCACCGAGGCCATTTGATGAAGCTGATGGCGAAATCGGTTGCTGGGCGCTGACCGTCGATCCGCCGCCAGCGTTGACGGTGGTGACAAAGGTGACAGTCTGAGCCGAAGCAGCACCTGAGTTTGGCGCAGGGGATGGTTGTCCGGGTGGACTCGCACTGGTTGGTGCGTTGCCTCCATTCCCCCCTATTGTCTGTATGTTGGAATTTGCGGTTGGTGATGTTGCACCTGCGGCTTGGCTTGCCCCGTTGCTCACGGTCCCTGGAGTGGCGCCTCCTCCCGCGGGTGAACTGAAGAGCATACTCACAACGGAAGTCATGAATGGAACTAGTCCGGGACTGTTCGCAGGGCTGGTTGGCGCAGTTCCCCCAGGTCCAACCGAGGTTGTCCCCGGGTTTGGATTGCCACCACTTCCCACTGTGCCTGCGTTCGCACCACTGCTCACAGATCCTGGGTTTCCGCCATTACCCACGGTGCCCTGGTTCCCACCGCTGACCACGGCCGTCCCTGGACCGACTGCACTGCTCACGGGGCCTGGATTGGCACCACTGCTCACAGTGCCTGGGTTGCCACCAACACCACCACCTGCGGCGGTGCTTGGGCTCACTCCGCTGCTCGCTCCGCCGCCACCGCCGCCAACACCCGCGACAGTGCTTGTACCTGCTCCGTTATTGACGGTGCTTGGATTTGCTCCATTGCTCACTGTGTTCGGCGAGGCGGCCCCTGGCGCTGGCGAACTGAAGAGCATACTGACCACAGAACTGAGGAATGGGACCAATCCTGGTTGATTCGCTGGAGTGGTTTGTGCAGCTCCTTGAGTTGTCCCCGCCGCCGGATTGATTCCACTGCTTGCGGTGCCTGAATTTCCACCACCAACGCCGCCGCTGCCACCACCCGCGACGGTGCTTGGATTCGCCCCATTGCTAACGGCACCTGGATTTGCCCCATTGCTGACGGTGCCTGGAGCTGTCCCAGCAGCTGGATTGACTCCACTGCTCACGGTTCCTGGGTTAGCTCCGTTGTTGTTCACGGTCCCTGGATTTGCTCCATTGTTGACGCTGCTTGGGTTTTGACTACTGTTAACAGTGACTGTGACGGTGACGGAAGTTCCTTGGTTGTTGTTCGTGGAGCCTGGATTCCCGGCATTTGCACTGCTCAGAGTGCCGGAGGCACCGCCCCCTTGCGCTGGTTGACTGAAGAGCATACTGACAACAGAGCTCAGGAATGGAACTAACCCTGGGCTCGTCGCAGGCGTGGGTCTTGCGGATGGATTTGGGACTGGTGTACTTCCTCCAGCACCCGGTGTGGTTCCACCCGCGGCTGGGCTGACTTGATTGCTCACAGGAGCAGGAGGGGCAGGAGCAGGAGCTACCGAAGACGATGGGGGAGCATTGCCCTGATTGCCTCCACCGTTGATGGGGCTGGCCTGCCCTGGCGCGGTGGTGATGGTGCTCGAGGGACCAGATATCACAGTCGAGACGAAGCCGGACTGCACCGTGCTAGCGGGCAATGCGCCCGCCCCATTTGTCCCAGCTTGCGGTGATGTCGGCGGCGTCGTTGGGGACAATGAGGTGGTAGTTGCACTCGCAGCCCTCGCAGCACTCGCGCTGGCTGCGGCCGCGGCCGCCACCGAGGCGGAGGAGCTTGACAAAAAGCTGCAATATGACGAGGACGAAACGACACATGTGCAAGCACTAGAGATTTGAGCAGCTCCCTCTGTGCACGCCGCGGCTAACAGGGCTGGCTTGGTGCCCACGTAGTTTCCTAGCGTGTATAAGGGACATAGGAGCATGCCCAGGATATTCACAGCCGCCGTTCTGCAATTGTCGTTGCAACATGATGTACCTTGGGCTTCCGTAATGGAGGGGAGGAGAGAGACAAGCGAAAAAATGCAAAACGCGAGAAGCGTGTTTGGATGACGCCTCATAGTGTCCAAAGGATGCGCTTACATCTGATGTATTAGGCGCGTAAGATTTCAGATAGAAGTTGACGAGAGAAGGTTAAAGGTCGTTGCTTCTTGATCTGTAGAAAGGGTAATTGAAACGGTATGGCGACTTACATGGCTCGACGGTCTCCCTACATTGAGAGGCAGCTCTTTATAAATATCTGTCATCGGCTTCCAACCATCCAAGATTCTTCCAGAAGCACAGAGAGATGAAATCTGACGGTAATTTGCGGAGGCATTATTCCGCGACATCTCAGACTCGTCCCTTTGCTCCAAGGGACTGCGTCCCTCCTCCTCCGAGAATGGAGGGCCTTCCCACCCTCCCCGCTACTGCGCTATATCAGTAAGGGAAATACTCAAAGCATTCCAAGACCGGCTTTGCGGCGTGACAGTTATAAAAAAATTCAACGTTTCATGTAGCTTCGTAAAATTGATTGGGATGTTCCTTACCTCGGTCATATACAACTAACTACATGAGCATATGTGCTTAGTATAGTTGGGTTCCTACTCAATCATTATCGGCCGCTATGGGCCGGACCGACTGCTTGATCAGCGTCTGAACTTGTGGGCTTTCTCGTGGGTAGACCTATTCCAATCCCTCGGAGTATACTCAGGGTTTGAGAGCCTGAAGCCACAGTATTTTCATCTGAGACATGAAGTGCGGGCAATGGTCCACACCTCGTCCCTTACCAGTTCAGCTGTAGGTGCCATGTCTCAACATGAGCATTCTTCACATTCCAGACCATTACCAACCGACATCTGAATCCTGCTTCCCTATGGCCGAAATGAAAAAGGATACTTTTCCCCGCACTGATATTCTCATCTGCCACCTCTGGCCTGCTTTGCTACCACAGTTGGAAATTCGTAGCGGCACGCGTAACTCGTCATTGGTCACTTCATCTTCTCAGCCTCGTGAGTTTTCAACACAACCACTGTTTGACATGTCGAAAATTTCGCATCTTATTCCTCCAAGTGGAATGCTGATGGTTGGGACAAAGACATCCGTACGGACGTGGATCGCCCTTCAGGGGTAATCGGATAAGTGATCAGCGGGTGCGTGTAGCCGAGAAACCTCCGTATTGAACTGGAATGATTTGAAGACCTGCACTCTGAGTCCCTCACCGACCTCGTTCTACTCCCTTCGTCTTGAAACATACTTCCTTAAAAGTGACAGTTTAGCCGGAGAGTCCGCGCAAAACTTCATCTTCAAGACAATTCGGGTAGGTTCGCCTGGCCCAACAGATACCTCTCGCCTCATGCTTCCATGTGTGAACCTCCAGAGGGCGGCATGACTGAACACACGTTCATAATCCCTTGATTGATACCTCCGCATTTACGGGTCCCGATTGTATCCGAATCAGGAGGCTGGGTGAGTGGATGACAGTCGAAACCATGTGAGGGGCTGCTATACTGTGTTTGGAATTTTCCACTTTACCTTACAATAGCCATCCAACGTCACGCGTCCCTCGGCCCCAGCACATACACGTGTACAGTTCTGATGGGGCTTATTTCAAGTCGCGAATGGGGGTTGAATCTCTCGTCACCTACATATCGTCTGTGATCATCTGGGTGACAAGTATAAGACCTGAGGCTTCCTCCCATGGAAAAAAGCCCTTCCAGCCTTTAGTGCGTTTGACAGCACGCTTTCTGGTGTAGGTCCTCACAATACGCGTTGATGGCTTCTCATGGTGCTTTCACACCGTCGGCTAAAGTCTCTCGTAGCCTCCTCGAGTACATATATGTTCCTGATTGCCACGTCGGAAGGTTGTGTACACAAGTCCAGCTGCTTAGTGATTATTAACAAAGAGCTTATAATGGCACCTTGGCCGAGAAAGAGCCCGTTCTACCTAACAGCGATCTGATTCCCACTTTCGAGTTTTGCGTTCTGGTGTCGTTATAGTGATGAGTGGGACAGTGAGGCTGCGAATGTGATAAGAGAGGCGACCATGTCCACCGTAACAACGTTGCTGGTGGATATGAGCAAGGCGCATGCGTCGATCCCTCATGGCTTGTTCCCTGGCCTGATGCCTCACCAGGTCCTTGAGGTCACCTGGGCAATTCGGGAATTCTTGCTCGTGAGACTGCATAACTCTCGCTCCCGACGGGTGTATGCACGGGGCGGCACCGGCAGATTCTTGCTGGGAAATCTTGTTTTTCGAGGCATTCCATCCTTAGACTTTGGCGTGGATGCTGATGGGTCGCCTGTATAGTCTGATTTGTTCTCGTTGCTGTCCTTGGTGACTAGACGTGGACGGACGTCAACGTAATTATTTCGAATCTTAGGCACTCGGAATTCCATCTTCGCTGGGAGGTGAAGAGTGTATTTGGCCGGAAAATGTTTCGAAGACTCTGAGATGGGCTGAGAATATTCTGTGAATTGGTTGACAAGATGACCGAGTCTTGGAGTTACACAAGTTTAAGTCTATTGTGTTGATGAAAAGCGTTATACCTAGGTATAAGTCAGCCTTAAGTGTGGCCCACTCGGCCTATTATGAGACGCACGGATCAACACACCTACAGCGAGGAGCATTTATCTCAATCGTCACCACTAAGCTCAATATGGTTCTAGGTTTTTGACCATCAACAACACAGTCGCGGCAGTCCTTTCTAATGTACCCTTTTTTCCTGGCTGATAGTTAAATTGAAATCTAGATATGGGCAGTACATTCATATAGTTTCCCCAGCCCTGATAGGTGGGGTACCCTGCTTTAATGCTGTGGACTGTTTTAGTATGTTCCCTGTGGAATAGCCACAGCCTGATTAGGCAGGCGGTGAGCTGCCTGGCCTGAAAGGGAAGGCGGCAGAATCTAGGCCCTTATAAGGACCTCTACAGCAACCCTCTCGATAGCCTTATTTCTTCTAGAGATAATAATAACGAAGAACCTATTACACCTTACTATTTCTAACTATACGATCGTATAAAGCCTAACTAATACTAATTAATAATTACCTAGGTAATCTCTAACAGCTAGGTAAAAAGAGATAGACCTTTCTCGAGATCGCCGAGTAACGCTTAGGTCTCTTTCACGGGCTGCTTATTACGTGAACGAAGTCTCGAGATCTATACTACGATTAAAGCTATCTATAGATATCAGCTTTTAAATAAAGACTTCTAAAAAGTAGCCGAGATTAACCGGTAAACCCTTATAATACCTTCTAAAACTAACTAGCGAAAACTGTCTATAGACGAGGCTATTACGACCTACCGGCGCGCTCTATCGCGTAAGTTATTACTACTTAATTCTTCGAGATAACCTTAAAAGGGCCGCTCTTTCTTTAAGAAAGCTACTTAAAATCGCCTTCCTTACTACGAACCTTCCCTACTACGAACCTTCCTTACTACGAACCTTTATCGAGAAGGCCCTAAATCGACCTTTCCGGCTACGAACCTTCCTACTACGAACCTTTCTTACTACGAACCTTCCTTAAAAGGGCCCTAATCGCTCTTTCTCGAGAACAGCCTTAAAACGACCTTCCTTCGAAACCTAAGGTATTCCTTAAACGACCTTCCTTTAAAGCCTTAGGTATTCCCCCTCCCTCAGGCTCTCAGGCACTTTTATCTAAGATAGCCCTAAGGACTTCTCTTTAAGATACCTTTAACCCTTTAAGGCACCTTTAAACCTCTAAGGCACCCTTAACCTTTAAGACGCCCTTAGACGTCTTCCTTTAAGAGACACCCTAGGCACTTCTCTTACTACCTATTTTCTTCGTAGTTCTTACCCTCTCTCTCCGCCCTATTTTCCTCGCAGTTCTCACCCTCTCTCTCTCCGCCCTATTCTCCTCTTAGTTTATCTCTCCTTTACGATACGAGAATTATATAAAGGAGACTAGTACGGGTAAGTCTTACTATATAGTAAATTCTAAGCGATTACTACCTATAGGTAAATAGTCTAGAAGCTACTAGTAGTTAGCCGATAAGCGTAAGCGTAAGAATATCTCCGTTATACTGCCCCTCTCCTATTTTCACTATAACAGAAGACGAAACCCCTCCGAGCGAGATAGGATTTACTCCCTTTAAAGAGTATATTATAAGGGCGTACGATACCTTATATATATCTTAGTCTAGTTAGGATAAGGTAGATAATAGGCTATAGACCGCTATTATAACGAAAACTACCTTAGACGAGGTTAAAGCTACTATATTCGCGGCTCGCGTTATTAAGGACCTCCGGTATAGTTATACTATAGATAAAGAGCTCTTAAGTACCTTTTAAAAAGACTTCGAAGGATAAGATATAGAGATATTTAGGATAGTTAATAATAAATAGAAGCGAGAGATTAAGAGGTTTTTCCGGGAAAAAAGTATCTATATAGGCCTATAAAATAAGTATACTATCTTATAGCTCGTCGGGGTTATAAATATAACAGAATACTTAAAATAGCTTAAAACCGAGGCCGCTAAAATAACCTTTATACCCGGCTATAAACTATTAAAGTACCTTTCTCTAATAAATAACCCTACCGACGAGATAATCGAAACTATCGAGAATAAGTTAACTCTTATACTACCTCTATAAAGACTTAAGCTATTACTAGAGCTCTCGATTCTACCTTATCCTCTCTTACTATAGCTATAAGAAGAGAATAACCGACTACTATAACTATAAGGAAGATATAATTAAACTTTATAGCTAGGGGGAAGAAATAGCTTACTCCTATAACTATAAGGGGTAGGTAGCCGACTTATAGGGCTACTATTATTATAGAGTACCCGACCTTAAGACCTTTAATAGAATATAGAAGAATAAGTACTACTTCTAGACCCTTCTAACCCTTCTAACCCTACCGATATCCTATTTAACTAATAAAGCTTATCGCTATCCGGCCCTACCCTATTCCCGTACCTTAGCCGGAATACCCTTATATACGATCCTTATAAGACTCTTCTCTTTCAGAATAAACCTAACCGGTATTTAGAACCGGATAAGATTATAGTATTTATAAGAGTATAGGACCTTATAAAGAAATAGACCGGAGAGCTATACGACTTACTAGATAATAAACTAAAGATCTTCTTAAACCTCTACTACTATAGCGGTATCGAGCCGGACTAATTCTACGTTATTCTTCTATAAATCCTTATAAGCCGAGCAGAAATATACTATATATACTATATCGGTATAATAGATACTTTTACTATAACCTATATTAAGCTAAAGACTTATTTCGAGACGGATACGAATCGGTAATAGTACTATAGCGATTAGACCGGTACTACTTTTAATAGTCTTAAGAACGATAAGGATAATATAGATAAGAGCCCTCGAGAGATCTTCTATATTCTTTTAGATAAATTATAGTTATACTAGCGCGTTTTTAGCCCTAACTATAAAAGCGATAAGATCCTTTAGATAATAATTATTCGAACGTACGAAAGCGTATTAGAATTTAAGTATATTTTTTATATATTAGCTATCTTCTATAAGAAGCTCTTTTAAGACCTCCGTTCTTCGTTAAAGTTTAGCTTAAAATAAGACTCGGATAATTAGTTCTTTTAAGATAGATAGAGTACCGAGGATAACGAGATATACTACCTCGACTATCGGTATAATAGTAACCGTTAATATAGTACTCCTAGCTTTTAAAGCGGCTTCCGAAAGAGCTTCTAGGAACTACGAAGAAAATTCCGTAGAGGCTTCTGTAATAATAACGGCCGGTAGTAACTAAAAAGAAAGAAGTACTTTATCTATAGTAAAGAGGGCTATTAGTCTACTAAGTATACTTTAAAAGAGTAGTAGAGATTAAAAAGCTAGTATATAACGTACTATAACTATAATAGCGAAGAAGCTATAGAATTAAGCTTTATAGCCTTTCTAGCCGACTATAAAGGCTATAAGGTAGTATATAACCTAGCGGAGGGCGCTAACGACGCTAATACCGATACTAAAAGTAGCGGCAGCGCCTTTAAAAGTAAATAAGAGGCGGCCGCTTACCTTATAGATATAGCTTTCCTCTACTCGATTTAAGGGGACGAAGATAATAAGAATACTAATAGAGCCGAGCTTTCTCTTATCTTAACAGTATAGTTTACCTTCGAAAGCCGATACTCCCGGCTTAAGTTTTAAGAGGTTATCTTTAATACCGATACTACCGAGTTCTTTATAATAAGCTATAACTAATACCTCGCTTTAAATTATAAAGATCTTTCGGTAGAAATAGATATTTCCCGGGCTAGCGAAGCGTTAATTAAATTCGGTAAAGACTCGCGTTCTTTATCCTTTAATACTATTATAATAGATCTACTTATCGGACTTATTACCTTCTATATTATTAACGCCCTAATCCCCTTTCTATTATATATATAAGATATAGATAAGTTAAGCGTTTATTTCTATAATACGATAAACGAGTTAGTCTATATAGATTAACGTAATAAAGAGAAGACTATTCCTATAATCCGGAAGTAGGGTTACTTATAGTTCTTCTTATTAAAATCTAAAGCCGGAGTCTTCTTTATAGAGATAGAGTTAAAGCGCTTTTATAGACGTTTTAGTTATTCTTCTATTAACCGTCTTTCTCGCCTACTTCGAGATACCGGCTATAATATAGATCTAATAGCTTTAGAAGCTATTACGAAGTTTTATTACTATTATTAGATATATAGCCTTACCCCGAGACGATTTAAGTTTACCCTTAAGGACGATTATAACTTTAACTACGAACTTATCGTAGATATTATATACCTACTCGGAAAGCCGGTATTCTATATTATAGACTTCTCTATATCCTTCTAAACTATACGATTCCTCTCTTCTCTCTCGGTAAAAGATATATAAGAAGTCCTATATATAATATAAATAAATATATACCTCGGACCCTTAGACTAGTTAGTTTATAACGTAGATATAAATTTTACCTCGATAGAGTTTCGAAATAAAGCTAAGATTATAGGGATTATATATAAATAGATATCTATAGAGGTATACTAGTCTATCGGTAAGGTCGAGCGATATTATAAGCCCTTCCGGTATACTTTTAAGATTATTTATACCGAGCTTAAAGGTACCTTTAGTAATAACGTTATCTTCTAGATAGCTATAAAGACTATAAACGATACTATAGGCTCCGATAGCCTTATACCTATACTACTTATTTTCGGAGTTTTCCCTCGAATAACTATCGACTCTTTATTATCGAATTCGATTATAAAGTATAGGGAAGTAGTAGCTAAAGTATTATACGCCTTATAGAAGATCTCTATAGAACGGTAGATTAACGATACGATAGCTACTCGGAATAGTCTAGATATAAACGACTAACTAGCGCTACCCTTTTAGAATAATATATAGGTATAGAGAGAGAAGGATAGTTAGTAAGGCCTTTATAAGCTATTTACGGTTAAGGGGTATAACTTTACCCTCGACCTTCCTAATAGCTTTATTAAGTTTCGATCTACTCTTATTCGCTTATACTACCGAAACGATTCTAACGATATACTACTAGCAAACCCGGGCTAGAGACCTACGATTTCCTTTACCGAACTACCTTAAATCGAGCCCCCGAAGCTATAGAAGAAAGGATAGCCTCTCGGCTCTAAGAATAAGCTAAAACCAGTACTACTTATATTATAGCCGGTACCGGCTCCCTCGATATATATAACGTAGAAAGAGAAGGATAATTTAGAGCTAGTATTTAAATTAAAGCGCGATAGCGTAATTATAAGCCTAAGCGAGCCCTTCGAGGAGTCTAATACGAAGGAGATTACGGACTTAATCGGCTATAGCGTCTTCCGCTTCGAACGCTACGATAAGGCTATCTATAGCCCCTATCGCCTCTTTAAAGTACGAATAGTTCGAGAAATTAAAGGTAAGACAGAGAAGCTATATAAGAAATCTCGCCTTATAATTTAAAGCTATAATAACGCCGGTAAGGCGGATATCTTTACTTAATTACCTACGATTTAACGCGTTAGTTAACGTTTTATCGTTACCCTCGTCCCTATTTTAATAATAGCCGGAATAACTATAAAGCTTCGTAATATTATATAAGCCTACTCTTAATCAAAGTTAGAACTAACCCGAACGATTCTAGCTAAGTTACTTAAAGAACTCGAGGCTCGCTACTCTCTAAATACGATTATATACGTTATATAACTACTCTATAGTATCGCTAAAGCAGAAGTATATTAGTAGACTATATATTATAAATACTATCGCGTAGCGTTTTAGATAGAGACCTCTATATATAATCTTTACCTCTTTATCTCTACTAGCGAGAAGGATACTTTTAGCCTTATCGGAATATAAACCGACGATACTCTTATACTTAGAACGCTATAGTTCTCGGCGATAAAAGAGGAGAAGATTAAAAAAGCGGAATTTAAATATAAGCTAAAGACTATATTCTCGCTAACTACGTTACTCGATTTTAATAGTACTAAATTAACTATCTATAGCGATAGATCGATTAATATATAATAAAAGGGATAAAGGGTAAAAATCGAGACTATAAACCCGAAGGTATTTAACTATACTTAGTAGTATCTCGAATAATAGGCTTATAGCGCTTACTTTACCTCTATCTACTAGTTAGAGGCTGCTTTCAACCTCTCTATTATAGCTTAGATCTAGAACTTAAAAGAGAAAGACTATAAGAAGTTAAATTAACGCTTTAAATAGTAAATAGAGAACTTATCTTAAGGTCTAAGATATATTACCCTAGACTTCTTAAAGGTAAAACTAACTATCTTCGTCGATAGCTCTTTCGCTAATAACTAGGACCTTAGCTCTTAGATTAGCTATATTATCGCCCTTATTAATAAAGAAAAGATCGATAATAGTATATAATATAAGATAAAAAGTAATACCCTATATTAATCTTCTACGAAGTATAAGAAAGTTATTAGAAGCGTTCTAGCCTCGGAGATCTATAGTATAGTTAGCGGCTTCGACTTCGGTACTATAATTTCCTCTATCTTTAAGATAATTATAAGCCGCCTTAACCTTCTAACGATTTCCTTTACAATTTATATAGATTCGTACTCGTTATATAAGTACCTCGTTAAGCTAGGAACTATAAAGGAGAAGCGCCTTATAGTTAATATTATATCCCTTTACTAGTCGTACGAGAGAAGGGAGATCTCTAAGGTAAGATAGATTAACGGAAGCGATAACCCTATAGATACTATAACGAAGGTATCTCTAAATAAGGCCCTAGAGAGGTTAATTTCTACGAACGAGTTAACTATTCGAGTAGAGGGTTATATAGAACGAGGTTAACAGTATAATTACCCTCGCCTTCGAGATAGAAGGTATAGCTATAATCGACTTCGACTATAAAAGCCTAGCTACCCTCGCCTTCGATTATAAGGGTATAATTACATTTATAGTCGACTTTAACTATAGTAGCCTAGCTGCCCTTGCCTTCGACTATAAGGGTATAGTCACGTTTATAGTCGACTTTAACTATAGTAGCCTAGCCGCCCTCGCCTTCGACTATAAGGGTGTGGTTACGTTTACGATCGACTTCGATAGTAGCGCTATTTACTATCGATTTTAACTATAATAGCGTAGGGTGTGGAAAAGGGCTAGTATAGATGAAAGAAGGGCCCTGTATAGAAGGAGGAAGGGATCTGTATAAAAGAAGGAAGGGGCCTGTACGAAGGGATAGTATATACGAAGGAGGAAGGGCCTGTTGATGGATCTAGCGTAAGTAAGGGCATTACGGTATAAAGAAGAAACTGCTAGTATGGAATAGCTATAGCCTGATTAGGCAGGCGGTGAGCTGCCTAGCCTGAAAGGGAAGGCGGCAGAATCTGGGCCCTTATAAGGACCTCTACAGTAACCCTCTCGATAGCCTCACTTCTTCTGGAGATAACAATAACGAAGAACCTATTGCACCTTACTATTTCCAACTATACGATCGTACAAAGCCTAACCAACATTCCCTATACACTTACCTACTAAGTATGTATCTGCCTGGAACAAGCCATATATCAGAATGAGATGTATCAGAGTAACAGTCGATACACCTCATTGTTCTTTTGCAAGCTACTACGGAATATAGCCCCTGTATCCCAGCTGTTGGAATGGATATTTATTACAGTTTAATGTTCACCTCTGAGGCTTAAGCGAAGTAGTGAAGTTATATATGGCATCAGTGAACGGTATTTAACTACCATGTATGTTTTGTGAGCCTGTTAGGTGGAACCTAACTCGTAATAGTCGTCACTGCTACTTCGAAGAGATATAAGTTGTCTGTTTATATGTGTTAGAAACGAACCAAGCCAATTTCGGTTGTATACTTGGTATGTATCGCGGATCGATTCAAGTCTTCTAATCCATCTTTTTGGAGTACATACTAAATACAATAAAATAATATGTTCTGAAACCTGGAACTCATTGCCTACGCAATTAATGTAGTTAATCCCCACTTCCTCATCTCATGCAAACGTAGATGAAGCTGTCAGTAATTCCACCTACAGAATAAACAAAGCCTTAATAAATGTAACTCACGACAGGCTGAAAGAAATACATGCACGGAACGAAAAGCACGAGTGCGTTTACAGATTATATTCGGTGTCCGCGAAGGGTTAGGGTTGCCGTTAGGGTTCCCATGATGAGTACCTAGGTAGCTATATAAATGCCGCTCTAACGTTTTAAAACACACTACCTATCTAGGTAGTAGGCATTGGTGAATACATTGTTCGTCCATTCCAACGCAATGCGTCAGCCATATGAGACTTTGGAGCTGCTTCTTGTATGGTTCTGTGCGGTTGAGATAGCACCATCCCGTATCGTCACGCATGTAAATATATTGATGTACACCTTGAAACCAGGCCTCTGATTGTTCATACGTCTTATGAATGATCTCTGTTACCACCGGATGTGTTTGAGAAGACATCCCAGATATGAAGCCGGTTACCTTCCTCGGTTTGTTGGTTGCTATGCAAATGTCTTCCTCTATTTCGTTCGTCAAAGCCAAGTTGGCACCTGACGGATCACTTGTATACGCTGTGCAACATGAATTGTCTGGGACTTCAGCAATGCGTATCCCCAAAGAAATGGACCATACTGCCATGCAGATTGACTCTCATGTACCCAATCCAAAATTCATTGTGAAACAATGTGGATAACCGGCATTCGACCGACTTCAAGGGCTTTCCTGCTATTGGAGTTTGTCGCCGCCCGATGTAAGTGTTTCAGGTTGAGCCCACCGCGCAGATCAACGTTTCGGGCTTAGCAGGTACCACGGACTGAGAGCACCCGTAGACAGGATCGACCTGGTCCACGATGTCAGACCGGAGAAAACAGACGCGGTACTTGAGTTTCCAAAGTCGTTGGCCTCTGGTATATCAGAACGAGCTTCAGATATTGACTGGAGCAAACGAAATTCGTAAGGCTGTAGATCGAGGCATCCAATAGCAAGACTTAACGTTGGCAAAGGGACGTGCATCCCCACAATTATGTTGTCCTTATGCTTCAATCATGATCAAGGGGTGTATCAGTATGGTTAATCAAACCTTTCCGACCAATCTTTCCTATCGGATTTGGTAACGATCCAGCTGAGTTTCTTGACTAGCCACGAAAAATAACAGGAAGCAATATCCCAGTCTGGGTCAGGCCGCCAGCTTTCGTTAACATTCTTTGGGCTTTACATTTCGTGTCTGGACATTTCCAATCCGACTTGTTTTCCTACTTTGTGTGGCTACGCCCCGTGCAGCTGGTCTGCGTCATATGCTGGCACTTTTGTCCGCGCCTTTCATTTTAAGCACCTCTAATTCTCCTGACGAGTATCTTGTTGACATCATGTCCAGACAGACAGACGGAGGACTCCTCGGGGCGCTGGGTGACGGAGTCTCCGGCCTGCTGGGAGATGACCAGGATTATCCCTCATCGACACCACTCGCCCAGACGAGTTCGTCCCCAGAGGCAACTGATAGCATCATTTCATCAACGTCTGTCAACACTCAAACTCTCACGACAAGTAGTAGGACCTTGATCACAACAACATCAGCGGCTCCACCCTCCACCTCGAGTGCGATCCTTTTGACTGACTCCAGGACGACCTCTCTTCTGGAGTCAGTCTCATCCACGGTGTCGTCTACCGGCACCACAGCCTCACCATTGTCTACCACAGCTACTGAGACGTCGTCTTCCCTCTCGGGCTCTGTCTCACAGGGCCAAACCCTGGAAACTGGCACGCTTGTACCCACGACGCTCATCTCATCGACACTGAACATCATAAGTATGGCAAGTTCTACTGAGGCCACACCATCATCCACGGCTAGTCTGCACAACGAAAGCGAACAAGGGATTCACAAAGCCAGCGGGATCTCCATCACCACGACGACTGCAATTGCCATCGCCGCGCCAATTGGAGGTGTGGGGCTAATTGGTTTCCTGATGGTCATGTACAAGACGAGGGGCTGGATGAGGCGAAAGATCGGACGACGAGGGATGCGCTTGGATAACGATGATATTCAGAGTTTGAGGGAGGTGCAGCAGCACGAGAAATTCAATCCGGCAAGGGACTATTAGGGTTGTGGGCCATAGTGCATACCTTACATACTTAATCCGATCGTTGGGGAGGCCTGGCAGAGACGTAAGACTTGGCCAGGTCTACCACACGTTACGCGGCATGGGCTAGGAAAGCACCCCCGGAACAAGAACTGAGAATATGGCAAGCCTGTTACCCTGCATATAGTGCCACTCAGGATACCCTGTATCAGTTGGTCCGTCGCACCCACGTGAGAATTAAGTTCCTCTCCACAGTGCGTATCCGCATCATGGCACGACCATTTATCGAGAAGTTGGAGCTACCTAGGTATATTTCGTAGCATATGTCGGTATACGGGTTTCCACATCCTGGTATCATCGGCAATTCCTAACAACTGCACCCAGTACCCATGTTTATGGGCATAGGGTAGTTGTCATGTCCGAAGTATATTGATCAAGATCAACCAGTCTCTCTTGTGATGCATCAACACCAAACCATTACTTGAAGTGAAGAATATCATTGGCAACGCAACGACTACGCCGTCTGACCGCCTGATTATATTACTACCGGCCACCAAAATGTATGCTAGAATATGCATGCATAGGGACTAATCACTACCGCACTGAACTTCGATTACAGCGCTGAGATTGGTCCAGGAAGTCTCGTGACGCATGGATTTGAGATTCTCCATTGGAAATGTCACCCAGCTCGTCCAATAGGTTGATCTCGATGGGAAGGGGCTTGCTTCACTCTCAAGAGTCTCTTGATGGGACTTTCAGATGTCAGTTCCGGGACGTTCGTCCATCACCTGGACGCTGGAGGAGCCAAGAGTCGAGGGGCTTTTGACCTAAGCTTACCCAAGCCGGAGATGTATGCATGTACCCGGTTCTAATTACGGCCATGGATAAAGGCGTAGCAACCTTGAAGTGACCACATACGAGCCTTGGAAGTCATCACCCGCGACCTGTATCACGACATGTACCCTGGTGTGTGTACGAGTGCATGTGCCCACGATGGTCTACATGATCATATTCTGTTTCATCAAGTTCCATCTTGGCTCCTGGAATTGACTCAACATACCCAAATAATCGTTTCATGGTTTGCTAGTTGCCAGACTACTCCGAATTAGATAGCGTCGAGGCCTAGAAAGAACACTACTTTCGTCCAATTGCCTTTTCGTCATAACTGGCACATCAAGCCATTGTCTGTCATCGAATACTGAGATTTTGCTGCCATGATTCATCTGATATTGATTGGAAATTAGGTATGTGCAGCATGTCGCCAGAGAAACTGCCATGTTTCCTCCGCGCGAGTCACTGAAAGCACCTTACCGTCACCATGATCGGCTATTGTCCGAGACTTCCCTCGTGCTTACACACGGTCAGTCTAAGGTCAGGCGCGTCGGTCACTTCCGTCTTCTCCAAGATCTTAGCTCCATCCCCAACTTGCACCCGTACATGCATGCGTGAAACCGTAGAACATGGAATCTGGGGTGATGATCTATGGACATGGACTGCATGTATGCCGACTTCTATACCACCTTGGCACAATTAAAGATCTCAAATAATTCGTACCAATCCCTTTTCTCCTCAAAATTAAAACGATTCAGATCAGTTTGCCCTCCTAGGGAATTTTGGCCGTCCTTCCTTAGTCCAACATTCACTCGGAGCGATACTCCACGAATACTACCCAAGCAGTGTGTCAAAGCCCATCTACCACCATGTATACACGGGCCTTACTAGGCTTATGGCTGCTGGTTGCGGTAGACAAAACCTCCATGGCAATGTCCATTGGCCCCTTCAGCAACATCACGCGCAATAGCTCCGCTACGACGTCGACCGTGCCATATCGACTCCGGATCCCACCGCTCGATACACCATGGACACAATTAGTTGGGCGGAACCCATGGCCAGACCACCCACGGCCGCAGCTCAAGCGACAGCGATGGCAGTCACTGAACGGTATATGGACGTTCCAGTCAGCCGGCAACGTAACCAGCGTGGCCGAGACCGACATCCCACTCCCGCCATTGCAATATGAAACACTTATCCCCAGTTGCATCGAGAGTGCGATATCGGGCCTCCAGTCCCTTGACACGACTGCTATGTGGTTTGCCACCACGTTCGAGGTGCCGTCCGGCTGGGATGGCCAGAACATCATGTTGAACTTCGAGGCCGTGGATTATGAGTCGACAATATTCATCAATGGAATCCAGGCGAGTCTCCATAGAGGAGGCTACTCAAGGAATACTATTGATGTGACTAAGTTGGTACGATTGGATGGCACAAACGATCTGTACGTCGTTACAAAGGCACTCTTTACTCCCCCCCCCCCGCTCTTTCTTTGCACAATGGATTCAAGAGAACCGGGAAGAAATTGTACTTTGGAGGTACCTGAAGCTTGCTGACTTCTGATATTCGGTGTTTGCAATCAATAGAAAAGTCTTTGTCTTTGACCCAACAGACGAGCCTGGATATGTTATCCCGATAGGCAAACAAACCAAGAACCCTGATCACATATTCTATAGGCCCTGTAGCGGGATCTGGCAGATGGTGTGGCTCGAGAGCGCTCCTGCAGCTCACATAACCCAACTTGATATCAAGGCCGCCGCCGATGGATCAGTCTTAGTCAACGTGCAGGCTTCAAACAATCTCATTGGGCTGCCAGTGGCGGTGACTGTAATCGACCAAGACAGCGAGTCTAGTGTGGTACAGAGCGGAACGAGTGGAATTCCATTTACTCTCACTGTTCCGTTTGCTAAGGCGTGGAGTCCTGACACCCCGAACCTGTACAGTTTGACCGTGATCATGGCTGACGATCGGGTTGAAAGTTATACTGGCTTCAGAACAGTGGGAAAGGGGGAGATCAACGGCGTGAAGAGGCCATTGCTAAACGGAGAGTTCGTATTCCAATTCGCCGCTTTGGACCAGGGTTTCTGGCCTGATGGTATCTATCTTGCGCCGACGTACGACGCGATGATTTTTGACCTGCAACTTTTGAAGGATCTCGGCTTCAATACGGTCCGGAAGCATGTAAGTGACAAGACTACCTATCCTGGAGTGGGCGGCACAGGACTAGATATTGATAACTGACCGTGACTCGAATACTGGCAGATCAAATTCGAACCAGATTTATTTTATCACGCCTGCGATGTTATGGGCCTCATGGTTATCCAAGACATGCCTTCCATGTCGCCCCGAGTTCCGCTGCCAGATGCCGCCCAGCAGGCTGAGTTCGAGCGTCAGCTTGATGTGCTGATCAACGAGCACATGAGCTACCCCAGTATCGTAACCTGGGTAAGTTTCAATGAGGACAGGCTCAAGTCGAAGTAGATCTGTTATTGTATCACTAATTGAACGGCCAGGTGATCTATAATGAGGGATGGGGCCAACTCCTGACACCACCTTACCCCGAGTTCGCCATTGCGGATCGGATCAGAAGCATTGACGGCACGAGACTCATCGACGCAACATCGGGATGGCATGACCATGGCTTCGGGGACTTCTCTGATAATCACCATTACGCTAGCCCGCAATGTGGTACGCCCTTTTACTCCATTGACTCGAGGCCGTACGACAAGACTCGGATCGGCATTCAGGGCGAGTTTGGCGGCATAGGTCTTAATACCTCCATCGAACAGTGAGCAAAGGCCCATGACAGCCCCTCTTAGGTGGGGTCCGTGTAATTGACGTGAAGGTCTAGTTTATGGGACGTCAAGGAAGCCATTGATAAGATCAATAAGACTTATGAGATCAACGTGGATGAAGAGGCGTTTAACTACCGCGCTCATGATCTCTTTACAGAATATCGACAGCAAATCGAGCATTTTGACTGCAGCGCCGGCGTCTGGACGCAGACCACGGACGTTGAAGGAGAAATCAACGGGCTTCTTACCTACGACCGCCGGATCAATCGGGTTGATGTTGCGCAATGGCGGGCAGATATCCAGAGTCTATATGACGCAGCGGCGGCGAGAAGTGGCTAGGAAAACTCGAGCGGGGAACACAGTCAAATTCCAACGTCTTGAATAAAGCACCAATGGATGTACTGGGAAACGGTAATAACATATGGATAGATTACTCTTGGAGGACAATAAAGTAAATTGGGAAATATTCTTCCGTTATGGTGAATCACGGAACATATTTGGTACCTACTTGAGAAGAGGTACCGAATGTCTAGTCTTGGCTCAAAGAAAGGTAGCACGCCAGCCGCCAGGATATGCATGTACGCTAGAAGATGTAGGTGCACTTGAATCGCTGGAGGCTATCAGAAAGAAGCACTGATCAGATATGAGGAATGTTGACAGCCGAATGTTCCTAGTTTGTAACCTATGAAAGGTGGTTTATGCGCAAAGGAACGTTTGGCTCAAAGCACTGGAAGGTAGACGCCGTGTTACGAAACAATCAGGTGAACCTTGGGGATATTAGAGAGTTCTAAATGCTAGCCTCACCCTCCCAGCTGTGACATCGATGCACCTGAATAAATTACCAATGTACCCACTTGGGTACGAAGGTAAGGTACCAAAGCTGCTCTCGGGTACCTATATTCCCAGCAACTTAGAGCAGCCCGTCTGTGCACACCACAGCGTCGAAAACACTGGGTCCGCTTCCTCCATACCCAAGCAATTGTTATTGGAAACCACTCTCAGATCATTACGGTCTACACTTGGAGACAGCCGTATGGCACATAACAAGCTGGGGGCTTTGGGAGAGAGCTGTGGCTTGATCCAGAGTCCGACTAAAGCTCTCTTTCCCACTCAGGTAAAAACAGGTTCTTAGCTTTAGCACCCAGTCAAATTGCAATCTACCAACACACACACACACACACACATTCGCCCACGAGATTCAACCACCCACTCCACCTCCTGCTCCAAGTGCCCCAACTACCATGCCACTATTACCATGACTGATAATAGGATGGAACTGACCCACTCTATGGCGATGGACTGTGACGAGACCATCGACCTCGACATCGCCACTGCCGACCACACTCCAGCTCTGGTTGGTAGCTCGCCTGAGTACTACCAGTTACGAAGTGGGCGCAAAATATTCAAGTCAGCAGGCAATAGTGCCTCACAGAAACCAGGGGTCCAGGGTAAGCTCAAGAAACAGGGTCGTGGCGTGCGAAAGAAGAAGAAACGAGAGCATAGAAAAGCTACCACCGCAACAGAAGGGAAGCGGCAACAGCTAATGCAAGACGCCATTGCTAATGGAAGTTGCCTTTTCAATGAAGCTGAGCATAAAGGAAACCCGGTTTCGACTGTTGAGCACCAACCAGAACAACTCCAGCAGCTTACCGAGGAACTCGTGCTACAAGCACTGTTCGATCAGACTCCAGGTCTTACCTTTCCATCTCATCCCAACTCAAACCCCTTGAGTAGCGAGGAGATGAACGATCTGGTCAAGGCCTTGCAGGACTATCAGACCACCCTCGCTCGCAAAGGAAACGCTATCCAGTCGCCAGATGTAGGCAAGCTGGTGAAAACATTTACCCATGATGTCCTCAGCCTACTTTCAGAGGTCAAACAATGCCCCAATCGCTTCCCGAGTGGTGAGGAGGTGTGGGATTCGATGTCACACTCCCTCAAAGTCAAGGGGTCAAGGGGTTGGCTGAGAGGAACTGTCATGCAAAAGTTGGATGAAATATGCGGAGTTGGCGAGGCAAAGAATCTCCGCAAAGCCCACGCATTTAACCGCGCAATAGTGGTTCCTGGAAGGAACCACCAACTCAACTTGGTAAGGCTACCCTCAGTCCTCTGAATCAAAATCACCATTCCCAAGTTTAGTAGCTTGACGGTTCCATCGCCCCCCCCCCTCTCCCAAATCGATTGCCCCGTTCTATGTAGTCTTCTGGGGAGCTGTCCTCCCTCTATCGATGTTGCCACCTTTACTTACTCGAGACTCCACAGGCCATCACATACGCCCGACAACAACTTGGCGATCCCCATTACGGCCACAGCGCGACACTTCGATCTCTTGTCCGTCACTTTGAGGCGGCACGCACTCGATACCTCACTTCCATCAACCACGCCGAAAGAGCGATGCCATACGCCCATGACGACGTTGACATGGCAGACTTCAGCGGCGGAACCCCTCCGTTGCAGCTCAAGAGAAAACATACAGACTCTTCTGACGAGGGAAGCGGCGCTCTTGGAGATAGCGGTGGGGAAGCAGACGTCGAGGACAATATTCAGGTTGAAGGGGAGCTGCTTCTCGGGAGAGACAGGGCGCTGATCAGGGCTCTTGACCTGTGGATGGAGCTGTCCAAACAAGGAGAGCGACGGGACAGTGTTGACGTTGACATGATGTCTGCTTTGGAACTGGTAGATGGGATTTAGGGGAAATGGCTAGACTGCGAGTTGACGCGGCGTCAACTGGTCTCCGCGAGCATGTCATTGCAAGAAAATGGTCTAGAAACTTCGCAGATGACGGGTCTGTCACCGGCCGATGGAGTAGAGAAACGGAGAGAACACTCTGTTACCAGGCCAAAATGTGTCTCCATCTACTATACTTCAATATGACAGGATATATTCTGCGACTGGTAAAAATGGGATGACGTTGATATCTGCAACACAGTCCTGTCTGGTCATCCTTGACCGTCTTCGAAGCAAACAAACATCAGTGGCAAACGGGGTATACTGTTAGAGGTACGGGCATACCATCATGACACATAAACTCAGAACAAAACTGCTGGAAAATCATTCATGTCCCTACCACCATTTTAGCGCAGTCTCTATGCATTCAATGGTATTGTTGGTTAGGCTTTGTACGATCGTACAGTTAGGTAAACAGTTAGGTGCAATGGGTCTTTCGTGTTGTTGTCTACAGAAGAAGTGAGGCTATCGAGGGCTAGCTGTAGAGGTCCTTATATAGGCCTAGATTCTGCTGCCTTCCCTTTAAGGCCAGGCAGCCTACCGCCTGCCTAATCAGGCTGTAGCTATTCCACAGGTATTCTATTACATCGCATTATACTATTCGGTTGTCCTATTATCCGCCAGGGGGCTTTTGTATACTATGAAAACAATTTAATGTATTGGTTAAACCCTAGTTTTCATCCGTTTCCCACCGTACTTCATTATTTCGATACACAATACAACCTTTGTACTATTGTGAACCACCAGCAAGGCTTAGCACTCGGAGCATGGAAAGGCCCGTGCACCTGACTTACAGCTGCCAAGTGGGTCTCGGCATTCGACAGCCTCGCACGCCACCGTCGATGTCTCCAGGGGCATCTTTTGAGTTTCTCTTCCGACATTCTAATTCCAGACACTTTACGTTGTGTACCACATTACAGTCAAAGGAGTCGTTATCATCATGTCACCCGCATTCAGTTTCAAACAGACCGCCGGCGGTAGTCAGAGCATCCTCCCGGACAGTGAGAGCGAGTCGAGCGACAGTGGCTTTACCACAGCACCTGAGCAACCGGAAACGAGAGGTTACAAGTCTCTGCCTGCTTTGGAGAGAAGAAGGTCAACTGTTCACAAGAATAAGGCATCTGTAGGTACCTCGGCTACATTTGTAGAGATTGATAGCTTCTTGACACTGACCCTTCGCCTCACAGATCGCCACACCAACACATTCCTTCCTGTCGGTCTACGGTCCGAACAACATTGACAGAATTGCGAACTTGGTCGGAAGTCGAGCCACCTTGTCTTCATTGGGTGAAGTTGACGAGACTAAGGGAGCAAGTGGTGCGAAGAACAAGCATAATACATGCATGGGCTTGGACCACCGCCAGGGTCGGGTCAACGAGGGCATCGATGGGGACGCAGTCGGCAGCCTTCTGAACCCCACTCCAACTGCCGCCAGCCATGACGAAAACCGGGACTATTCCATCCTCGATCCGACCAAGCCAATCTCTGGCTTGTATCAGCACACCGAGACAGTGGACGAGGCTTTGACTCGTGCGCTCTCTGGTAGTACAGCCAGCCCCGAGTCCAACAATGTTGCCATATGGACGGATGAGGACGCTCTAGATTACTACTCAGCCAATGAATGGTGAGAAGACGGGGACTCCGATGGCGAGGCCTCAGCTGTGGAGAAGTTGGGGAACGTCGAGTACAACTTAACGACGTAGACTTCTATCCATCACTCGATGTGGCATAATTTTACCACTCATTTCCATCAAGAAGAAACCATTCCATTGTCGTTTCCTCGGTGCCTTCAAAGCGTGCTGCATGCTCGTGCTCTGTGGCTCTGTCATGACCGCCTGTAGGCTAGGGTATTCTGACCAGGAATGGAACTATGGGATCTGGTGCAGGCATAGGCTTGACTGCCACCGGCCGAACTCAAATTGTCCAATGAGCCTTGCAGACATACTATTTGATTGGTAGATCTTCACTGGGAGCAATATTTTGACTTGGATCATGTGTTTGGGCACGGATACACCCATCAAATGGTGCGTGACTTCAAACTGTTTGCATACGTAGGCAGCTATAAAACCAGGTGCACGCAGATCGGAAGTATACAAGCCGAATGTGTGTTTTTAGGTTATTACCGCCAAACTCGGCCCGGACATGGACAGCACGAGAAGTTGATTATGTAGGGTGGCGCTGTTACTTCTTTTGCCTTCAGTTGGGGGGAAAGTATTAGTATTGTCTATGTACGACTTAAGTTGTATCTAATTCTGCACATGGATCATATACTCAAGTAGTGTCCAATTAAGCTTACACTAACATGCCTGTGGTTTGCTGAGTGGACGGGCCTGGAAGGCAAGGCTGAACTGCCTACGCTAACTTTGCACATGTGGAATCACAACGGATTTAGACTGGGAATTAAGTTCGACTGTGCAATGTTCATTATATATCTCTTGGCAATAGCTCTCAGTCCCAACCCCGCTTTCTTTTTTGTTTCAGTCTTCAGCTTTTATTCATGGCATACGTTAGGTTAACACAGACCTCGGTATACCAGACCCTCATGGACCTGAAGAGACAATACATATGTATCCAACCTGATACCAGCTGACATAGATGTCCCAGGGCTCGATTTCGACCCAAAATACTCGGAAATTTGAACCAGACTTTCTCCATCACTCGTCCAGTCCACTTAAGCGTATCGATACCGAAATGGACAACGGAAAGGGAGACAGATTCACCAAGAAGGACTGGAAGGATCAGCTCGCCGACCTGGACAAACAGTATGGCTGGGATACAGCGTCCATAAAATGGGACGACGATGCCGACATTTATGAGGACCAAGGCTACAGACAGGCCTCCTCAGAAAACACCCATCTGGACCATAGACTGAGAACACCGCTGGAGGGAGTTGTTTATCTCGATCATAACAGCGAAAAGGAGAGCGCGGTAGTAGACGAGGACGACGAAGAATACTATAGCACGGTTGAGTATCAGGACGAGCCGACTACGCCAACTTCGTCGAACGAATACAGGTATCACAACAGTTTTGATAGCGTGAGCTGTGTCGACAGTACCCGGGTCCACGAGGAAATAACAAATCAGAGGTCCGGGGGCCTAGACTTTGAGTTACGCCCCGGCCTCATGGATTACCTGGAACACCGATTTGGGCCGGATTTTCAGTATCAAGACCGCTGTTTCTGCCATGAGTGGTTGGCGGATTACAGGGAGCAGAGCAATAAAGCGGAGCGCATGTACTACACTCAGTACGGCACGTGTCTTCAGCAAGATGCGTGTGTTCTGCGCGAGTATCCACAGGCTGACATGTCAGGGACTGAGAAAGTTGATAAGCCTAAGTTGACAGTCACGACACCTGAGGGTGAGACACTATATCCCCATGATGAGCGGGAATGGCCACAATCCAGGAACACCGAGCCCGATATATGAAGAATGGCTTTGGGCCAGAGACTATACAGGATGGCTGTGACAAGGTAACCAGTGCGTCTGAGACAGGCTACATACAGGCTTCAAATTGCCCATCATCGACGGATGCCTACTACTCTGAGGTTGAGCGTAGTAACGAAATAATCAGGTGATAGGCAGGGATAGACAGCACTGGAGAGATAAGTGCGGCTACTTACCTATGTACGTGGTGGACAGATGCACTTGTGGGGCCAAAGCGGTCTCTGTATGGGCGGACCCCAGCATGTCTTTTATGGATTTCTTCAGCGTTTGAAAGGTCATGCGAAATTATGAACCGTTCGAGGAGGAATTATACTTCGGCAACGTGGCTTCAACAATCTAGGCTTGGATATGTAGGCCTCCTAAGAGCAGTTTCAAAGGTCGTGCAGTCAAGGCTGGGCCTATAGGACTACCTAGATACAACTTAATGATATATCACTCTAATGAGCGACTTCTAATGGGTTTTGACATATGTAGCTCTGTGAAGAAGTCAACTGCATATGGATTGGTGAAAGTCCTTATCGTTGGAGACGCAAACTCGACATCTACGGAGCGGGCAGCTGACACGGCTATATACGTGAAGCACCTGTAGATAGCAATATGAATATGACCCCAGCAAACCTGTGTCGTCAATTAATACTAGACCCAATTCTGCCTATACTGGTCCTTATGGTGCATGCGCAGGGTCAAACTGAAAAGAGAAATATCATCCCCCAAGCCTGTCTCGACCGGGAGGTATAGTATGATCCCCATGCATACAGTACGTTGACCGCAAAAAGTATAGCAGCACATTATGCATACTGGAGTATATTGGATCGAAAATGGTCTTAACACTGGCCACCAGTTTCTGATGTCAATATCTCCATCGTATATCATTCTCTTGTTTTAACTTCTGTTTTATGGCGTCCACTTTCGCCCCAGATTCGAGTGTCTGCCTGAGATCACTAGTTTATTTCACCCCGGCTTCCATGGTCATGTATTACTGTGCTTTCTGACTGCAAGGGATATTGCATCTAGGGAAATTTCTCAAGCGGAAGTGGCTTCCAAGGATCTCTCCTCTCGAGATCCTGTATTCCAGAGTAGTTCGTTGTTGGTTTTCCTGGAATAGGTCACTGAGCCTTGGAGGCGAACTCCTACAGGAGCCAATCTATACCGAGAATAGAATGGTGTTGCGAAACCTGTTTTACTGCATCATGATACTGTGATCGGGAATAAACCCAATATATCCGCGGAAATGCCAATGAGACCGCGTTCCGAGCACGCTTCAACTGTCGGACCGGCGGGAGCAAGACGTCATGCATGCGAAGGTGGCTATCAGGGCTGACAATAAGTGCAACTGCGTGACTTGTATGTAGACTTTACAGCTGTGCCTACATAACTGTAAGTACCTAGTCAAATATTCACCCATTTCTGCGCCTCCTTGTACTCCCCAGTCTCATTCCTTGTCACACTCTAAAAGGCAGATGCCAGCTGTGAATGCGGCTGAGTGGTTGTTTTTTGTTGACGTATGCAGGGGAGAGGCTCACGCGAGCATCGTCAGGGCGCCTGCATATCAGATATAAACTGAATAAGCATGGAAACAGAAAATGGTAATGCGTCATCTCTTCGTCGAGACGATCCGGTGACCGGACGGTTTTATCCGGTCGACATTTCTTTGTTACATGGGTAAATTCGAGAACAAACATCCACCAAAGACGTAGACTTGAAACAAAACACCCAGGATCTGGTGTCACAATGACCTTCCCCGGCAGTGCCAAGGATGAAGGTCTTCCCCGTGGACCCTGTCGCTACAAAGTCCAGCTTACTGCGGTCAGCCACTTCGCCTGGGGATGACAGGTACAAGTGTTTGGGGGCGATGGTAAGCCATCTAAATGTACAGTCATATAAAGCCCGAATATTCGGGACGCCTCTCTCGGATGAAATTGACCTGTCCTCATAATTTCCTGGTCACTTATGTCAGTCATTCTTCATGAAACTCTCATGTCCGTGTTACAGACCAAAATGCTTATCTCGCCCCTTCGCCGATGCTATCGCAACGGATACAGCATAGCAAGATTCCCAGCCGGACTATGCCTACGTAAACTCTCACCATTACCATGCGCGGGCTTTCCATTGGCAAGGCACCTAAGCCCCATACACACAGCGACCTCAGTCCAGACACCACCAAAACCGACAAACCCAGAACCCAGGGAAAATCCAACCCGCCCAGTTACTGTCCACCGGGATGAAAACGTCGGCCGCAGACCCCTCGCAGATTTCGACCTCAAGGGCCGAGTCTTTGTGGTCACAGGCGGCGCACAGGGTCTCGGCCTCGCTCTAGCAGAAGGCCTTGTCGAGGCAGGCGGAAAGGTATACTGCCTCGACCGGTCTGACAAGCCTCACGAAGACTACGGCGAGGCCCAGGCGCGCGTCATGCCCGAGTGGGGAGGCAGTCTTCACTACAGGCAGCAGGACGTCACGGACGCCGCCGGGCTGGAGAAGGCGTTCGCGGCCATTGCGGACGAGCACCAGCGTCTTGATGGGGTGGTCGCTGCAGCGGCCGTGCAGCAGATTTGCCCCGCGGCGGAGTACACCGCGGAGGATGTGGAGCGGATGATGAATGTGAATTACACGGGTGTCTTCATGACGGCCAGTGCGGCGGCGAGACAGATGTTCAAGTACAAGTGTCACGGGTCGATATGTATGATCGCTTCGATGAGTGGTCTCGTCGCCAACAAGGGCCTCCTTTCGCCCGTGTATAACTCCTCCAAGGCCGCGGTGATACAACTGGCGAGAAGCCTGGCAATGGAGTGGAGCCCTATCGACAAGAACACGGGAGTTGGTGGTATCCGGGTGAATTGTATCAGCCCGGGGCATATAGTGACGCCGATGGTTTTGAAGAACTTCGAAGAGGTACCGGGGCTCAGGGAGAAGTGGGAGTGTGAGAACATGATGGGCCGGTTGGCGGAAACAAGCGAGTTCAAAGGGGCTGTGCTGTTCCTTATGAGCCGAGCCAGCTGTTTTATGACTGGGGGCAACTTGGTCATTGATGGTGGTCATACAGCATGGTGATTTCGGAAGCACTGGAGATGATGGTCTTTCCTGTTATAAGAGTGTTTCAGAAGACATTGCAAAATGTTGCTCTCTGCATATAGCGGACGTGAGATAGATTGAAATAGACTTGGATCCATGGGTTGGCTTGTCCAAGGATGCGACATGCAGGCCCACGGCCCAATACCTTCGAAGACCTTTCGAAAGTCGCTTGAGTGTTTTCGATCAGCAAGTTAGCCCCGCGAAAGTACCCTCACTTTCACTCACTGCAATACTTGTAAGTCAAATGTACAGTTCATACTGATTTACTACACATTTCTGACGTACGCTGAAAAGGAGTCCCCTTCCAGCTATTATCACCCATTTTGTGTCCTGCCGTCTCTCTTACCCCCAAAGTCGTCCGTTCCGTATCAGCCATGCTCGGATATAGGGTGATGCGGACCAAGAAGCAAAATCCACGGTTCAATGTGCGAACCGACGATTCATACCCGACCCAAAGAGCTGAGGCAGCTAATGAGACCTCCTGATAGAGCTTTCGACCCCTCCCAGCCGAAAGTCGTCCGTTCAGCCCATTGTGGTCCATCGTGGGCGGTATCTCCGTAAGCTCGTCACTCAGCTCGACTCGTCAACCTCACTCTCCTCACCCGCGGCCACCTGAGTCGGTCCACCCGACCCCGTCGGCGGCGCAAGCTCTCCATCCTCCGTGATGCTGAAGTCCACACCAACCCGATAGCTCCAACACTCGCAGTTGCGGTATCTCCCCGACCCTCCATTCAGCCTGTGGATGAAACCCTGATGACTAACCACCACGATATGGCTATAGGTCCTCGACATCTCCATCAGACGCCTGCGCACACGACGCGCTCGCCTGTGACCTCTCCGCTCGTTGTAGTTCTCATAGAGACCTGACCGACTACACTCCGAGAAGTCCAGGAAGGGGTACCGCGCCTCGAGCTGTGCCCGTGTCCTGCTCTGGTTGAACGGCCTGTCGCCGCACTCGCGCAGGTCTGGCCAGACCTGTACGGGTACTGATGGCCCATTGGGATTTCGAATGAGGTGGCCGAAGGCGATGTTGGCCGTCTCGAGGGTTCGGGTCAGGGGTGAGACGACGATGAGATCGGGAGGGCGAGAGAGGCGCACAGCGGACGCCTGGCTTTGGCCTCTCTCTGTCAGGATAGGGTCTCGACAGGGAAACCCTGACACCATGTTGTTCCAGGCATGGCCGTGGCGGAGGAGTGTGATGGTGTGTTGTCGGTCTGGGGTCTCTGCGCCTGGGGTGCCTCCCCTGGTGCCAGATGACATCTTGCTGTCAAATGACCGCAGAACCTGGCGATTCTGGTGAGCTTGGCGAAAGTCTCCGACGAATGGATTAGTCCCAATGGCTATGGTACGGTTGCTATGCTTGTTTTGGTTCCCAACTTCGTGACGCCTCCCTTGGTTCTGAGATGAGTGTGAATGTGACGTAGATGGTTTGAAAGGTGGCCTTCTACAGTTTTGCCTGGTGTTGTTGGGTAACCCTGAAAGTGGGGGAGATAAATGGAGTCAGCCGATGGATTTCGCGAATGCCCTTGAATTCGTCAACGAAGTAGTCGAGATACAGTTCCTAGAAAACAAAGCATATGCATTCTCCCTAAAACAGACCAAAGATCAGTTGCTGGGTCCTGAAACCAGAAAAGCAATATGATATTGAGGCTGGTAAATTGGGGAAGGGTCCAAACTGGGTTTAGCGTAGAGGTATTAAGTAAGCATGTCATCTATTTCTGGATCAGCACTGGCCCTGTTCCCTCCAAATTCGGTTGGGCTGTTTGGTGTAAACAACACACGATCTGGTGTTGGAAGTAACATTCTCTTGAAGGGAAACAAAACCATTATCTTGAGTACAGACTCAGACTGTAGTCGGGATGACTGGGGGTTAGGGTTTCCACTCAGCCCCCCCCTGGAACTATAAGTACCTAAGTACTAAGTAGGTTTTCCGCATCATCTCGACTCCAAGGGTCTAAAGCTTTAGGCACTGAGACCAACAACGGTGCTTACAAAGTTGGACCATACAGACCCTAGTTCGCAATTGGAAACCGTAAGTACAACATACGACTCTTGAGGCCGATGCCCGCGGTACTCGCTCAGTCAATCGGAGGCAGATGCCCAGGTACAGTAAAACTGGAAACATCATCTCATCTCGAGTTCCCTCGGCTGTGCAAACAAAGCTTGGCGAAAACAGAGACATCGGTGGACTCAAATCTCATACGTGAGCGAGAGCAAGACGGGATCTTACCCTCTAATCTAGAAACACTGAACGGCCCTCCTATGGCAAAACCACCCGCCAGGAGGTGGGTGCCACTAAGGCTTAGAGAGTGCCATTAACACATGTGCCAATATTGGTCTCAGCCTTAACTTGGCAGCAAATAAAGCCTATAACAAGGGGTGGCAAAACCACCACTGGTTGAAGTGAGGTCGTCACTGTTTCTTTGTTCGGTAGAGTGGGTACAGACTCGGAGTCAATGTTTATGACGGATCCCTGTAAACACGCCGGAGAACCGAAACCGTAATCGCGCTTCCACGTGGCTGACACCAGAGCTCCACTTCCAAGGTTATGAAGTTGTGAACTTTAAATAGCTTTTGTATTCGATGGAGGAACCTTGATTCTTAGATACCCTTGTCCGGTATATAGACATCCCCGGATTATTCTCACTCCCAGGCACAGGGCTGAAGATTGAGACCACGTCGAGAGCCAAGATCGTCGCCAAGAAAACGGTTTCGAATACGGGAAGTACCAGGTCGAAGCTGATCTGAAGGGGAGGAGTCAAAATGTAAAGAGGATAATACTTGAATCAATCAATACTGACGACTGATCGTTCGATGCAAACAGCAGGCCATGAAAGGTCACACCCAGTACACACAGTCGACGCGCGGTGTTCCGAGAAATACCCTGATTACTGAGGTCACAAAAAATCTTGGAAACGTGTTTTCTCAAATCCTGATTGGAAATCCCTCCCACGGCCAAGTCTGCCAATGTAAATAATTTCCAGGATCACGATACAAGACAAAATATTTTTTACTCCAAAAAATTCTAAACACCACTAACCTACGCTAATGACAACCAGTCCGGTTGCCGAGCCACGCGAGACGCTCAACGACTGCCGTCGGCCCGAGAAGCCCCAGCTCTAAGACACAACCCCCCAACCTTATCTTCCGTGAATAACGTTCCAAGCTTCCCAAATATTCATTTTCCAATAACCCAGGGCAAAGGGCCCATGAGTTCTCACACAAAGGACACGCAAGTCCATCACATTCTGTTTACATCAGCAGAGGTTGTCGTGAACGCCTGACAGTTCAGTTCCTGAAGCTCATCGTCACTGTCTCACTGAAGATCCGGACACCGCCACTGCCCGGACTTCACCCACACTCGTTTAACAACCACAACGTGCCGCACAACACCGGCCAGATCAGAATGGCCCATGTTGATCATGAGCACCCACTCCACAAGTCTTGGAAATACTATGATTGAAGAATATCGTACATACCATCACAACGACGATATCAAAGAATCGCAGCCCGCAGTAGCAGGAATCAGCAGACAGAGCTCCATCATGAGCACAACGTCCTTCGACAGCATTCAAACGGAGGATCACGACGGGGAGAACTCGCCACGCCTCCGCCGCCAGGGCTCCATGCACTCCATGGCCACTCATTACACGGAGTCCAGCTTTGGAAGCCACACAGACCTCTCCGGGGCGCTTATCACCCGCAGTGCGACCAGTGCGGGCACGTATCGGCACGGCGGCACGCGCCGCCAGCATCAGAAACTCGGCTCGGGTATTCCGATTGCAAGCGAGAGGAGGAGACGGCTTCAGCAGGAGCGGTTAAGCAGGGCGGCCCGCGATACAGAGAAAGTCACCGTTCCTGCTTTGGAGACGGTTTTCGAGGCCGGAAGCACAGTGAATCCGGCCGGGGCAACACTCGAGCCAGTCACTAAATCTGAGGGTAAATTGACATTCGAAGAGGACGACAGAGAGCCGCATCTGGGCCTCACGGCCCAGCTGCGAGCTGCTAGCGCAGAAGCCACGGCCAGGATGATTCATTACGCCAGAGAACTCCTGAACGCTAGTAATGAGGAAATATCGAGGTTGGAAGCTGTCCAAGATATGACTGAGCACGGAGACGGTCCCGTTCCCCAGCGTCGACACACCACAGGGGTATTGTCTCGAAGGACAGCTGCGAGACTCCAATCCAGACGAGCGACAACCGACGGCTCGGGGCGGGTCAGTGGAGCTGCAAGCGACTCGGTGAGCATGTCAAAGCCCTCAGAGCATATACAAGAACTCATGGCTCAGTTCGATCGCGCTATCAAAGCGCGAGTTGAAGCCAACATCGAGGAACAGCGCCGTCAAAAGAAATGGGCAAGCCTCAACGGCCCACTCATTTTGGGTGAGCCGAAGGACTCGAATTTGAGCTCAAACAAGCTAGCGAAGCAAGACCCACGACCGCATATGACGGAGCATGATCGTGCCCTCTCCACGAGTGAGACAATAGTCGTTAATGAGCCAGAGTGCATGGACGATGCTGAGGTGCAAATGGCACGAGGATCTTCGGTGGGTTTGAAGGATGCGGACGACAAAGTGGGCTACTTGAACCGAACGACATCGATGGAGGACGAGGCGCCTGCTGGACTGGACCTATCCGTTATCACCTCATACGATGAGGGTATCGTCATTCCAGAGCACGCCGTTGCCGCTACGATGGTGCCCGTTAGCAAGGCCCGCCTCGTCAAGGTCACTCGATCAGGAAGCGTTCGCCATTCTCGGCGCAAAGCTGGAGCTACCCAAAGCCCGCCTGGAGGAGAGCCCAGCCAGGTGATCCCGCCGAACAGCCCGTATCGCATCGAAACGAAGTCACATCTGGCCGCCGGGCAGAATAGTGGAGATCCATCGGCCAGAGTTGGGTTGGACCAGAGGGACGTACTACTGGCCCAACTTCTCCAACCCGTAGACTTCGTTATTAGTACGGACTCGAGTGAGAAGCGGCCGACAAAGACTGAACGGGATCACTCGCGTTCGACTTCGCCGTTTCAAAGACCCTCTGCGGCGCTGTCCTGCCGCTTCAAGGAACATTTCGAGGAACAATTCGAGAAGTTCGAGGAACATTCTCAGGAGAAGGAAGAGAAGGAGGAACAACAAGAAGAGGAGGATACCATCTCATTGTCCAGCGTTGATTGCGCTACGGATGCTGAGCGAATTGCATCGTCGTCGGCGCCACTTTTCAATATGCCAAACAGCCCCTTTCTCTACCACATAGAAGAAGAAGACGAATGCCCATCACTGACCACGGACGACGACCAAGATCGTCGAACCGAGGAGATCAGGCTGGGTGGCCAGGATCGAATTCCGCCGCCTCCATCCTCACCGCTCAAGCTGGGTCATGGTTTTGCCAAATCGAAGATTCCCGTGCGAGAAATGAAGGGCTGGACAAACGATACAAAGCCGAGCGCATCCCCAGATCGCTTGGGAGAAGAGGTGGAGTTTGAGGGTTTCTCAGGTACAGGCGACAGCTTCTACCAAGGAGAATACTGTGATGACTGCGAAGGATATTGGGTGCATGGAACAGAAGAACATGGGCAGGGAGTCAAGCGTTGCAGCTACTCGGCTGCAGCAGATCAATGGAGGCGATCGAATCGAACAGGAATATGACAGGCGCGAGCATGATAATGATTTTGGATGACTTTTTGAACATAATGCGGCAGATACCTACCTACTCGGAGAACAGAACCAAACAATCATTTGATTATTTTGCTCAGGACTTGTTATTGTTGTGTCACGGCTTCCAAGTACGATACGGAGGTCAACTGGTTATGCCATTGATTGGAAGTGAGGGAGTGAGGGAGTCGTTTTAAACCTCGACACGTGCAAGCTCTAACAAACTGGCGGGTCTCATTGCTGCTGCAGGGAGCTTGGGCCACATTCGGGGTAAGAGCTCCGTACAGATGACGTCAATGTTTCTTCTTGGGACGACACAAGGGAACGTCGCAAGTGCCGGTACTGCTACTATTGAAACAGGGCAAGCGCGACCGTGTGGAACAACCTTGGAAGTTACTGTCGACAACATGCCGTACTTTCAGGCACTTCAGACACTCTGTTATCCAGAACAACAACGACGACGACAAGACCAACCACCAGAATGGGTCGCCTCCAAGCCATAGCACGTTCCATCGTGCGGGCCGTTATCAAGGGCGTCAAGAAGAGATCACGCTCTCCCATTACGTTCATCATCGGCCTCTTCTCCACAATCTTCTCCTTCTACGAGCTCCCTCTCCACAAACACCGGCACGATGTCTTCTCAGAGCTGTGCCAGAAGTACTGGAACCTCGATGAAGAAGAATATGTGGCCTCGTTCCGAGCAGAAGAGGGCAACAAACCTGAGGACGCTTTGACGACCATGGGGGACATGGGCTTTTCAGGATCGGTACATGATCCACGCCACCCTCCAGCCGGGCATCTGACGCTTACTGACTCTATTATGACCAGACATTCTTCGCGACTTCCGACGGGAAATATCTCGTGAAATCCGTATCCCGCTATCACGAACACACATTCTTCCGCGATGACCTCCTCGATCCCTATGCCGCCCACATGGCCACTCACCCGACGTCCCTCCTCGTCCGCATCATTGACTTCCTTGCAAGCTCCGGCCTGGCCATCGGGCACCGTCTAGGCATGGCGCCGAGCCATCACATCATCATGGAGAACATCATGTACGGGAGGGACGAGGCCGAGAAGAACGGGAACCCGGTCTGGGAGCAGTGGGACTTGAAGCCGACCAGCTATTTCTACCCGGAAAGGGATATAGCCGAGGGACGACTGACGAGTGAGGCGACCAAGAGTCAGCTGGCAGACGAGTTCAACGACAGGCTCCTCCTCAGCAAAGACGAAGCGGAGGGTTTCTGGCGCGAACTGGAGGAGGACACCCGGCTGCTGGCACACTACAATGCTGTCGACTACTCCCTGTTTTTGGTACGCATCCCGAGAGAAGCTCCTACCCAAAACATCAACGATCCGTCTTCCTCTTCTGCACAGCATGCAGCCGTTTCGCCGCCTTCACCACCTTCTTGGCGAACAGGCGTTCCGAGTGCAGATGGGAAGTACGTGTACCGAGCTGCAATCCTCGACTTCTTCTGGGCCAAACATAAGGTCCAGCCACAGCTCATGACTTTCCTCATCAATGCTTATAACAAAGTGATCCATCACCATGGACCTATGAGCATTACTACCACACCCGATGAGTACAGAGAGAGGTTCCTGAAGTTGTGTCACGAAATAGTGGAAATGAGGGAGGATGCAGCGGCTTAGGCGATGTTGTTGTTCTTGGGTTTTGTTGGATTATATATACCCCCTTTGCATATTTTTCACAATGTCATGTTTACAGTGGCACTATTTTCATGACTTGAACAGCCAGGTTTCGTATTGAGTAATCTGCTTCTACATGCCGAGCCACGAATCTTGATCGGCATCCACATTGCCATCGTCGAGCAGTTTCCCTACCCAATCGAGTACTACCTCTTCTCTCGCAAAGACATAACCACTCCATCCCTGTGGGTTATCGCCAACCCGTTCAGAGCACATCATTAGCCACCAGGCGAGCGAGTTCCTCTCCCACGGCAGCACGGATGACCGACCCACGGGCGGGCGACTCTGTCGCGCGCAAGACAACAGGGTTCGGGGACCGAAGACTGAGGAACCCCCCATAAGCAAGGCCTAAGCTCGAGCGGCGAGGTCCTCTCTCGAAGAGGTCCCCAAAGACGTGCAGGGTCTTCATGACGTTGGCAGCCCCCTTCTCCTGTATCGCGGCCTGCAGGTAGGGGTACATATGGCTGTAGACCTCCCTGGCCACCTGCTGCGCGAGAAGGGCGTCCCACTCCTCGACCGTCATGGTGGCGGCATTGGGGGGGTGCTCGAGGATGCGCTTGGCAGTATTGTGCTTGAAGTCTTGGATATCGGCGACGTTCAGGTAATCCAGGTTGGTGGCGGGGCGGAGGAGCGAGAAGATGGCGGGCAGGAACTTCCACGAGACCGCATTGATGTACCCCGTGATGTCGACGTGCCGCAGGAGGGCCATGGTCGCGGGGCTCAGGCGGAGGAGGAAGGACTGCAGAGCTTCCACCTGGTAGAAGCTGAACTTCTGGCCGTACATGATGCTCTTAGCCTCAGCGCTGACCTCCTTGCAGGTTCGGAGGATGGCGAAGTTGTTGAAGGTGTCGCTGAGGTAGGCCTTGTAGGCTCGGAGTCTCATGTCATTGGTCTCGCCAAAGACTACTCGCTTGCGGCACAGCTCGGTCGACCAGACCTCCCCGATGAACACGGGGCTGTCGCCGGGCTGGCACAGGAGGTGCTTGTAGATCTTGTTGCGGAGCTCGCCGGGGAGGTCCCTGTGGTTCTTCTGGTCAGTCAAACGTTCTCAACCAAGATCCCAGAGTGAGGGGGGGTAATTCTCACATGAAGCGGAAGGGCTTCTCCTCCTCTTTCTTCTTCTTGCGGCGGCCACGGGTTCGCTTGATTCCGGAGGGGTTTGGGTCCTGAGTTGTGAGTTTGGCGTTAGATATTGACGATTCAATTTCATATTTTGCTTTTGTGGCTTGATCAGTCCCTACCTCCATGGCTGGTCTCCAGTCGTCGTCGTACTCCTCATCCTCGGAGTCAAGCTGGATGGTGTAGGTTGGGCGGCAGCGCCTGATGCGCTTGGGATAGCGAGACATGGTGGCCGCCTGTGTCGTATTTCGTATTGTGGGTTGTTTATGGTTGGGGTAGTGAGAAAGCAGAGGTTTAAATGGGAGAGGACCTGCACCTGGGCAGAATATTTGTAGCTGCCCAGGTCTGTTGCCTGGGTCCCCCCGATACGCGTTCCTAACGCGTATTCATGCTGTTGTTTGTCAACGATAAGGCGACTGGGCTGGAAGGCTTTGGTGGTCTAAGCGGCTTGGTGCCTCGTCCTAACTTTGTTCAGCCTCAAGGATACAGACAGCTGCTCCATGCTGATTAGATATGCCCGGCACGTCTCTTGGAATTGTGAAGCTCAAACCAACGGAAAATGGCACCGTAAGCTAACATAGCATCGCCGGTTGGACAAGGGCCAGTCTCTCAACTAGATTTATATAATGTTCTGTAAGCACCTGGGCAGGGAGCACTGGGCGTGGACCATTTAGTCCGCCGGCTTCAAGTCTCTCACATCTATTTATCTATAATCAGCAGTGAGATATGAGCCAAGTATGCACTCTGGGAAGGTGTGGCACATCTACAGAATTTACTACAGGGTCAAAATAGAAGGCGGAAACACAACACACTGTCCCTCTTATTGACCACAAAGAGACAATGTCTGCTTTTCCTTTTTTTTCTTTTTGGTATGACCACGAGAGTATGTACGAGGAAGAGGAGCCTCATCCAGAAACATAACGGCTTATCCTGCAAGGCATGGGATCGCGGAGCCAGGTGGGAGAGGTTTGATGGGCAGTCTCCTGGAACATGTAGGTTACTAGTCCTCACGATGCCATCCACTCGATTCATGATGACGACGACGACGGAAGCAAGCCCGGTTCTATTGACGTGTATGTACTTAGTAGCGATATAAGCCCGTACAGATAATTGTCGGCAACATCAGATAAGAACAATCCTTTGACATTTCGAAGTCTCGAAGAACTCCAACGGAAGTAAAACGAGCCCTACCCGCTTGTATTTGTCCTCGTTTATGTTGCTCCTTATCACCATGCACCAGACGCGGCCGAGTGTACAATTACTCCACATCAAAGCTAGAAGTTTAGAACTAGCCAAGTCGTTTTCCGTATATTCTAGAGGGTTGGTATCCGCCAAAACTGAATACTTGTTCTGGTCTCCCCGCTTTGTTATGTTGACAGATGACTGGTCAGGGCTTTGGTCGAGGTAAGCATCAACGACTGTGGTATGGCCAATGACCGACACCGTTGCTTCTTTGCATGGTCCATATTGATCAATGGTTGTCAATGTGTAGCTGAAGCCATCGATCAAAATAAGAGGCTGGATGCATTTTCCCCATGTACTGACGCGGCCTTCGATCGACATCCATGACCAAGAAGGAATAGAAGGTTCTTTCGACCTGCTGTGGGTATTGGCAGAAGATGATGGGTAAGTTTGAAACTCGGACCACCAGAGCAGCTGGAATCTCAGGTTCTCACTCCAGAGGCCACAAAGGTAATTTCCCAAGACTCCCGGCATATCAATCTGTCTGGCGATAGAGGCCAAAGCAGGCAGTCTGTCTCCATGAAAGGTGATGTCCCTCGCGCTGAATTGGGCCGTGATATCATGCCAGAACTTCGTTCGTTCCAAGTCGTTGCCCCAACTAACCACATGTTGATATTTCGTTTTCAAGCTCTTGCCATGGCCAAACTCTGGCCACGATGACCGTGGATCCTGTAGGTCTCCACATTCGCAAGACACATCACATCGACATTCCCAGACCAACTCAGAAGCTGTGAAGTAGACAGTTCGCCTAGCTAGCATTCTTTCTTGGAAGACCCAAGCTCTCTTCAGTAGTGGGAGATCATCAGCTACCCAGAACTGTTCGCCTTTCTTCCACACGTCATGATAGTTTTCTAGGACGTTGCCATGGTTCACGGGGGGATTTAATGCCCTTACATTGGCTTTGACGACATGGCCACCAGGACTTCGAAACTGGATTCGTTGAGGGGCTTCTCTGACGTTGTACAAACCTCCGTTTCCATCTTCAGCATGGGCTGCACCGATGACGAGGTTTGCGCTGCCGTAAATATTGCCCATGTTAGGACATTCGTTCTCCCAATCCTTTTTATCATCTTGAATGATGCAGAGTGAGTCGATCCAGATGAATTCCATTCCGAGGCGGGCTGTGAGATCCACGGCATCTCGGAACGTCTTGGTTAACTCTGCAACTCTGACTCCTCTTGCTTGTCGTTCTTTGCAATTGGCCTTGGTTGTTACCGGTATCTTCGGAGCCCTATTTTTACTCCCCCAACAGTGGCTAAGTGCTACGTATAGATAGTCAATCTCTATTGTCGGAATCAATATTACTCGCCGGTCGACAGTATCGTCCGTGATTCGCAATAGTCTAGTTGGATTTCGAGACTTAAGACCGCACCGGCTGAGAAGTCTGAATTGGCCTGGCTCGCGACATTCTTCATGTTGTTGATAGGTCTTCAGTCGAGTCTTGATAAAGTCCAAGGTGCTTTCACTAACGGGATCTAACGGCAGTGGGCGCCTCACTTTGAACTCGGGCCACCAGATATCCTAATCTTTCTATTGACGAACCAGGTTAGCTAGGGTAGGGGTAAACAGTATATATGTAGTAAACACTACTGAATGATGGATGGCCGTTACCTCTCCTGTGATATCAAGTTCAATTTTCTTCCCAGCCTCTCCTTGACCCCAGTGTATAAAGACCCTCAAGTATGACTCTGGTCCTAACCGTGGCCAATTTGTTACAATAGTCACGAAGCTGTCGTCTTGAATGCCATATCCAGTCCAGTAATAGCTGAATAGGTTCGCTGACTTCAGTAGGAGCCTACATCTCTGACAGCTATGTGCAACAGACTGCTTGATACGATTAAGCGATGACTTCCAGCTTGTGTAATAATGTCCATAGCCACATATATGACATTCTAATATTTTTCTTGGCCTAGCAGTCATGTCTTCGGTAATATCAATTGATCGAGGCAAAGATTGTAACAACGAGAGCGTATGCGCTCTGTTGCAACACGATAAGCGGGGAAACAGGGAATCCGCGCCGTAAAGGTTCGCGCTCTCTTAAGGACCTAGCCAGTTCAACGGAGAGAATACACGCACTTATAGTATATGTCTGAGTGGAGACTAGTGGAAACAATCATTAGTGGCGGCAAAACATGGGAACAACACACGAACGAAACAAGTTGGGTCTGTTAAGTAAAGAAGGAGAACTGCATCTTTATCTTTGAAACGCATTAAGTGCGGGGTTGGCTCCTATCTATATACAGTAACTAGTACCTAGGTACACTCCAAGGAGGCAGGGTGAGAGCCTGATAAGGTGGAAAGAGGGTTGTTCCCCTCCGGCCACCGTCAAAGGGCCCTATCTCGGCAGATTATGATTGGAATCATCCTATAAGAGGCATGTGACAATGGGGCGAGCACGACAGTGTGTCCTCGATCACAGGAGAACATAGTGGCCAACTCAGCTTCAATAGGATGGTGTAAATAGCCTCACCCGTGGACGTCATTCATCGACGAGTAACCATGTAGGTTGAGTGCTGTGCAATTACACGCAGGTGCAAACTGGAAACGAATACGTAACCATACGAATCATATAACAAATAAAACCAACGCAGAAGGCTACCTAGGTACGGAAGGAATTCTGAAATAGTTCCGTACGTCTTCCACTTGTCCCCAGAGATCAAACAGCTGCCCCACGCCACCATTGGGGCCGATAGGGACCAGCACCGTATCCTCCATGGGCTTGAACTCTTTCTGCGCCAGGACTCCACCTGTTAGCAATTTTTTCATGGCTACATGATTACCTGTGCTGTTACAAGATTACGATACGTGCTTGCCCGACATTGAGTTTCCCCCCTTTTCCACAGAGAGTGAATATTCATTCGCTTGAAGAAGACTACATTAATACCCCCAGGTGATATTCAGACCTGCGGCGTGCCGTTCGACTCGCTAGACTCCCATACCAACTTCATTCACCGCCATCCCTCCATGCAGCTCAAACTGTGGCCCAAAGGAATTCAATCATGTGCGGAATATGACCAGATAGAACCGCGGTCTATATCCCTCCTTATCAACGTCAGTGTGAATGCATACATTCACTCAAATTCAATCTCAAGCAGCCAGTTTACTGGCAATTTACTGCACTTCGCCAGCTTCTGCTTCCTCGACTGTAGGTGTCGTCGCAGCACCCCCATCCAATGCACCCAATACTTTCTGCCCGATCCGAGTCATATCGTCACTGTAGAGTGTGTCTTTCTCGAAGCCATTGACGACCTGATCCAATAGGGCGGCCGCGATATCGGTCAGTTCGATCTTGGGCAGCCCAGGGATATTTGGCAGGACCCTGTCTGGAGTGGCGATAATTCCTGACTTGGCTACCTGGGCCTCCACTTTGCCATTGGATTGCTCGGCAAACTCAAGAACAAGAGACTCAGCCTCGCCCTGAACACGTTCATTGTCAGCTATTGTAGCACTGCATCCATAGGTGGCTTACTGGAACGCGCAGAACTGAGACAACAAGAAAGGAAACAAGGGATATGAGACTTACACGCAACAGACCGTAGGCCATCATGCCATGTTCGTCCAGTATCTTCATATCCTCAGTCTTCTTACGAGGGGCAAAATGGCCGCTGATGTAGACGAAACGGAGCGGCGAAGCTTGCTTGCGGGGAGTGCTGGCCAGAGTATGGATAGCCGTGATAGCATAGTCGCGGGAGATCTTGCAGGTTTCCTCCCAGGTCAATGACTTGAGATTCTGGGGTGTCACGGCAATAGTCCTGTCTCTTGGGTTAGCTATGCTTGTATGATTACATTACTTGCAAGGATATGAAATAGAATAGGACGATTATACCAGATACACGCGTCGGCATCTTCCAGCTCCTTCTTAAGGCTGCCAGAGTAGCTCTCGAAGTTGTCGCAGACGACAGACTTAAGCTTACCAGAGTCGTCAGTGGACCCAGGCGGGATGGGCGTCTCGCGTCGGCTGACACCGATGATAGACGTGATGGCAGAATTGGTAAGTGCTTGGCGGACGAGTTCCGTGCCGACAAAGCCACTCGAGCCTCCGATGATAAGCTTCATGATGATGAGACTGATCGGTGAGTGAATTGAGTATGCAAAGGATGGGGAACGAGGGGGGGTCGCGAATTGATATGCCAGGTCGGGGAAATTTTGAGAGCTTTAGTGCAGATCCTTAACATTGTTCCAGTAGTGAATGTGATATGTAAAGCACGCGGAAATGTAGTTGGTTCCTGCCAAGGTCATCTAGAAGCAGCGAGCCCAGTCATAACCAACAGACAGGTGACTATCAACCAACGGCCACAACCCCTTTAACCAACAGAGATCCAAAGATGGGTCAAAACCAACCAGTCCTAAACTTTCCCAGGTGCCCAGATGGCGCCCAATATGGTAATGCAGGGGTAATCTCACGTATACCAGCCAATATTCGGTCTTACCCAACTCCGATAACCCCCGGATGTTGATGTACATGGAACTCTGTGCTCCCTGGTATGAAAGTTCGTCTTCCTCTTTCGTTTTCGGTCTGAAACGACAATCCTCTGTATCAATCAAGCCGTGTCAACAGTGTGCGGCTTCATTTGCTTTGAATTCTTATGGCGTAGTACATGTAGCCGCCGACGCCAAAGACGATGGTCAACACTAGGGTAGCAACGGCGAGTCAGAGAATGAAGAATGCCAATATAGAACAATTATGTGAGACTGACCCACTGCCAGAGTTTCTAGTACGCGGTGATCGACAGATCTCGCCATCAGAACATTGAGGTGCTCTCCCAGCTCCTGGCTGAGAACACGGGTATCAATAACCGGCATGCTTGATGGCGACCGGGTTTGAACTTGATCACAGAATGCAGTGCAAAAAAAGATAGGTTGTGTACTTATCGACCCTCAGTTGCAATGCAGCCAAATGTTCACGATATGGGAGGATTGGATACAGTTCAAGTTATAAATTGGAGCTGGCCATGCCGCTCTACTCCACCGAGTCTTTCACATGTGCAATATCTGGCTGGCATTGGACATCGAGCCACCATCTGTCGAGGGCCCAGCAACCTGTATCAGGAACGGTTTCCAAAACGGGGCCTGGCCCCTAGAAATGAACCCATGTCAAGACCATATCTGTTTCAAGGTGTAAATGTATATGTTTCAAATTACCCTGGGCCCACATAGATGCCACTACGCCGACCTTCCAAAGCAGCATGTTACGCCTTACGGTGGAAAAAGGATGGCTGGTACCGTTCTTGGTCCACCGAAAAGATGGCTGGTGAAGCGAAAGCAAAAAGACGAGTTGAAGTCACACAAACGTGATTCATCGGCTGGGG